>JAAALK010000287.1:73984115-74467697 GCA_019279435.1 Zizania palustris | reverse complement strand
TTTTGTAGTACCCTTCAAAGTGCCTTCCCTCCGAGGACTTCGTCTCGGGGTACCTTCAGCTGGAGCCACGCTCCGCACTCTCTGCCTTCGCCTAGCGCACCTTGACACATGGACTGACCTCGACCCCTCGTAGACTTCGTCACCGAGCTCCCCGCTCACCTGGCATCAAGCCTCCCGCTTGACCTAGGTTCACTTGCTGCAAATCGTCTGTCACCTCCGAAGTCACCTGCGCACCACAGAAAGACAGACATGTGTATCTAGTACCCCGGAGATCTCTCTGGGTAAACAACCTCCGGTACACACTCCGGTGTACCGTCCAAAGTACCGAAACCTTCGATACGACCAAGTCATCGTGTACTTTTGGACCCCTCCGACAGTCACACTCCGCTGCAACAGCCACAACAACCAAGACCACCAAACCCTTCGGTGAAACAACCTCCGAAACTCTTCGTAGGTACCCCTTCGAAAGCAGAGGATAAAATCTGTCAATCACTCATCACAGACTCCAAAACTAACCCTTGGTTTCTCAAGTAGCGGTGATAGCGGCGGAGGTTTCGAGAAACCCTCGGTCTTATAGACCTCAGGACCTCTGTCCACCTTCGACCAAATTCCCGGACCAGACATTCACTTTGGGAAGACCACCTGCACCAAGAAGATGGTGAGCAATACTGTCCATTGTTGGTTGGTGTTCGAGGTGAAAGTGAGGATCCCGGGGCCCAAGACCATCCAAGTGCCATGAACCAGAGAGATGGTGGTCTTCGAGCCCTTTTTCGATGCGGGTCTCAGGCTCCCTTCCTCGGAGCTTCTTGTGGACGTCCTCCACCTATACCACGTGACGCTCCCGCAGCTCACCCCGAACGTCATTGCCCGCTTGGCCATCTTCGAATGGGCCATGTGGGCTGAGGGGGCCGAAGGACAAGCAGAGATCTTCACGGCGATGCATCAGGCCAACTGCCAACCGAAGAAGCATCATGACCCCGATGGCTCGGTGATGCTTGTAGCCTTCGGGGGTATCAACTTCTAGCTCCGGAAGAAGTTCCAGAACAACTTCCCAGCAAAGGCTGCCAATGATCGTTGGTGTTCGGACTGGATCCTCTGCTGGTTTTACGCCGAAGTGGGTGTGGACTCCATCCTGGCAGGACCTCCAAAAGAAATATCATACCAGAGGGAGGCAGTGATTATAACGGAGGTGAGAGGACGCCGAGTTCGGCTTTTACTGTTGGACACCATAGCTCAGCGCATGAGCATGCGTGACTTGGTAGAAGAGTTCATCGCTCTTCATATCTCCCCTCTGATGGCCAGCTGGCCCATTGACTTCCAATAGACTGCGGGAGGGGGAGCTCCATGAAATCCCTTCGGACTACGTAGGTATGCACTTCGTCATGCCCTGCATTCTTTTATTTGCATATACATTTTTCATTTATTCTTAATGTTGGCGTAAAAGATTACGCTAACAGGTTTCTGTAGAAAAGAAACTAACAAACGAAGTGTTTGTGAAGCAAACTGTTCTAAGCCTCCGAAAGGATAATAACTTAGAATAGTTCGAAAGTGTGTATTGAATAACTTGTATTCGGTCCCTATTACAGGGTGAAATGGGGGGTATTTATCGGCCCAAACATTAAGGAAAAGACCTATTTACCCCTCTATTACAACCGTCATAGTGGAAACTATTCGGTTCCCTTAATAGGGCTAAAATGGTAAAAGACTAATCTAATGAGAAAGAAGATAAGTCTTCCATCTTAGCTGGCAGAAAAGATCTTGGAGGGCTTTAGTTCGAAGATGTACTCCGAACCAATGCCTATCTTCGTACTTCGAACTTGATTCCTGGTATCTTCGAAGATGATCTTCGGGGAACCTTCGAACCAGCTGACTGCCTTTATGTTGCTTCGGCAATAACCCCGAAGATGAGATATTTTCCCCCAACAGTAGCCCCTCGAATACGCTTCTCCGTTTGACCTGTAACGTTAGGAGAGCAGTATACGGAAGGAAAAGATAACCAAACATAGGGGTTATTGGTTTTTATTTTATCTCCGAAATGTACGAAGATATGAGCTTCGAATCAGTCTTAAGATAATTACTTTTCGAACTATCTTAGAACCGATTCAAGAAGTTCGAAAGTCTTTTAGACTTAGAGAAAATAGCCGTTAAGTTTCTGTTTCCAACGGAAACTGTAGCAGGCGTTAATTTCGTAAAAGAAGTAACGGCAGGAATGCGAAACGACATGGATTAACGGTAAGAAAGTGAAGTCTAGGCTATAAATAGAGGGCCTAGAAGTTACCCGGTTACCTTTTCACCGCATTCTAACAACTAAAAACTTTTTAGCCCTTTGAGTTCTTGAGCCCTAGCCTCCATTTCCTCAGAGCAATCCGATGATCACGATGGTGAAGACTAAGGGATCTGCACCTCCGTCGGCCTTGGCTCGACAGCAGGCGGCCGCAGCAGCAGCGGCGGCAGCGTTGGCGGCGGCACCTCCGATGCCGGCGGCGACATCCATGGCGGCAGGGGGGAGAAATCCCCAAATCGCCGATGACCAAGGTCTGTGCCCGCCATCGACCAAGTATTTGGATCAATCTTTTGAGTTGGGGCCTTCTACCTGCAAGAGAGAGTCTTTGGAAATCACAGCGGGTGGAAAAATTAGCAATGGAGTTATGATTCGGAAGCCGGGCAAAGAATCGATTCCATCACCAAGACCCGGAGAAGTAGTGGTATTCGAAGCTTTCTTCGAAGCTGGCTTGGGCCTTCCTGCTGTGGACTTCCTGGCGGAGGTATTGGATCTGTTTCATGTAACCCTCCCCCAATTATCTCCGAATGCAGTAGCTAGGTTAGCTATCTTCGAATGGGCACTGAGAGCCGAAGGTTGTGAGGGGAGGGCAGAAATCTTCGCTGCACTTCATAGAGCAACTTGCCAGCCGAAGACCTTCGTAGGCTCCGGAGGTGAAAAAGTGGTAGTATCCTTCGGCTCTATCAACTTTAGGCTTCGGGACGAATATGCCCTTCAGTTTCCTGCCAAGGCCATCAATGCTAGATGGTACACTGATTGGGTTCTGAGATGGTTCTATGCCGAAGTTGGAGCGAGCAGTCCTCTGGCTGGGCCCCTTAAAGAAATTCAATTCCGGAAAGAAGCCTTAGTGCAGCCCAACGAAGGCCAGCTCGAAGCTCGTCTTAACCTGCTTCAGAAAATTAGCCGAAGGTTAAGCATGCGGGACTTAGCCGAAGAATTCCTCGGATTGCAAATTCCTCCGCTGATGGCCAACTGGCCTATCGTCTTCGAGGATGATTCGGAAGGCGGTCTTCGCAAGATCAACTTAACTTCGAGCCCTGCAGGTAACTTCGAAACCAACATGCATTGTACATATTTACTTCGAAGAAAGACTAACTTGAATTATTTTTTAGCTTCTTCAGCCCCTATTACTTCAGAGCAAATTGTAAGGGCTTCGGAGAAGATTTTGGGTGCCCCAACTCCGACTAAAAAGAATGGCGAATTAAATTGGTCGGGAGTTGGGAAAGGTTTAACAGAGTATGGGGAATGTTGGAGTTGACTCCGCCCCCTCTGATGGACTGGGTGCCTCTGGAGAAAGGACCCAAGAAAAGAATGGCTGAAGCCGGAGCTTCGAGCTCCGCAAGGACTCCGGTGAAGAAGGTGGCTCGGAAGCCAAAAAATCTCGCACCTTCGAATCCTGCGCCTTCGAGCTCAAGAACCTCAATCTCTGGTTCTAAAGAAGATGAAGGTATATTATTAGTGAGATTGATTGATGAAGATGCAGCTCAACGAAATATTCACATTGAAGATACTGCAGGTATGCCGGAGCCCCAAGCTAACATTGAAGAAGTGAGAGATCCGGATACTCAAGAAGAGCAAATCGAAGCCTCTATGGGCGAAGATGAAGTTGAAGTTCCTACAACTTCAGTTGTGGAGGAACGGAGGACTGCTCATGGAGATACTCCGACAGCAGAAAATTTAACTGTTGATTCAGATGATGACTTCACCTTCGATCCTCCGAGCAGTCCAGTGCTCGATCTCCCGCAGAATGTCGAAGGTAAATTTCGCATAATTCTTTATCATTTTCTGCAAAATTATACAATGTATAATATTTTTGTTTTTTCAGAGCCTCCTGCTGTAGAAGTACATCACGAAGACACAATTCAAAGGCCTTCGACAACTTCGGAGCCACACCCGGAGGTTACTCGACAGGGGCCTGGAAGGGGTAAAAGACACATAGAGCCTCTCCCTACTCAAGGATCAACTTCGTCTGAGTCAACAGATGAAAGTGAATCAACTGAGGGGGGGGCATCTTCGGAAGTTCCAAGGACCTCAGGAGAACACTCCGGAGCTTCGCCAAGCAGGGAAGACCAAAAGGCTTCGGCTCTGCTCCCTCTTTTAATTCCTTTTTTGGAGCAAAGAAAAGGGCTTCGGACTTTGCTCAAACCTTTAGGTCGAGTGAGTCGGGAAGTTGGGGAGATAGAGCTGGTAGAAAAATTAAGCAAGGCGAAGAATTCGGAGCTCAATGTTGCTTTGGAACGAGCAGCCTACCATGTACAGAGCACCTTCGAACCAATATCTTTTTAGCTAATTATATTGGGTTCGAAGTACATCTTCGAACCAGCAGCAAATTATAAATGAATAATTTCTTACTTCAGTTTTTTCTCTTCTTAGCAAGCGGTCTTGGCCCGCGCTGCAGCTTTATCGAACGAAAATGAAATTGCTCAGCTTCGGGAAGAAAATGAAGCTCTTAAACTCAACTTATCTTTCTCCGAAGCTAGAGTACTTCAAATGGATAATGTGATTTCGGTGGAGCGTAGGGCCAGACAGGGCTTGGAGGCTGTTAATAAGGAGTTCGAAGCAGAAAGAATTGTGCTTCGGGCTGAAATTGAAAGGATGCGGTTGGAGCATGCTAGTGCTGGGTCCGAACTTGTAAGGCTCCAAGAGGAAACTAGCCAACTCCTAAACCAAAAGAAAGATTTAATTACGGAGAATGCTAGGATTTCCAGAGTTTTGGCAGAAACGACTTCGAGCAAGGATGCACTAATTGAAGAAAAGCTCAAGTCGGAGAAGGTGGCTACGGAGGTCATCGAACAGATGCTAGGTGTTCTGGAGTACTTCGGTACTACTGGATCACTTTCTTCGGATGACAATGTGACTCTGCTGCGCCGGTTAAAGAGGATCCAAGGAGCAGCGAAGCAAATGAAGACGGCAGGCATGCGTTATGGAGAACTTTTCGGACAAGTGTCTGCCCTCGGATTACTTCGTTACTACGAGGATTTGGGCCGAACAATCACTTCGAGCGCAGAGGGCTCCATTACCTTCGACGACGAGCGGCTTTTGAATCCTTCCGAAGGCGTGACTGCCGCCTGGCGAGCCTTTCAAACCTCATGGAGAGCCGAAGGTCGTTCTGCGATCAAGGCTTGGATCGATGAAGGCCAACGCCAGAAGCAAGTTCGGAGCCAAGCTTCGAGCAGTCAGCCTCCTCCGAACCCGCAGGTTTAGGAATTATTTAGGATTTTTTGATTATGTAAAGCTCATGCTTGTAAACATTTATCAATGAAAGTCTTGTTTGTCATATTTTTAGGCTTTGCCTCTTATGGAAGATATCGAAGTGTTAGAGCTTAACAATGAACTTCGCTCATTGTGGAAAACCTTTGAACTTCTAAAGAGTTATAAACGTCCTCGATTTCTTATTCCTCGAGATGACTCCGGCGTAATTGCGCTCGAAGTAATCAAAGACGTATTGTCTTATATTAAAGAGGAATATAAAGAAGTTGACGCAAACACCTCGTCTTCTGAAGACACTAATTGGTCTGAAGACGAAGGTGAAGCTCGAAATAAAATATCTGAAGATCTTAGAAGCTGGGAAAGAAGCCCCGAGCGGCTTCGAACTTGGTCCGAGCTTCAACAAGAGCAGAAGGATTTTAGAGCTTCGAAGGGGAGGAAGAGAGTTAAACGTAAAGTTCTTAGGACTTCCGACGTTGGAACCAGTCGTTCCACCCCTAGCTCTCGGGACCGAAGAGGTCTCCGATTCCTTCTTGGTATAGATACCAATTTTTCATAGTGTAATCTGTAAACACATTTATTTCAATAATGAATGCCGATTTAAAATTGTCTCCATATTTACTAGCCCCTCTTTGGGTATAAGCAACTTCGAAATGTATTCAAAGATGGTTATGCGCAAAGAAAAAACTTCGGAGTACAATTTTTTGGGGGTTCGGAGCCCCTCTGTCATTTAAAGATCTTTTTGAAATCTTATGAAATATCTTCGACTTTTTGCAGTCAGAAGAATGGTAACTTAGTACCTTTGTTTTACGAAAGAAATCAATTGAGATAACTTTCAGGACACTTTAGTGTCTTAAGAAATTTGTCACTTTGGACTATGTTAACAGACATTCGAAGCTCATGGCTCAAATGCTGTTTTGCTTTAGCCCCCTTCGGCTTGTTTTTTGCGATCTCTGACGAACCAATGGTTCGGAGTTTGCAATGGTCTCTTTGGACTCTTTTTACGGATGTCTACCAGCCAATGGCTTGGACTCCGTATAATTTAGCCACCTTCGGCTTTTTTTTTTTGCAGAAGTATACCAGCCAATGGCTTGGACTTCGCAGATTTTGGCCACCTTCGGCTCTTTTTACGGAAGTCTGCAAGCTGCAGCTTGGACTCCGTAGATTTTGGCCACCTTCGGCTCTTTTTACGGAAGTCTACCAGCCAATGGCTTGGACTCCGTAGAGTGTGGTTTTGGGCTCTTTTACGGATGCCTACAAGCCAGTGGCCTGGGCTCCGGATTATGTCAGCCCCCACGTCGGAGGCTTCGAACTTTATGGGTTCGAAGTCCGAAAATACAACCCAGCTTAATGACACTTCCCTCTCGATCGACCCCCGCGGTTCCAGTGCGTCCACTCGGAAGCTGGAAGTCTATGAGGGGAAGGCAACTATCAGGGTCATATGCTTTATTAATTTAGAGGTGATTACAAGCGAATTACAAGGAGCCCTTATGCGAAGTATCGCTTTAGGTGCTCCGCATGCCAAGTATGTGCTAACTCTTCACCTTCTAAATTAGCTAATTTAAATGAACCAGGACGCCCTGAGCGGACAATTAGATATGGACCTTCCCATTTATTGCCTAACTTCCCTGGTGCTATAATGCTTCGTAGAACAAGATGACCCGGCCTTAACTCGTTGAGTTTAACCTTCGGGTCATACCAAGTCTTCGTCTGCTGATGATACTTTGATAGATTAGCTACAGCCCGAAGTCTTGTTTCTTCTGACAAATCTAACGAAGCTTGTCTTTCTTCTTCAATGTCCGGTTCGGTGCTGCGAAATGATCCCCCTTTGAGCTCCGTTCGAGTCATAACTTCATCTCCGAATAGTAGTCTGAACGGAGTAAAACCTGTGGACCTTGTTTGCGTAGTCCGAATGGACCATAGAATCTTCGGAAGCTCTTCGGTCCACAGTCCCTTAGCTAAT
The DNA here is from genome assembly GCA_019279435.1 of Zizania palustris. Taxonomy (NCBI): domain Eukaryota; kingdom Viridiplantae; phylum Streptophyta; class Magnoliopsida; order Poales; family Poaceae; genus Zizania; species Zizania palustris. The sequence goes on along the minus strand of JAAALK010000287.1, from coordinate 74,460,246 downwards.
CCTACTATTCTTCGATTTAGCCCTGATAAAATATTTCCGTTGGCTCGCTCTACGGATCCATTTGACTGAGGATGCCTCACTGCAGCAAAACAAAGCTGAATGCCTAGGTCTTCGCAAAACTTCCTGAAGGGTTCTTCGTCGAACTGTGTTCCATTATCAACTGTGAGATATCTAGGCACTCCGAACCGGCAAATAATGTTCTTCCAGAAGAATTTCTGTACATTGTTCGAAGTGATAGCTGTTAAGGGTTCTGCTTCCACCCACTTAGAAAAATATTCAATAGCTACCACTGCGAACTTCAAATTTCCCTTTGCTAACGGAAAGGGACCAATTAGATCCATACCCCATCTGGCCATGGGCCATACCGGAGCAATGACTTGAAGAGCTGTTGGTGGGCGATGACTCCGTCGACCCATCCACTGGCATCCTTGACAAGTGCGGACCAAGCTCTCCGCATCAGCTGTTATTGTGGGCCAATAAAGCCCCTGGCGAAGTGTTTTTCCTGCCAGAGCCCTAGGGGCTAAATGGCTTCCACAAAGGCCTTCGTGAATTTCTCGAAGAATTTCTTGGCCTTCGGCTTGAGATATACATCGAAGTAGAGGGGAACATACTCCGGCCTTGTATAATATACCGTTGATTAACTGATAGTTTCTTGCTCTGAGCTTTAATCTTGACAACTAGGGCTCTTCGGGCAAATTTGTTCCTCCTTGCAAGAGTTCTATGATCAAATCTTTCCAATCTGCACTAGGAATGCAAAGAATCTCCGCAGAGGCAATTTGTGGCACCGAAGGTATATTGAGCTCCTCATAGAAAGCTTCTTCAGGTACATCCACAGCTCTGGCTGCAGCCTTCGCTAAAATGTCCGCTTGCACGTTTTCAGCTCTTGGTATACTCCGAATGGAAATACCCTTGAAGTGTGCTTCGATCTTGCGAATTTCTTCTAAGTACTTGGCAAGCTGTGGATGCCGAACTTGAAAACTTTTGTCTACGTGCCCTGCTACTATCTGAGAATCTGTCTTTATAATTATTCTTGTAGCCCCTAGAGCACGTGCTTTCCGGAGTCCCAATAAAATCCCTTCGTACTCCGCTATATTATTGGTAGACTTAAAGTTGAGTCTTGCGGAGTACATTGCTCTTTGCCCTGACGGTGAAATCAACACTGCCCCAATGCCTGCTCCGGATGCTTGGAAAGCCCCATCGGAGTAAACAGTCCAAACTCCGTCATTTGATTTCTCCGGAGTCAAATTCGCAGGTGGAGTCCATTCTGCTACGAAGTCTGCTAGGACTTGGGATTTGATAGTTGTCCTTGCCAAGAAAGATATGCCGAAGGGTGCTAGCTCGACTGCCCACTTTCCAATCCTTCCAGTGGAATCTTTGATTCGGAGCATATCTCCTAAGGGATACGAAGTTGGTACAATTACATTGTGAGCCAAAAAATAATGCCTTAGCTTCCTCGAAGCCATTATCAGAGCATAAACGAACTTCTCAAGTTCGGAGTATCTTGTCTTCGCTCCTGACAATGCTTCGGATACAAAATAGACAGGATTTTGGACCAACTTCCCATTGAAATTCACTTCTCTGACAAGGACTGCGCTGACAGCTGAACCTGTAGCTGCAAGATACAGGAGTAGGGTTTCGTCCGCAATAGGCACCGTGAGTGTAGCAAGATTACTGAGATAATCTTTAATATCTTCGAAGCTTCTCTGACACTCTGGTGTCCATGTAAAATTTTCGGACCCTTTCAAAGCTTTGAATATTGGCAAGCTCCTCTCCGCAGACCTTGATAAAAACTTGCTAAGTGCGGCCAGACGTCCAGTCAGCTTTTGCACTTGCTTTAAATTCTCCGGAGGAGCCATCTTCTGCAGCGCAGTTATTTGAGTAGGGCTAGCTTCAATTCCCCTGCTTGAAACTAAATACCCTAACAACTTTCCAGCCTTATCTCCGAATATACATTTTTCGGGGTTAAGACGGATCCCACATGCCCGAAGGCTATTGAATGTTTCTGCTAAGACTAGGCTATGTTGGTGCTTTAAGGCACTCTTTATTACAATATCATCCATATAGGCCTCTACATTGCGACCTAGTTGATGACCTAGAGCCTTAGCAACTAATCTTGAAAAAGTAGCCCCGGCATTTCTTAGGCCGAAGGGCATTCTTACATAGCAGAAGACTCCCGAAGGAGTTACAAAGCTTGTCTTGATTTCATCTTCGCGCTTCAACCATATTTGATGATAACCAGAATACGCGTCAAGGAAGCTTAATAACTCTGAACCTGCGGTGGAGTCAACCAGTTGATCAATTCGGGGCATGGGGTAGGGGTCACGTGGGCATGCTTTATTCAAGGATGTGAAATCAATGCACATGCGCCACTTCCTGGAAGACTTCTTCCTGACGAAGACTGGGTTGGCTAACCATTCTGTGTGAGCCACTTCTCTGATAATCCCAGCCTTCAACAGTTTTTCAACTTCATCCTTAGCTAGAGCAGCTCTCTCTGCGGACATCTTCCGGAGTCCTTGTCGAACAGGTCGGGCCTTCGGGTTTACAAGTAAACTGTGTTCAATGATATCCCGATCGACTCCGGTGATATCTTCGTCAGACCAAGCGAAGACATCCAAATTTTTTTTCCACTACCTTTTCCAAGGAGGTCGCAACTTCAGGAGGTAAATCTTTACCAAATTGAAAAGTGTACTCTTTACCATCTTTAACAATGACCTTCGTTGCAATCTCTCCTTCGGGACTTGGTCTCGGAAAAGACTTCTTCGAAGCTTCGGAGGAGGCTGAAAAAATTTCTTCATTATCCTGCACACTGTTTACTTGCCTCGGATCAAGAGGGGGACCGTGACCATATTCCGCCCTCCTAGCAATGGCTTGATCTCCGAAGATTGTTAGGACTCCTGCTTGTGTGGGCATCTTCATGCACAAGTAGTTGTGATGCGCCACAGCTCCGAACTGATTCAACATGCCCCATCCGAAAATGACATTATAAGCATACGGGGCATCTATCACATCAAAAATAACTTCTTCAGTTCGGGCTAATAAACCTTCTCCGAAGGTAACTTCCAGGCCTATCTGGCCAAGTGCATCAAGCGGAGGTCCTGCAAAGCCTTGCAGAGGACGAGCCGCTGGGAGGAGATGCTTCCTGGAAATGCATAACTGATCGAAGGCTTGCACAAAAATGATATCTGCCGAACTACCTCTGTCAATTAGCACCCTTCGGACTTCAGTCCCTGCAATATCAGCAGTGATAACCAATGGATCTGCGTGCGGGAACTTAATACCAGCTGCATCCTCTGCAGAGAAAGATATCGGAACATGAGACCACTCCGGCATTGCAGCTGCAGATGACGAAGTCCCAATATGACCTACTTCCCGAACGTACTCTCTTCGCTGTCTCTTGGACATGCTTCCGAGGGTACCTCCTCCGGAGATAGGGAGAACTACTCTTTTTCCTCTATCTTGCCCTTCCTCTTGCTTCGGAGGTGGCATAACATTGGCCACCGGAGGGTGCCTTGCAGCATCAAAATTTTCTATCCGCGCCACAGCCTGGACCGGGTCTGGGCGCGCTGCTGCTGGACTTCGGTCGGTACTGCCTCGACCCGAAGTTCTCTCCAAGTACTCTCCCCTTAGGGTAAGGATAGCCTTGCAAGTGTCAGTTGCATGGCTTCGATTTTCTCCATGAATACAGCAAAAAAGGGTCTGGCCTTTGCCAGCCGTTTTCCTTGGCGGCCTCCAGCCGCTAGCCTTGTTCCCCGTAGACTGTGGAGCTCTTGGTGCAAACTTCTGTGGGAGTGCAATATTCAAGACTTCAGAGCGAGGGTGCTTTTGCCCTCTTCTCCGATCATGTTGCACTTCGAAGACTGGTTCCTGCGGCTGTTCCGAAGTCTTCACTTCTGTTTTGACTTCTTGCAATACAGTCGAAGTAGCAGCAGTCCTCCGAAGCCAACCTTCTTCTGACCTCGCATACTCCTCGAAGTATGACATCAACTGTGAGACTGAGGAGATGCTCTTCTGATGCAGTTTATCCAGAAGGCCTTGATGACTGACGCCTTCCCGAGCCGCATCAACCACTGAAGATGTGGACAGCCCCCGAATTTGCGACTTCGTATGAGCAAAGCGCTTAAAGTACTGCCTCAATGTTTCTCCGGGGAGCTGTTTCACCTGGAAAAGGCTTCCTGTTGACATAGGAGGCACGAAGGTGCCCTGAAAGTTACTTATAAACTTCCTCTTCAACTGTGACCATGAATTGATTGACCCTGGTTTCAAAGACCAGAACCATCTCAATGCCACTCCTTGAAGAGCTAACGGGAAGCACTTCGCCATAGTGTCTCTAACTCCGCCGCTAGCCTCAATTGCTAGGGCATAAGAACGAACTAACTCTCTGGGATCTTCATCTCCGGCATACTTACAGAGCTTTGAAGTTTTAAACTTTGGATCAAAGCGAACCTTCTGCAGCTCAGGATGCAATGGAGATTCATTGTCGTAAGAGGCGTTCTCCGGGGCTTCAGGATAACCAAGATCATCGTCTTCGGGCACTTCTGGGATAGTTGGGGTGGCTTGAGAGCGAAGCCTGTTCGCAGCTTCTTGTCGCCACCTTGCTACCTCAGCTTGAAGGTTGGCCATTTGAGTGGCCATATCCCCAAGGTTATCTTTATCTCCTCCGGAAGGACCTTCTGGGTCTTGAGAACTGGTAGGATCAGTTCGAATCGGGATGGAGGGTGGAGAAGTGACTCCGGGCTGTCGGAGTATGGAAGGGGTTGGCGGAGAGGCTTCGTATGTTCGAGGGATAGAAGCCCCTTCCGGAGTTTGCGGAGGGAAAGCCGAAGACCCTCCGACTTCAACTTTGTCGAAGGGTATCTCTCCGAAGATCTGAGAGGACCTCCGAGTAGGATTGCGAGGTGCGCTCCGCTTAGGAGGCATGATGTAAGAAGTTGGTAGAGAACGAAGTTTTTCGGACTAGGTTCCCCACGGACGGCGCCAACTGTTGGCGTAAAAGATTACGCTAACAGGTTTCTGTAGAAAAGAAACTAACAAACGAAGTGTTTGTGAAGCAAACTGTTCTAAGCCTCCGAAAGGATAATAACTTAGAATAGTTCGAAAGTGTGTATTGAATAACTTGTATTCGGTCCCTATTACAGGGTGAAATGGGGGGTATTTATAGGCCCAAACATTAAGGAAAAGACCTATTTACCCCTCTATTACAACCGTCATAGTGGAAACTATTCGGTTCCCTTAATAGGGCTAAAATGGTAAAAGACTAATCTAATGAGAAAGAAGATAAGTCTTCCATCTTAGCTGGCAGAAAAGATCTTGGAGGGCTTTAGTTCGAAGATGTACTCCGAACCAATGCCTATCTTCGTATTTCGAACTTGATTCCGGGTATCTTCGAAGATGATCTTCGGGGAACCTTCGAACCAGCTGACTGCCTTTATGTTGCTTCGGCAATAACCCCGAAGATGAGATATTTTCCCCCAACACTTAATAAAGTGGTACTTTGTCTTACCTAGGTCCGCACGTGGCAATGACCACAGACCAAATAGTTCGAGCTGCGGAGAAGGTACTTAGAGCCCCTACAGCTGTAGAGAGAAAGCATAGGGTCGAGTTGGTTGGATCTTGGGAGAGATTCAACAGGGTATGGGGTGCCCTCGGGATCGAGCGCCCTAGCTTACCAAACTTCAATGATGGAGATCCAGTGCCGAAGAAGAGGAAGGCCGAAGTGGGAACTTCCGGTGTTTTGTATACCCCTTCGAAGAAGGTGGCTCAGACGCTGAAGGGTTTGCTCCCTTCAAAGTCTCCTTCTCTTGTCCCATCACCGGAGCCATCTGAAGCAGAGCAGGCATCGGATGACACCTGGGTAGAGGATATTGAGTCCTTGGTGGAGGGGGATGCCGAGGGGAACTCTGGAGCGGGAGACCAAAGCTCCTGCCCAAGACGGTGCCGAAGCGGTGCCGATGGAGGAGACAGAGGATCCCGGCCAAGTGGATGCCACAGGCACTTTTCCGACGGAGCTAGAGGCCGTAGTCCAGGTCGAGGCTGAAGGAGTTCGGGCCCCGGAGCACGAGGGACCTGACTAGGATGACGCCAGACGGGTCCAGGTACTGGAGCCAGAGGGTCCAGCACCGCCGGAGTCAGGTGCGTCCGCAGTGGACGAGAAGGTCCCTCAGCCGTTTCACCGCTTCGGTCAACAGCGGACTCCTACAAAGATTTCGCTTGGTTGTTCCATCACCCAGACAGTCCGAAGGTTGTTTAGTAGGGAAGCAGAGGAGGTAAGTCTTTACTGACCTAGCTTCAAATTTGCCACCTTCTTGCATTTTTTTAAATAACTATGCATACCTTTAGTTTCAAATGTGCCAGCGAAGGGAAAAGGCAAATCCTGGCCAGCGCTGACGACAAGGCTTGAACCAAGGGGAAAGGCTCCTACAACGGTGGTAGTCGTGTCAGAGTCGACCGAAGGGGCTCAATCCACAGAGGCTTCGGAGGAGGCTTCCCACCATTCGGGGTCCTCCCCTATGGATGATGACCGGAGTGCCCTAACAAGGCTTCCTCTGCTAGCTCCGTTTCTAGCTTGGATGATTGGGCTCTGAACCATGATGGAGCCATTGGCTCAGGTTTCCCGGGAGGTGGGCAAGACCAAACTGGTCTCTGAGGTCAGTCGATCTGAAGGGACGGAGCTGGGCATCGCTCTCAAGTGAGCCGCCTACCAGGTATGATAGATTCCTGCATAAGTTAGTTTTTTCGAAGCTATATTCCATGCTTACCTCTTTTTTGTAGTATATCATCCTCGCTCATGCGGCCATGACCTCCCATGATCATGAGCATGACTGACTTAAGGAAAAAGTCGTGGACCTCAGGGATTGCCTAGACGACTTCGAAGGCCAGGCTTCGGGCTTGGAGGATACCCTCCGAGAGGAGTGGAAGCAGAAGGAAGCCCTCGAGGCTGAGGTCGAGAAGCTCCGGGCCGAGCAGAGCACCTTGGCCAGTGATGTGCAGTGACTGCTTGTTCAGAAGACAGTGTTCGTGACGAGGGCTTCTGAAATAGCCACATCAAACACCAATCTGAAGGCCACGACGGAGTCCCTCCTTGTGGAGTGGGTAAAATGTGATGGAGTGGCCTCTGAATCTATGGATGTCCTACTGGGCATCCTGGAGGACTTTGGCAAATCTTACCCTTCATCCTTCGCTGTGGCAAACAAGCCCCTGGCCCGCCGGCTAAAGCTGATCCAGGTTGTGGCAAACTCGATGGGGACCACCACAACTAGGTACGTAGAGATCTCTGGACGAGTTGCTGCGCTTGGGGTCCTCCATCACTTCAAAGATGCCGGGGGCTCTGTTTTGCCGAACCAGGGTGTGGGGCCAATCAGCTTTTGGGGGGAGCGCTTGTTGTCCCCTTCGCCTGGAACTTCGGCAGCTTGGGAAGCATTCCAAGTGGTCTGGAAGACCGAAATCCGTGAGGTGGCCAAGGCTTGGATCAACGAAGCCCACCACCAAAGGCTGGCACGGTTGCAGGCTCCGTCGATAGCTTCACCGAGCCACTGTCCTTTGGCGGTAAAAGTCTTATGTAGCTCCCATTTCTTATTAATGAAAACGACTTCTTGTCGGGGTGTTTTGATTTCAGGGTTTGTTTTGCACTTCAAATAATGACCTCGAGGTCCTAAAAGTCAACGAAGGGGTCTTCCATCAGTTGGCTATATTCGATGACTTAAGACCTGATAGGCGCACTCGGTTTTCTATTCCTCACGGAGGTCATGGGAAAATTTCTCCTGACGTGTTTAACGAAGTCACTTATTTTATTAAAGAGGAAGAAAGGGAAGAAGTCTTGGATCTAACTTCTTCGCCATCAGAGCATATAAACTGGTTTGATGTAAAATAGTCAGACGAAGAGCAAGGACCGGCCTCGGCGGAGGCTAACCCCAAAAGGCTTCGGAGTTGGGCCGAACTCTAGCAAGAGCAAAATGGTTGGAAGGCTTCGCAGAAGGGAAAGCAGCCTCATACCAAGTCTACCAGACGGACTAGGAGGAAAGAAGTTGAGCCAAGGGCTTCGAACTCTAGAGGGAGGCATCCTGATGCTCGAAAACAAATGGGCCTCCAGTTTTATCTTGGTTTGGACACCAATTTCTTGCAATGGCCGAATTATTATAATTTATACTAAGACATCGGTCATGTAATGCAATTTGTAAGAACATATTTGATCGTGCCTTTACCCCTCACCCATTGTTGTGGGTGAGTGGCTGTTTAGTTATGATAAAGTCAATCACACGCAATGATTGATACATTTAGAAGTATGCCTCGTAAAAAACTTGTTCGATTACCTCGTGGAGCCTCCTTTTACCCTTCGAATGGAGCCTCCGGAAAAGCCTCTTATTTACCATGTGGCTGGAAGTATTTCCTCCAATAGTTCTGTTGACAATCGAATCTGGCATTAATGGTCGAAATTGTCAAAATATCAATTTTGGTAATTTGGGCCGAAAATATGCCATCTCCGGCACAGGCCGAAGCCTTGAAGTGTTGAAGGCCCATCCTGCGTCGGGCTTTGGTAGCACCTTTGGAGGCCTGCTTCGTGGGCAGGCTTTAGCCCAATGGGGCCCTTCGGTGGCCTGTAGGCTTCGGCCCGGAAGGCTGGCTTTGGCAAGGCCTGCGTTGGCCCACTCTGGCCGGCAGAGTTCGAGTCAGATTAGTATAGTTCGACTGTTTTTGATCTCTTATCCAAATCTTAACCACATGGATGAATCCTACTCATATTATGTGAGATATCTTATCCAAATCTTAACCACTTGGTCAGATCCTACTCAGATTAGGTGAGACCTGCCCCTATAAATATAGGGGTGAGGCCAATTCAAGAGGACCCCCTCTTTCATATCAACACAAAGCCCTCGCTTTGAATCATTCTTTTACCTTTCAATCTATTTCCTTGCCCTAGGATTAGCTAAGTAATGTACATCTTCATGGGTTTGCGTTGTAAGCCCTTCGTCCACCACGGTGAAATCATGGTAACCCTTGTTGATTCACTCGTGAATATCCCGTTTAATCCATGAAATGGATTTTTATCGCCTTTATAGGTTTTATTACTAACCTTGGACGTTTGGCCTCTAGGCCGAATTGCACTTGATATTTTACTGTTTTGCAGGGGAAACACCATCAAAATCATCGCCAAGAAGTTTGAGAGTGATTGTTGTTCATCTTCAAGGTCGCCGAAGCCCTTAGGCGATCAAACCAAAGCCTATCAGTCTGACCGATAGGGCTTCGCCAGTCTGTCCGGGCGTTGTCGTGCTGGGCCATCAAGCTATTGTCGGCATTCTTCGCCGCACCTTGACCAGCAACCCCTGGTCCGACTGAGGGGCCTTCGTCGGTCTGACCGGATCCCTCCGCTGTGCCCCGGAGCACTCTTCGCCGTCACGCTCTTTGGCGAGAACCCTCCGCCATAAATTACTCCGCACCAGACGCCGCGGCGCCGAAGCCCCCAGTCTGACCAAAGCTTCATTGTCGGTCTGATCGGGTACCCTCCATCAGTTTGACCGCTCAGAGCCCACTTCGCACTAGAATGCAAAAGCCCTCTTCGGCGACCCCTTCGCAGGCGTTGGTCCGACCGAAGGTTTCACTCTGGTTCGACCGGCCAACAGGCCAAAGCCTTTCCCCCTTCGTGGTACTTCAGATTTATCCCGCGCCGAATGCCGAAGGGTACCCCTTCAGCGATACTTCGCATCACTGATCCGACCGGGAGTATACCTCCGGTCCAATCATCGTTTTATTGCATATCAGAATAGGCCTTGTTCTGACCGGTTTGATTAGGTTTTATTATTTTTAGTTATTTTCTTCACACATCGGCTAATTGAACTTTATTTCTTAGTATTCGTTTGATTACCTGGTGACTCTGTTACCCTCACAACCATTAAGGATCCATCGGAACGCGACGTCGGTGCCGTGTCACACTTAGGTTTATCCCTAAGTATCCACACATTTTTGGATCGTCGAACTGACACAAGTGTGTGGGCGCGTTTCCATGTCAACACACTTTTTGGCGACTCCGCTGGGGATGACATCGACATGACAAGCATGTCTACATCGGCTGCGAGTATATCGTCCATGACTACTACGACTACAACAGTGCCCCTATCGCCGATGGACCCGGGGGGCATGAACACGGAAATCGACAACCGCAACATCATCCTCCCCACTCTCGCAGACATCCCTGAAGAGGATTGGGCCGAGATCAAAGCCAAGATGAAGGAATTCCACACCCTCATGCTCAGGCGCTACACAGAAACTCACACAGGCTTCGTCAAGCGTGACATCAACATCTCGGACCCCTTTGGAAACAAGGTACCACCACCATCTCCCCCGTCTTTGTCCCCCATAAAGATTAGACAGGAGATAGACGCTATAGTGGATCATGGCGTTAGTGCTACATTTTCAAATCGACTAGGGCTTGAAATGGAAGTGATGTTTAGGAGATTCAGCTTTTTCGAGGCCATCTCTCACACCCCGGTTGTTAGGCTACCCTCCACGCACCACGTACACTGTAGTACTGACGGGAGCACCAGAAAGGCCATTACATATACACATCCAATTTCCGGGGCTGAGGCTGCGCACACTAATGTCGGTCAGGTCGGCCCTTGGGCCAGCCAAACCAGCATGTACCAGGCACCGTAACTAATGACAGTCAGTCTGGCCGGCCACCAAGCTGGTCCGACTAACCCATATACCTACGGTCAGACCGGCTACTAGGCTAGTCCGACCAGCCAGTGTGCCTACGGTCAAACCGGCCCTATGGCCGGTCAGACCACCCATTTTATTACACGCCGCCTGCACCCGTGCTGCCCTTTCACGCACTGCCTGCACCTCTTGCTCCCACATACCCACATAGGCCTGAGCATCCCATTTACCATGAGCCGACATGAGAGGAGGAGACCCACGGCCGATACCCCAACATACTACCACATGTTGCGCCACCGCACAAGAGACGTCCGTAGGCCGGAAGCATAGAGGATATTGATGAGCGAATTCACGCGCTTTTTAGGGAATGCACTGGTTACACGCCTCGAGATCGGATTAGGCTTTACCGTAAGCCGTACCCAGATCATTTCGATGCCATCCCATATCCTCGCTTCTTTAGGGTTCCTGAGTTCACCATGTTTGATGGCGAGAGTAGCAAGACCACCCTAGAGCATATAGGCCAATTTCTAGCACAGTGTGGCGAAGCAAGTGGGTTGGATGCGCTTAAGCTCAGATTATTTTCCTTATCGCTGTCTGGCACTACTTTCACTTGATTTTCGGTGCTACCGCTGAACTCCGTCCTGACTTGGGCCCAGTTAGAATAGAAATTCCACGATTATTTTTACACTAGGAAAACCGAACTTAGGCCCTCACATTTGACATTGGTCAAATATAAGACCAATGAGAGCGTCTCCAACTATATTAGGCACTTCCGAGACACTAGGAACCGATGTTTTAGTTTAAACATCTCCAAGAGGGATCTGGCTGACTTAGCTTTCAACGGTTTACATTCTAAAATTAAGGAACAGCTAGACGGCCGAAACTTCCATGAGGTTAGTCAGGTTTTATAATAGGCTCTGGACTAGGAAGGCCGAGCCAGGGGAAAAAGGTATGTTAATGTTTTTAGTGAGCCTAAGGCCGATCTACACATCGTGGAGCACTCCGAAGAAGAATCATCAAGAGAAGAAGATTCAGCTGACATTACACGACCGAATGGACCTAGCCTAGTGGATCTAAAACAATCGCGTGCTCTGAATTACGGCCGTCTCCCGCTAAGAGTCAGCCCAACGAAGCTAAGTACTCAATTGATGTGACCATGTGCGATAAAATATTTGATTTCCTGTTGAAAGCAAACTCCTTAGGTCGCCCAAAGGTCACGTCATTCCATCCACCGACGACTTGAAGAAACGCGCATACTATAAGTGGCATGATTTGCTTTCCCATTCTACTAATGAATGCAATGTTTTTCGTCAGCAAGTTCAATCGGCATAGATGAAGGACGATTGAATGGCCTGCTCCCAACACCCAATGCACCTCAACAGACTTAGCAGCTAAACATAAACAGATCGCTAAAGCCTAAAAGTATCTAGCCTAGAAATGACCGGTGTCCTAGTCAAAGAAACACCAATACAGTGCTAATAAGTAGATTAATTAAAGCATTCAAATCATGGCAAATCAAAACTTCACAGAAATAAATCACAGCAATTGATTTGAGTTGAGAGGTTACTATTCAAAGTTGTCTCCTGTTAGGAACTTGACGAAGCCTGCTTTGAAGTATGTGTGAAGCCCGAAGTTGTCAAAGGTTGTTGATCGAAGCCTGCAACGTCGAAGCCTGTAGATGACGAAGCCTGCTTCGAGGTATGATGTCGAAGCCTGTTCGCTAAGGTCATTCGAGGCCTGAGAGATAGCTGCCAAAGCCTTCTTCGAAGGGTACAGTGCAAGAGCCAAAACAGACAACAATAAACGAGGATTGCGTTTGCTGTGGGGACCACACAAACAACTTCGAAATCAGAACTCTACACAACTATCGGAGTCTGCAGACCGAAGCTAGCTTCGAAATCAAAGTTTAGGAATCGGAGCAGTCATGCAAGGCTTCGCTTGGACAGAGAACAATCGTGCTAAAAATGAAGCTTCAGAGAGCTTAGAGCAAAGCAGAGCAACAACGAAGAATGTATGAGCGAAGTCTACAATTAAGTGACCTTCGAACAAACATGTGCTCCTCTAAAAACAGACTTTGAAAACCTGTTCGAAGATAAATCTACATGCTCTGAAGCTCATACTTCGAACACAAGGCATTCGGAGTACCTTCGCTAGAGAGCTTCGTACGTAAAGCAACGGAGCCTGCTAAAACCAGAAATACTTACACACTTCGAACCGGAGAACACAACTTTGAGAAAGACGTGACATCTGAAAGTAATAAACTAGCTACTGAGAAAACCGAAGTCTATGCCGTAGCATGCACTTCGAAGCTAGCGTTGATGTTGTTGCAGTGAAAGCAAACTGTAAAGAAAGGCTAGCTGCCAAGAACAGTAGACTAGCCATGCAATGCACTCAAAACCTCTGGTTTCTTTGCTTGTGAGACATAGCTCCTCTTGCAAGAATTAATGTCACGGCTGTTACAAAATAACAAATGCTAGCTATGTATAGCTAGTACTATTATGTAGGCACTCAAGTAGTCGCTATGTGCATATAACTTCCTGCCATGTACAAGCTAGGGACTAGCCTAGCTGCAGCAGCCTTGCAGTGAAAAATAATTAAAAAACAATGCTGAAATTTCTACACATCTGCCGAAAGCAAGAATAGAATAGCTGCAGCCTATCAGAACTAGTTACCAAAATACCAGCCAGAAATATATCTCACCGAGAAAACAAAACAGTGTTCGCGTTGAAGATTGATTCGTTTAGCAGAAAGATTTCCAGTAGAACACGCAAAATGAGGCGATTAAACACTGAGACAAAAAATCTGCAGAAACGATTTACTCACGATGAACGGCGGCGGCGCAAACAGAGAAGCACCTGCGCGAGAAACAATGGCGGCGGACGCACAAATACGAACAGGAGAAGGATGAACAAAAAGTGTCCCAAAACATTAGTAAAGTGATTTCAGTAAAAAGGGTAACCTAACCCTTGGGATTGGGGCCCTATTTATAGGCAGCCCAATTAGCCTATAATATTCCATCAGATCCTTAGGGTATTTTACAGACGCTGAAATAAAAGGAAAAGACCAAACTGCCCTTAGGATATTTTTATAGACTAGACTGACTAACTGTGGGCCTAAAGACAAAATAGTAAACTCCTATTTATATATGACTTATCCGAAGGCAGAGCTTTCGTAGCGACTACGGCTTCGTCTCTGAATAGTCCGATACAATATCAGCGGTCGTCAGTTTTGCGCCGAAAATGACAAAGCGTCCACCGACTTTGCACCAGGTACCCGGATTGGGCCGGCCCGATTCCGCGGCTCTCTTAGCCCGGCAATCGCTCGCCGCCCGTGTACCTGAGTCAATCCTGGTCAACAGCCTAGTGGATCCTCTGCTGCTCCTAGCTCATGTACCCGGATTGGGCCAGCCCGACTTCGCGGCGCCTCTGCCCGACAGTCGCTCGCTACCCGTGTACTTGAGTCACACGTGGCCAGAACGCAACAGATATTCTCTCTCTTTTCAGTCCTCTTTGACTACCGTTGACAATGACTCATCACATCTGGAGCCATGAGGCCCACGCTATTCAGCATGGCTCCTCAATCTCCCCCTTGATGAGTGCATTGTCAACACTTCTCTTCTTCAGCTTTCAGTACCTGCAAGCAACTGTGGAAACACGAAAACAAAACACAAGAAAAACAGAGAAGAAGAAAATAAAGTAAAAGTTTTACCCTAATGACCAAAAAGCCAATCAAAAGCAATAATCAGTCATTATGGTTAACCAAAAGTAAAGACTCAAAACGAGTGCAATCTCAGAATCATCAATAAGGAAATCAAAAGAGTAAGGACAAACAGGACAAAAACTCCCCCTAAAAAAATCCCAGAGAAAGCCAAAACTCCCACTTAAACTCTTCTCCCAAATCATCTCCCCCTTGTTGACTAGTGGACTCATCAAGCGAGACTAAATGCACTCTAAAGAGACACAAACTCCTCCTGAAATGCAACTCCCCCTCAAAATATGCAATGAATGCAACTGGGGTGCAGGTGGAGTGTAGAAAGCATGCTTCTCATATATTAATGGGGGATTGGTCCCGATCTTCCGCTAGGTAAGGATAACTTGGTTTGGTGGAGAATCTCGACGTTGACGATCCAAGGCTCCGGTCTGGCGGATCAAAACCTTGCAATCGCTACACCACCATCTCTGTCGGTTATCAACCACGAAGGGCGTGATTGACCTCTCCACGAAGGCTAGTTCCTGCAAGCGAACCCAAGAACACAAGAAAGAACAGGAAGAACACAAGTCGAATGCCAAATCACAGATGAACTATGATGAGGAGAGGTGTTGGGGGAATATGTTTCCCCTAAACAGGGGCCAAATGACGTCAGCCTCCGACAGCCTTCGGCCCGGAGCCCAACACTGTCGAAGCCTGTTTCCTCCCCAAGAACTATTCCCAAGTCTCAAGGTTTATGCCGGAGCTTGCAAGGGCGAAGCTCCAGGGCCCCGTCGAAGCCCTCTGGAGCGAGGTCCTTCGGAGCCCTCCGAGGCTAAGCCCTCGAGATCCCCTGAAGACCGCTAGAAGCTAAGTCTCATGCTAACTTCGAAGCCAGCCTCCGGGCCTTCTTCGAAGTTAGCCTTCGAGGCCTGTCCGGAGTTAGCCTTCGGGCTCCCTTCGGAGCTCCTCAGAGCTAGTCTCCGGACCCTCTCCAGTCGGTTCGGAGGCCCCAGTTCAGAGGCCCCAGTTTGGAGGCCCTGGTTCGGAGGGCCCAGTTTGGAGGCCCCGGTTCGGAGGCCCCGGTTTGGAGGGCCCAGTTCGGAGGCCCCGGTTCGGAGGCCCTAGTTCAGAGGCCCCATTTCGGAGGGCCCAGTTCGGAGGCCCCGGTTCGGAGGCCCTGGTTCGGAGGACCCAGTTCGGAGGCCCCCAGTTCGGAGGCCCCGGTTCGGAGGCCCCGATTCGGAGGGCTCAGTTCGGAGGCCCCGGTTCGGAGGCCCCAGTTCGGAGGGCCCAGTTCGGAGGCCCCGGTTCGGAGGCCCCAATTCGGAGGCCAGAAGATATTTATGCCCCGCTACAGTACAGAAGTCGTACCAGGGGCCCCTCTGCCCATAGTTTGTCGTCTAGCTGGTCAACATGTGACGTTACCTGACGCGTCTGTAAGGCTGTAAAGCACTTTTGTACCGTAGCTAGCTCCTTTTCCCCTCTCTACCTAGGCTCATAGGGGGCATCCCGGTCTTTTCCTTTGGCCTGCGTGCCTATAAAAGCAGGGCCAAGCCCTTGTAACAGGGACACACGCTCCTGGGGGCCATGAGACCCTGGGGTTATTTTCTCCACACCAAGGCACACCATGCCAAATCCACCACAAACTGGACGTAGGGCTATTATCCCCTAGGGGAGGCCCGAACCAGTATAAACCCTTTCTCCCTCTGAGAGAACCCATCGAGGTTCATTCTACCTATCATATACACACATACAAAACCTGTGCTGTAGCTAACACAATTGCTACAACAGTTGGCGCCGTCCGTGGGGACCTTAGTACAAAAAGCTAAGTTCTCTGCCACTGTCTGCAACCTGAAGTACGCTTGAGGGGGGAGCTTCGAAGTCTCATGCTTCGCGCACCCTTCGGCAAGGGGCTTCAGGTCCAGTCCGAAGGCCATCTTCGCCTTCCCTTACCCTTCGCATACCAAAGCTCACCCTCCGGCAAGAGGCTCCGCTCCATGTGTCGAAGGTCATCGAAGCCCCAGGGGCTACGAAGCCAACCTTCAGCCATCTTGCGAGGTATGTCCGCTGTCCGAAGCACCAATTCGATGTGCCATTTCATAGTCACTTTGGTATATATTCGAAGCCATGCTTCGCCTTAAATTCGAAGCCTAGCTGCGCATTTAAAGCAAACTTTCGCCCCATCTTATTGGAAAAATTTGAAGCCTCGCTTCGCCTTGTCAAGAACCTGAAGCCTTGCTTCACCTTATTTAAAATTTCGGAGCCTTGCTTCGCTTTGCAAAATCCTGAGCACTCCTCCGAAGGCTACACAGTGCCCCCGGGCCCGTAGAAGCAACATGGACTCTAGGCCATGACCCGATGCATCCAGGGATTCTGGGTTCCGTACCTGAAGCATCCTAGGGATTCCGGGTTCCGTACCCGAAGCATCCCAGGGAGTCCGGGTTCCGTACCCGAAGCATCCCAGGGTCGAAGGTGGCCCAGGGTCGTAGGTGACCCAGAGTCGAAGGTGGCTCAGAGCCGAAGGTGGCTCACATTATCACAGGTTCGGTGAATCCACACCAAATATCCATTTTCATTACAGAATCAAGCTCAGAAGCCTTGCTTCGTTATCCAAACCCATGCCAAAGCCATGCTCCGCTTAAAAATCTAAGTACGTTTCGGAGCCTCGCTCGCGCACAACATCTAAATCCCAGCATGCCGAAGCATGCTTCGCTTAATTTGGTTACGCTGAAGCCTTGCTTCGCACCAAATTAGCGCGTTCGAAGCCCAAAAGAGTCCTTCGCTCAATGAATTCCATGTATCTGAAGCCGCCAAAAGGCGCACCCCTTCGCATTTTTTATTGCCCGCACCAGCAACGGCTAAGTCCCTAGCTGCCACGAGCAAGGAGGGAAGCATGTATACGAGGTGTGCGGATGTAACACGCAATACGAGCCTGACAAGCTAAAACATTCGAAGCCATCAAACAATGCGAAGCATACAGACGAAGTATGCAAATACAAATAAACTCCATTGAATAATAATTGGGAGGTATGTCACAAACGTACTTCGACTACAAAACTACGTATGGTCTGTATCTAAGCCTAAGAAGAATCGAGTGCGAGGTCCAAACCCTCGCTTGCCTTTCTTTCGGCCAGGGCCCCCTCGGCTGGACAAAGCATCGTCGGAGCCTGCTCTCCCACGTCCGGCTCGTCCAGGCTCCGAAGCCCGCAGACCTCGTCTTCCATTTTGCAGGTCGCTCCGAGTTAGCAAAGCTGGCAGTGCTGTGTCGAAGAAGTATAAGGCTTCATCCCCTGCTAAGGCCGTTCATGAAGGCAAAAACAAAGAACTCTGAAGGGACTCTGCCTTCACAGCGGCTAGCAAATCCTGAGCTACTTCGGAGATGGCTTCGCCGCAAGGCCCCCTCGGAAGCTTAAACCGAGGGGGGCCTTCGGACCTAGCTACTTCGAGAACTACCCACAACTGTCGAAGTTCTTCAGAGTCCTCAAGCACTTCAAAGTCAACATTCGGAGGCTGAGCCTGGGCAGGTATAAAAAACCCTCGTATTCATATTAATAAGCTGATAAAGTTTGTACAAGCCTGCAGCTAAGTGTTACAAAGAAGCCTAAGGAGATCTACACCTTCGGAGGTGGAGGTGTCGATGTCGAAGGCCTGTCCGGCGGGGCAGGTGCTTTGGATCGACGAAGTCGTAGGGCCTTCTGGAGGTCGAGGACTGCTTCGCAGCCTTGTTCCTTCCAAGGCTCCTGTAGCCACCGCCAGGCTACACGGACGTCCGGCGGAGGCATCACCAAGTGGTGGCCCCCGAAGGCCACCGGGGTCACGGAGGTTGCTTCCTGGAGGTGGTCGCACCCTGCTTCATGAAGCATGTGCAACACCCCTTGGCCCACGACTCGGCCGGCCATGAGGGCGAAGCCCTTCAGTGATTGCTCCACCGTCGAAGCCATCGTCTTCAAGAAGTCGACGCGGTCCCCGATTGGGTCCTGATCGCCGAAGTCCAGAACCCGACATTCGGTCCCTATCTGCTCAAGGATGTCCGTCAGGCTCTGGGTGGCTTCGCCAAGGTTGTCCACGACGAAGTCTTCAAGCGTCTGAGCCCGCCGGCGGAGTAAAGCATTCTCCTTCGCCTGTCGGGCTTCGGCATCCTTCGAAGCCTTGAGCGCCGCGCGGAGCCGAACCATCTCCAAGGACAAGGCTTCCTTAGCCTTGTCGGCCTCAGCCTTCGCCACCGCTGCCGAAGCCTCAGCCTGCCTTCGCCTCTAGGCTTCCACCGAGACTTCGCGTCGAAGGGCCTCCTTCTCCTCTGCCAGTCGCTCCATCTGTCTGTCTGCAGAAGTCGAAGCTGCCGCGTTCAGTGCGAAGGCCTGCAGAAATTCAAGAAATCATAAGTATTGATCGAAGGCTAAAATATAGTTCGAAGGATGCAAAGGACTCCGCTCACCCGCACGAGGGCTTCATTCGCGCTGATGAAGAGCTCCGTGGGGTTCAAGTGGCTAAGTTGAGCCACCAAGTCCCCTGCCTCCGCAGCTGTGCAGCTCTCGTGGAAGATGTTGATTGCCACCTCCGTCACGGCACCCTTCAGCCGAAAAGGGTGGACCATCTCCTCCGCCGCGGCCACCTGCGCAGGCTTCGCAGGGCTTAGGCCCACCACGTCGACCTCCTCGTCGCTTCGAGGATCCCCTTCTTCGCGGTCGTTACCTCCGTCCTCTTCAGACGAAGGGCCTTCGGACTCCGAATCACTACCGCTGCTGCTGCTGCTGCCACTGCTGCCCGAAGCCTCTGTTGGCTCCACCGCGGCGGGCTTCGGTCCAACATCATCTACCAGCTTCGCCACAGTGGGCCTTGCACCAGCATCCCCCTCTGCAAAAAAGACCAAGTCAAGATCCGCACATTGAAGAAAAGCATGTTAGAAGGATTTACCTTCGTCACAGATTTCGTCGAAGGAAAGGGGGGCGATGTGCGTCCCCTAGTCCCTTCACCGCGAGGCTGGCGTGTTGTCCTTTGCGCTCGAAGTCGTCGCCATCGAGGCCTCTGCTACCTTCTCGGTGGCCAGAGTAGGTGCGTCGTTCTCCGCCATCGAAGTAGCCGCCGCCGGAGTCTTCGCTGCCTTCTCGGTAGCCGGAGCGCTTGTGGGCTCCGCTGATACCTCCTCCGGAGTAGGGACCTCGCTCGCGGGGACCTCCGGCCGAGCCCTCGAAGTCTCAGGCTCGTCCTCACCCCTCTTCCTCTTGGCTCCAGCCGACGAAGTTGTGAGGTGGGAGAAGTTTGGCAGAGCAGGGAACACCTCTAGGCCAAGGACGGTCCAGACCCTATTCCAATGCTCCCAAGACCCCACCAGAGCGAGGCGCTGGGCCTGCTCCTCAGGTGTCGGAGTCCCAACGACACGCTCCGCCGCCGCAATGGCCTCCTCCGAAGCCCTCATGTCGAGGTGGGCTTCATACAAGTTCAAGTCAGTAAAGTTTTGCGAAGTACGAAAGTAAAAAGAGTCTGAAGCCTTACCGAAGCTGTCGAAGGCCAACTCGCGAAGTTCCCCTTTGCCCGAAGCCTGGAAGAGCCCCTCCAGCCAAGAGCGCGCGAGGGGGCTAAGCCGGAGGGTGATGAACTCCTCTGCGAGATCCCTCATGCTCATCTTCACCGCCACCTTTCGAAGTAGCAGGATCCTCGAGCGAAGGGTGTCCTCGCTGGTTTTCACCACCCCTTCGCGTCGGTATAGGATGTGGGCGTTGGTACTCCGAAGGGGAGAGTTCGCGCCAACGGAGGCATAGAACCATTCCTGGTCCCACTTCGAGTACCACTTGTTGTTCACAGCCCTCGCCGGGAAGTCCTGGAACTCCCTCCGGAGCTGAAAGTTGGCGCTGCCGAAGGCCAGCGCCCTCTTGACGCGGTCTATCCCCTCCCTCGTCTTCGGCTGGCAGTTGGCGTCGTGGAGGGCGATGAAGACATCCGCGTGGCCTTCGCAGCCTTCGGCCCTCATGGCCCATTCAAAGACAGCAAGCCTCGCCACAGCATTAGGCGAGAGTTGAGGAAGCTCGAGGTTGTAAGCCCTCAAGACTTCGCTCAGCATCCCGACTGCTGCCAGCCCGAGGCCGGCTTCGAAGAATGCCTCGAACACAACCACTTCGTCAGCTCGGGGCTTCGGCACGGCCTCTAACTTCTCCGGAACCCTAAGTTGGATCTTCGCTGCGATCCTCCCTTCGGTGGCCCTCCGGACTGACTCCTCCATGGATATCGAGGCCCTCATCTCCAGTGTCTGCTCAAATTTATCGGAAGGCATCCGAAGGTCCCTCGGCCCCAGTCGCCTAGGTGCAGGCTTCGCCGCCGCAGCCGCCGCTGCCTGCATTTGGGCGGAGCCCGAGCTCGAGCCCAAGACCAAAGGCTTCGCCACTGCCTTCTTCGGCATTTTGGTGGGGGTTCGGCGCGAGGGGCTAAAGATAGCGAAGGGCACTCCGTGCGAAGCCAAGCAGAAGAAGAGAGCGGAGGTTGTAAGGCAATGAGAAGGAAGCGAATGAGAGTGTGCTGAAGCCGCACGTGGTAAACCCCTATTTATAGGCGGTAAGAATTCCGATGGTCGTGGGCCGAACCCACTGCCGAGTGGGCCTCCGTCGAAGGAGAAGCGGCCCAGCGCAGGGTAACAGTAAGTTTTCTAGCCATTGTAGAGTCGTTTGGGATCCCCGAGGTCGTTCTGACAGCTGGCGCAGGTATTTATTACCTGCGGTTTTCGAAGTCACCTTCGGTCCAAGCTCCGAAGGCATGTTTTATCCGAAGTTGTAATTTTCAGGTCATTTGTCCCAAGGGCGTGCGCACCCCTTCGTTCCGAAGGCCTGCACGCGAGGGGCTACTGTTGGGGGAATATGTTTCCCCTAAACAGGGGCCAAATGACGTCAGCCTCCGACAGCCTTCGGCCCGGAGCCCAACACTGTCGAAGCCTGTTTCCTCCCCAAGAACTGTTCCCAAGTCTCAAGGTTTATGTCGGAGCTTGCAAGGGCGAAGCCCCAGGGCCCCGTTGAAGCCCTCTAGAGCGAGGTCCTTCGGAGCCCTCCGAGGCTAAGCCCTCGAGATCCCCTGAAGACCGCCAAAAGCTAAGTCTCAGGCTAACTTCGAAGCCAGCCTCCGGGCCTTCTTCGGAGTTAGCATTCGAGCCCTGTCCGGAGTTAGCCTTCGGGCTCCCTTCGGAGCTCCTCAGAGCTAGTCTCCGGACCCTCTCCAGTCGGTTCGGAGGCCCCAGTTCGGAGGCCCCGGTTCGGAGGGCCTAGTTTGGAGGCCCCACCAGTTCGGAGGGCCCAGTTCGGAGGCCCCAGTTCGGAGACCCCGGTTCGAAGGTCCCGGTTCGGAGGGCTCAGTTCGGAGGCCCCGGTTCGGAGGCCCCAGTTCGGAGGGCCCAGTTTGGAGGCCCCAGTTCAGAGGCCCCAGTTCGGAGGCCAGAAGATATTTACGCCCCGCTACAGTATAGAAGTCGTACCAGGGGCCCCTCTGCCCATATTTTATCGTCTAGCTGGTCAAGATGTGACGTTACCTGACGCGTCTGTAAGGCTGTAAAGCACTTTTGTACCGTAGCTAGCTCCTTTTCCCCTCTCTGCCCCTATGAGCCTAGGGCTCATAGGGGGCATCCCGGTCTTTTCCTTTTGCCTGCGTGCCTATAAAAGCAGGGCCAAGCCCTTGTAACAGGGACACACGGTCCAGGGGGCCATGAGACCCTGGGGTTATTTTCTCCACACCAAGGCACACCATGCCAAATCCACCACAAACTGGACGTAGGGCTATTATCCCCTAGGGGAGGCCCGAACCAGTATAAACCCTTTCTCCCTCTAAGAGAACCCATCGAGGTTCATTCTACCTATCATATACACACATACAAAACATGTGCTGTAGCTAACACAATTGCTACAACAAGAGGTTTCACAAACGCTGATGCAGCAGCCAATCGGTCCGGTGCAAGAGCGGGATCTAAACACACCAGTGTAGATGCAAACAAAGCAAAACCTAACCCTAATGGCGGCTGTCGTGAGTATATAGGGCGTGGGCAGCCTGTAGGAGGCGCACACGACTCGGACTATGGGCCAACAAGGCCTCCAACTCAGTAAAAGGTCCAACTCGGCCCAATTCTATCACGCAGGACTGTTTCAGTCACACAGGACAACTCGAGACTCCAAATGAATCGAAACCAATGCCAAAAGATCCGTCTTCTCCTTAGCTTTCCAAAAAGTCCAAGAACGCGCCAATCAGACTTCGTATGAGGAAGTTACGCCCATTTTGGTGCATGGTGGTTGATGTAGTCCGAACCAGCGAATTCTTGACTTCAAATCATCCGTGCGACCGTCTTCAACTCCAACTCTCCTATTGCATCTCCCATGTTCCTAATCAACAAAATATCACTAGTATTCAGTAGCATTCCATCCAAACAAATATTAACATAGTTGCTAAGGAAAGAATTAACCTCATGATTCAAGCGACGGGCACGGGCACGTGTGATTGGTCCTTGTAATTGAATTGTAGGTGGAGGCTCCATATGTGTATCATGTGAAGTGATGTCCTCATCATCCTCCCCCTCTTGAATTGGAGTCAACCTCGACTCAAGCTTATCGTCATCTCCCAAATAGGGCTTTAAATCTGAGATGTTAAATGTCGGACTAACCCCAAAAGCTGCAGGAAACTCAAGTTTATATGCATTATCATTTATCTTCTCAAGCACATGGAAAGGACCATCAGCACGGGACATCAATTTAGACTTTCTCAAATCAGGAAAACGATCCTTGCACAAGTGCAACCAAACAAGATCACCCGGCTCAAATGTTATCTCTTTTCTACCCTTACTACCATAAGCACGATATTTCTCATTCGCTTTCTCTATGTTTGATTTAGTAGTTTCATGCATCTTAAGCAATAATTCAGCACGTGTAGTAGCATCAAAATTCAATTTTTCAGATGGTGGCAATGGTAGCAAATCAATAGGAGCACGCGGATTAAAGCCATAGACCACTTGAAACGGACTTACCTTAATAGTAGAGTGTATTGACCTATTATATGCAAACTCAATATGAGGTAGACACTCTTCCCAGAGCTTCAAGTTGGTCTTCAAAACAGCCCTCAACATGGTGGACAATGTACGGTTGACGACCTCCGTTTGCCCATCCGTTTGTGGGTGACCAGTAGTAGAAAACAGGAGCTTCGTCCCCAACTTATGCAACAACGTCATCTAAAAATGACTTAAGAATTTAGCATCACGATCTGAAACGATGGTATTGGGAACTCCATGCAAGCATACAACCTCTCTGAAAAACAAATCGGCAACATTGGTAGCGTCGTCGCTCTTGTGACAAGGTATAAAATGCGCCATTTTAGAGAACCGATCTATCACCACAAAAATACTATCCCTCCCCCTCTTAGTTCTAGGTAATCCTAACACAAAATCCATAGAAATATCCTCCCAAGGTACACTAGGAACAGGCAGAGGCATGTTTTCTTTGATCCAAAATGACCCATCAAACCACAATCATGTGCTTACTGCAATAACAACAAGCGAAGAGAGCTAGCCGGCACACATAACTTGCTAGCACGAAAAAGATATCCATTATTCAGCACATATTTGTTCCAAGCACGGTCATCTGTACAATTTGCAAAAGCATCTTTGAAGTCCAAATCAGTAGCATACATGTCCTTCAATGTTTCTAAACCAAATATCTTATAATCAAGTTGAGAAAGCAATGTATAACGTCTAGATAAAGCATCGGCAATCACATTATCTTTCCCTTTCTTATGCTTAATGATATATGGAAACGTCTCAATAAACTCTACCCATTTAGCATGTGGTTTATTCAGATTTGCTTGACTACGTATATGCTTCAATGCTTCATGATCTGAATGAATAATAAACTCCTTAGGCAAAAGGTAATGTTGCCAAGTTTCAAGCACACGCACTAAGGCATATAATTCCTTATCATAGGTAGAATAATTCAACTGTGGACCATGTAATTTCTCACTAAAATAGGCCACGGGTTTACCTCCTTGTAGCAGCACACCTCCTATTCCAAAACCACTAGCATCACATTCTAACTCAAAAGTCCTACCGAAGTCGGGTAGCTGAAGTAGAGGTGCATGTGTAAGACGATCGTTGAGTGTGGCAAAAGCTTGTTCTTGTTCTGGTTCCCAAGTAAAAGTAACTCCCTTCTTGGTCAACTCATTCAAAGGACCGTCTATGGTGCTGAAATCTTTCACAAAACGACGGTAGAAACCTGCAAGACCAAGAAAACTACGTACCTGTGTGATAGTTTGAGGTTGCGGCCAGCTGTTGATTTCTTCTACCTTCACCGCGTCAACCTCAATGCCCTGTGAAGTGACAACATATCCAAGAAACACAACTCGATACGTGCAAAACGTGCACTTCTCAAGGTTACCAAACAATCTAGCCTCATGTAGGACAGAAAAAACAACACGTAGGTGTTCAACATGTTCAGTGGAAGACTTGCTGTAAATCAAGATATCATAAAAGTATACTACCACAAAGCGTCCTATAAAGTGCCATAGGACTTCATTCATCAAGTGCATGAAGGTACTAGGTGCATTAGTAAGTCCAAAAGGCATGACAAGCCACTCATATAATCCAAACTTTGTTTTAAAAGCAGTTTTCCATTCATCACCTAGTTTCATGCGAATTTGGTGGTAGCCACTACGGAGATCGATATTAGTAAAGATAATGGCACCACTAAGCTCATCAAGCATGTCATCCAATCTAGGAATAGGGTGTCGATATCGAATGGTGATATTATTAATAGCACGACAATCAACACACATGCGCCAACTACCATCTTTCTTAGGCACCAAAAGAACGGGTACTGCAAAAGGACTAAGGCTTTCACGGACGTACCCACAATCAAGAAGGTCCTGTACTGGGCGCTGAATTTCTTTTGTCTCCTCTGGATTGGTACGGTACGCTGCACGATTAGGAAGAGACGCTCCCGGGATCAAATCAATTTGGTGCTCGATGCCGCATATCGGTGGAAGCCCGGGTGGTATCTCAGCAGGAAAAACATCGTTAAACTCCTGCAAAAGGTCAGTGACTGCAACAGGAACAGAGCTAGGAATGTTCGCAAGTGAAAATAGCACGTTCGTGCAAATCAAGCCATATATCATGGGAGTATCATCACAAATTTCAGCAAGGTCAGTTTTAGTTGCAAGCATGACACGTCCTTTCAGATTAATAACTTGTGATGAAGAAGGAGAAGCAACTTTATCTTTTTGTTGCCTCGAAAGCGTTTTAGCTACTTGCTGATTTTCAGAAGGTTGCTTGCTCGTTTGTGCGTCCTTAGCATGTTTTTCTTGTTCAAATTTCACAATTTCAGCAGGAGTCATAGGAAGCAATGTAACTTTATTTCCTTTATACATAAATGTGTACTTATTGCTCCTACCATGGTGTGTAGCATCAGTATCATACTCCCAAGGTCTACCAAGTAATAGAGAACATGCTTGCATTGGTACTACATCAAAATTAGCAACTCCGAAGTATGTACCAATGGAAAATCTGATGTGACCAATTTGTGTTACCTTGATCTTACCGTTATTGTTGAACCATTGCACGTGGTAGGGGTGCGGATGATGAGGACATCACTTCACATGATACACACATGGAGCCTCCACCTACAATTCAGTTACTAGGACGAATCACACGCGCCCGTGCCCGTCGCTTGAACCATGAGGTTAATTCTTTCCTTAGCAACTATGTCAATATTTGTTTGGACAGGATGCTACTGAATACTAGTGATATTTTGTTGCTTAGGAACATGGGAGATGGAATAGGAGAGTTGGAGTTGAAGACGGAGCCGCACGGATGATTTGAAGTCAAGAATTCGCTGGTTCGGACTACATCGACCACCATTCACCAAAATGGGCATAACTTCCTCATACAAAGTCCGATTGGTGCGTTCTTTGACTTTTTGGAAAGCTGAGGAGAAGACGGATCGTTTGCCGTTGGTTTCACCTCATTTGGAGTCTCGAGTCGTCCTGTGTATTTAAAACAGTACTGCATGACAGAACTGGGCCATGTTGGCCCATAGTCTGAGTCTGTACGTCTTCTAGCCCACAGCCCGTGTCTGTTCGCCTTCCACAGGCTGCCGCCCTATATATTCTCACGCCAGCCACCTCTAGGGTTAGGTTTTGCTTTGTTGCATCTACACTGTTGTGTTTAGATCCCGCCTCTTGCACCGGACCGATTGGCTGCTGCATTGGCGTTTGTGAAACCTCACCTTATCTTCGTTTGTCTGTGATTTGGCATTCGATTTGTATCCTTCCTGTTCTTGCTTGTGTTCTTGGGTTCGCTTGCAGGAATTAGCCTTCGTGGCGAGGTCAATCGCATTCTGCGTGGTTGATAACCAACGGAGACAGTGGTGTAACGATTGCAAGGTTTTGATCCGCCGGACCGGAGCCTTGGATCGCCAACGTCGAGATTCTCCACCAACCCAAGTTTATCCTTTACCTAGCGGAAGATCGGGACCACTCCCCCATCAGCGGATGTGCACGTGTGGGAAGTTGAAGCTTAGTTACCATGTCGTGGCTCACCAAATTGTTGCAACTACCGCTGTCGATGATGACACGTACACGGCGGTCATTGACGATGAGAAGGTCTGAAACAGATTGTTCCATTGTGCCCGGTCGTCCTGGTCCATGTGAGTGCTCAAAACACGTTGTACAATAAGTGCTTCATGGTCAGCAGAGGCATCTGGTGCAAAAACAACATCATCGTCGGAAGCATTATAATCTCCTGCAATGTTAGCAGCAAGTGCATATTCATCTTCAACATCACTAGCACTTACATAGCCACCGTCTTCGGTAGCAATATAAGCCCGCTGACTAGGGCATTCCTTCATAACGTGGCCGAATCCTTTGCATCGGTGACACTGGATCGCTGCAGAACGTGCAGTAGAGGCCGTCGAGGAGGTGGGCTTGGCTGGCGCCTTGGATGCTGCAGTTTTGGAGCTCTCAACCTGGGCTGTAGATGCAGAAGGTGCTGATGTAGCCGCCGGTCGAGAAGGTGGTGGTGGTCGCTGCTGCTGCCCACTTGAGCGTGAAGTGGCACCACCAATGTTGGTCCTCATGCTGCGTTGTGGTTGTTGGCGACCCTGCAATTCTTTTTCTGCAAGTATAGCAAGGTGGAAAAGATGAGTGATAGTATTGTATTCTTTGTAATCAATGATATCCTGAATTTCACGTCTTAAACCACCATAAAAACGGGCCATGTTATCCTCGTTGTCCTCCTCAATTTTAGCACGCATGCAACCTATTTGCAACTCCTGATAATACTCCTCTACCGATTTATTTTCTTGGTTTAGGCGCTGCAATTTTTTTCTCAAATCACGTTTATATGAAGGAGGAACCCATCTACCACGCATTTGCCATTTTAACATACCCCAATTTTGTGGTTCATTGCCAATCTGAACTATTTCAGTCCACCAAAGAAGAGCATATCCAGTGAAGTCACTAGTAGCTAAGCGCACGCGGTGGATAGCAGGAACCATGTGAGCATTAAATTTTTGTTCGACTGACATCTCCCAATCTAAATATGCATCTGGATCATAGGTGCCAGCAAAATGAGGTACTGAAAATTTTACCTTGGAGTAGCGGTCATTGTTCCCGCGGTTTCCATTGTTACCACGTGGATGGCGGTTGCGGCGGCCACCCATACCTTGACGATTGAACTGAAAGGGATGACGTGCAGCCTCATCAGGGTCAATGCCATTGTTCCCGGCATCGGATAGGTCGTCTTTCTCTTCAACATGGTCGTCTTCCTCCTCAACATGGTCGTCGCCGGCTTGTGCAGTAGGCAAGCGTGTCTCCAAGGCAGTCATCCGGTCCACTAGGTCAGCCACAGTACGCGCGAGACGTTCAATGGAGTGTTGGGTCTGCCGCTGAGACTCTAGTAGAGCACGTCGTAAGACACAATCATTAAAATCAGATGGAGGGGTACCGTTGTTATCTGCCATGTTAGTGAAAAGACAAAACAACAAAGAAAAATCCTTATGGAAAGCAACTAGGTGGTGTGGTGGGTGTGTGGTGGAAGCAATCCGTCAAGCGCCTTACCCACACTTGCAAGTGTTCTTACCACACAGCAGTGAGGTAACCGGCCTACAGGTGATGAACCAAGTGGAGGGTGGTGGGCGATTGCAAGATATGAACCTGTCCTGACCAAGAGAAGGTGTAGCTTGGAAGGCAAAGTAAGTAGCAAGGAATAGCGATAGTAATAACAGTTAAACCAGGTTCAATAAGTGTTCCCTAGTACTCATCAAAGTTGCTGGTCTAAGTGCTCCTAAGGTGAAAATCAAGCAATAGAGGGAAACTATGTGCCCAAAACTCAAGTGGAGGCAGAACAAGGTAGCAAACGACAGGACCGGTTCTCTTTTGCTTCGCTACTTCTCGTTTCTTTTTTTTCTTTTTTTCACTATATTTTTTTTGAACAAGGATGACAAGAGATGCAACCAAAAAAATTGGCACCTGCAACTGAGGTGGGATGTGGTTCACAGAAATTCAACAAGTTCTCTGAACGGCGTGCAAAAACTTTGATCAATTTTTTTCTTTATCTTCCTGATTTTTTTGGCAATTCTAATGAAGGCAAATAGGGGGAACCCATGTTTGGGTCGGCTCCAAATTGGGTTAAGAAGATTCTCAAAAAATTTCAGATTTTTCGGACAAACGAGCGAAAAGTTATGCCTGTTTTACCGAAGGGGGGTCACAATGACTCGATGTGGAAATCGACTAGGGTTGTGGAGGCAGGGTTTCGGGTGGGGAATTTTTTGAGACACAAGATCAACTACTACTCAAACGACACAAAGGGATGATTAAACCATCAACAAGACTCGACCAAGAACACAAACTCAACAAGGCTAAAAACTGAAATTAAAATCGCAAGGCACAAAGGGGTTCTCAGTGGGGATTTTTTGTGCGGGTTTTCTGGACTCTAGGTAAAAATAAAAGAAGATCGAGATTACCTAACGGGAAACTTGAGCTCTGATACCAACTAATGGGGGATTGGTCCCGATCTTCCGCTAGGTAAGGATAACTTGGATTGGCGGAGAATCTTGACGTTGACGATCCAAGGCTCCGGTCCGACGGATCAAAACCTTGCAATCGCTACACCACCGTCTCTGTCGGTTATCAACCACACAGGGCGCGATTGACCTCGCCATGAAGGCTAGTTCCTGCAAGCGAACCCAAGAACACAAGCAATAATAGGAAGAACACAAGTCGAATGCCAAATCACATATGAACTATGATGAGGAGAGGTTTCACAAACGCTGATGCAGCAGCCAATCGGTCCGGTGCAAGAGCGGGATGTAAACACACGAGTGTAGATGCAAACAAAGCAAAACCTAACCCTAATGGCGTCTGTCGTGAGTATATAGGGCGTGGGCAGATTGTAGGAGGTGCACACGACTCGGACTATGGGCCAACAGGGCCTCCAACTCAGTACAAGGTCCAACTCGGCTCAATTCTGTCATGCAGGAATGTTTCAGTCACACAGGACGACTCGAGACTCCAAATGAGGCGAAACCAATGCCAAAAGATCCGTCTTCTCCTTAGATTTCCAAAAAGTCTAATAACGTGCCAATCGGACTTCGTATGAGGAAGTTACGCCCATTTTGGTGCATGGTGGTTGATGTAGTCCGAACCAGCGAATTCTTGACTTCAAATAATTCGTGCGACTCCGTCTTCAACTCCAACTCTCCTATTCCATCTCCCATGTTCCTAATCAACAAAATATCACTAGTATTAAGTAGCATCCCATCCAAACAAATATTAACATAGTTGCTAAGGAAAGAATTAACCTCATGGTTCAAGCGACGGGCACGGGCGCGTGTGATTGGTCCTTGTAATTGAATTGTAGGTGGAGGCTCCATGTGTGTATCATGTGAAGTGATGTCCTCATCAAATATGATTGACTGCAATTACAACATCTAACAAGTATAGCAAAAGACATATTGTCTAATGACACATGGCATGATCAGTGAACAGATGATATCTAAAGAAAGTCATTAGCACGCATTTTTCAATTTTTGCAAATAAAAACATCACCACATTTTCCAGTTGACAAGCAAGGTAAAACATGAGATGCAGAAGCTAACTGATATCTACCAAGATAAGCATTGTCCAAAACAAAGTGATTCAGCAAACTTGTTATCTTTTTAATTTTCAGGCTTTCTCTTTTTCCTTTTTCATTTTTGCCAGGGGTTATTTCCAAGTCAAACCTTATGCTGACCGACCAAGTCAAGCCTAGGCCAGAATTGGACCATCAGAAGCTTAAGACATTGGTCTTGGCATACATTACACTGTCCTAGTTCATACCAAAGTGCTATTGTAGGCAGTCCAGAACAATGCAATGCGACAAAGCAAACCCACCTAGATCTTTTAAACTCAATCATAAAAAGGCATGGAATTTTCATTTTTCTAATTTTTCATTATTTTTATAGCACATTTTCCATGTTAAAAGCATAAAGATGTCCAAGTTGCATATTTGCAGCTAAGTCAGGAACTAGCTACAAGGCATGTAACAGATAGCAAGAGCATACAACCTACACATGCTAGTTACCAGAAGCAATGGTGATAATTATTCAAGTTTAAAGCATAAAAGCCATGCATATGACAGATATCAGACATATCAAGTGAACTGAACCAAAGCATGATCATTGACAAGTAATCAAAAGCATGTACCGGCTAGAATAAGTAAAGCAGT
This sequence comes from Zizania palustris, assembly GCA_019279435.1. Lineage (NCBI taxonomy): Eukaryota > Viridiplantae > Streptophyta > Magnoliopsida > Poales > Poaceae > Zizania > Zizania palustris. Next base: position 74,429,201 of record JAAALK010000287.1, on the reverse strand, counting down.
TCAATCATAAAATAGAAGCAAGCTCGAAGTGTGATATGTGAATATACATGATACGAACACACACAAAAAGACTCAAGAAAAGAGTAAATAAGAAAGAAAACTAACGCAAAACATCCTAAAAAGGATACACAACACCCAAATCCCCTCGTAAACGCTCAAAAGTAGACTGATACAGGGGTTTGGTGAAAATGTTAGCCAACTGATGATGGGTATCAATATGAACAAGGTCAATGACACCTTTCTCATATTGATCCCGCAGAATGTGAAAGTCACATCAATGTGTTTAGTTTTTGAATGGAGACAAGGGTTTTTCCCTACACTAATAGCACTGGTGCTGTCGCAAAACAAAGGAACTCGGGTAGGAAAGAACAACCCAAAATCTCGCAACGTGGAAATCATCCAAACCAACTATGAGCAGCAGCTAGCAGCAGCTACATACTCAGCCTCAGTGGTCGAAAGGGCAACTCCAGACTGCTTTTGAGAAAACCAAGAGACAAGAGAAGAACCAAGAAACTGGCAAGTACCAGAAGTCGACTTGCGATCCAACCGGCACCCACCAAAGTCAGCGTCCGAAAAGCCGGATAAATCAAGAGATGATGATGCTGAGTAATAAAGACCAAGATCAGGCGCATAAGTAAGATACCTGAAGATGCGCTTGACAGCCTACCGATGAGACGCGCGTGGTGAAGACTGGAAGCGCGCGCATAGCCCCATGGTGAACTGAATGTCTGGTCTTGTCGCTGTCAAGTACAACAGCAAACTGATCATCCCTCGAAACTCTCTCTCATTGACCTTGACGTTGTTCTTGTCCTTGAACAAGCCACCAGATGTGCCCATTGGGGTCATCTGAGGCTTCAACTCTCCACCAAAGTCAAATTTCTTCAGCATATCTCTGGTGTACTTACCCTGGTGGATGAAGGTACAATCCTTGGTCTGCTTGATCTAGAGCCCTAAGAAGTACTTGAGCTCACCCATCAGGCTCATCTCAAACTCGTTGTGCATCTGCTCAGAAAACTTGGACACAAGAGAATCAGTAGTACCGCCAAAGATAATGTCATCCACGTAAATTTGAGCGACTAAGAAATCTGAAGCATCTGTGAGCAAGAAAAGAGTTTTATCCACAGAACCCATCACAAAGCCCTTCCCCAACAAAAACTGCTTTAACCGGTCATACCAAGCCCTGGGGGCTTGCTTCAACCCGTATAAAGCTTTTTGCAACTTAAAAACATGTCGAGGAAACTTGGGGTTCTCAAAACCGGGGGGCTACCTAACATAAACCTCCTCCTCTATGTACCCGTTCAGAAAAGCACTCTTCATGTCCATTTGAAAAAGCTTAAAACCCTTCGAAGCGGCAAAAGCTAATCGAATGCGAATGGACTCAAGACGGGCAACAGGGGCGAAAGTTTCTTCAAAGTCAATACCCTCTTTCTGGCAAAAACCCTGTGCAACTAGTCGAGCTTTGTTGTGCACCACAACCCCATCTTCACCTTGCTTGTTCTTGAACACCCACTTGGTGCCTATGGGGTTGCATCCGGGTGGCAGCTCAACTAGTGTCCAAACCCGATTGCAGACAAAATTCTCAAGCTCTTCTTGCATGGCATTAATCCAGTTCAAGTCAGAAAGAGCATGAGAAACGTCTCTGGGCTCAAAAGATGCAACAAAAGCAGATTCAGCAAACACAGCAAGAGAGTTAATAGATGAACGCAAAGCCCTTTCAAACAAATCACCGATGATGAGCTCTGAGGGGTGATCACGCTGAACTACTCGAGATCCCTGGTGATCTGAAGTCACCTCACCGGAGTCAGCAGCTGGCACCTCTGGACTCAACTGAGGGGACTCGATCGAAGTGGAAGAAGTGATCAAGGGTCCGCCCTCGTCCTCAGTCAAAGTCTCAGAAGGTGTGGGTTCTACAGGCTGTGCAGAAGGCCCACCCTCATCAAAAGCTGGAGTGTCATCATCTTCCTCAAAGATGGACTCTTTGAGCTCACCATCACCAGAAAGCTCAAAAGAAGGAGTCAAAGAAGGCAAGGACTCATAAAATGAAACCTCGCAAGTCTCGACAAGCTGCTGGGAGTCGAGGTTCCAAACACGGAAGCCTCGAGAATGCAATGCATAACCAAGAAAGACTCCATCCCAGCAACGAGACTCAAACTTGTCCAAATGTCCTCCCTTCTCTAGCACAAAGCACTTGCAGCCAAACGCTCACAAGTGGCTCACCTTGGGCTGTCTGCTAAACTGCAACTCATATGAAGTCTTACCTAGGTAAGCTCTAAGAAAAATACGGTTGGCCAGATAGAAAGCTGTGTTCATGGCTTCAGCCCAAAAACGCCTAGGAGTCCTATGCTCATTGAGCATCGTCCTGGCCATCTCGACTAGCGTGCGGTTCTTTCGTTCCACAACGTCGTTCTGTGGGGGAGTGTAAGGAGCAGAAAACTGATGGTCCAGACCCTGATCACTACAGAAGATGACGAACTAAGAGTTCTTGAACTCAGAGCCGTTGTCGGAGCGAATTGCTCGCATCCGACCATTGTTCCCATTCTTCAGCTTCAAAATCAGGTCATGAACAAAATGAAAAGTTTCATCCTTAGACTCCAAAAAGAAAACCCACGAGAATCGAGAAAAGTCGTCAACAATCACAAGCGCGTACCACTTCCCACCGACTGAGCGTACCCGAGCTGGATCGACAGTGTCCATGTGTAACAGCTCGCCCGGATACGAAGTCATCACCTGAGTCACAGGCGAGTGAGAAGCAGCAACCATTTTTCCGTGATGACAGGGATGGAAAACTAGATCCTTCTCCATCTTAAGCTTGGGCAATCCTCGGATGAGGTCCATAGAGCTCAGATGGCCCAACCTCCTATGCCACTTCCAGAGCTCAGAGGAGGATCGAACAATCAAATAGCGAGAAGGTCCAAAAGAACTAGAGAAGTCAATCCGAAAAAACCTTACCAAAAGGTAAGATCTGGCAAATCAAAGACCCTCTAGAATCAATCACAGAAGAACTGCCCTTCTTAAAACGAACGTCCAAACCATCCTCAAGAAGTTGTGAAACAGAAATCAAATTAAAGTTCAAATTCCCAACCAAAGCAATGTTCTTCAAAGAGAAATGGTCTGAAATGCGAATTGAGCCAATGACGTGTACCTTCCCTTGACCACTATTCCTGAATGTGTACTCTTTGGAGCTTGGGGGAGTGAGACTGGAGAACCATCTGTGATGTCCCGTCATGTGGCGAGAGCATCCTGAGTCCATGATCCAAACGTCCTCCAATCCCCGATCCTGCACAATCAGTGGTTGTAAGGGGGAGCAAATGGTCCGGCACCAGGGTTAGCAAAAGAACTAAACCAGTGTCGAGCCATCTGCTCAAAAGACGGAAAGCAGAAATCATCAGAAGAGTTTGGACCAAAACACGGCTCAAAGTGCGGTCCTCTGTTCTGCCTAAAGCCTCGGCCACGAGGTCCAGGACCATATCCAGAACGGCCTAGAGCTCTGCCGGAACAAACACCACCATCTAGAGCACGGACATGAAAGCCGTCTCCTTTACCACCACCTACATGATGCGGCCTGGCCTCCAGCCTCTCCCCGTGTCGAGGAACTCTCAGTCTACCACCCCGCTGGTAGAACTGCTCCTGATCACCACGAGCTCTCTTTGCTCTCTCAACCCGCTTCCTCCTGAAGCAAAACTCCGCAAGATGCCCGTCTCTCTGAGAGTACTCACAATGATAGGTGGGCTTCTTGGGATGTGTTTGAGGCTTGGGGTTCTTGGGCTTAGTGGTGTTTGGTGTAGTCTTCTTGGAATGAGAGGGTCCAGGAAGAGAGTCAAAAGAAGTGTGCAGGTGTTTGGGCTTTGGAACCCAGATGGGCTTCTTGGGTGGAGCTTTGGGCTGTTCTTGGATCACTCCATCCTTGGGCTGACTAGCCTGGAAAGACTCAGTGGAGTGAGTCTTGGGGTATCTCTGCTCAGTAGTCATTTTACTTCACTCCACTGCTCGGCTAATGGCACTCTCAAAGTCAGCATTGGTGTAGGTGTAACCTACCCCAAACCCATCCTGCCTCTTAAACTACTGGATCATCATGCCAAGCTGTGGCTCTCTGGCACTGATCCAACTCAGGATAGAACGGAGGTAAATGTTCTCATTTTGAGCATCAGCTAGCTCCTCTCTCAAGGAAGCTAGAACCTCCTCCTGAGATAAGCAGGTCTCACACTCTCTATCTACTTGGACAGACTTCTCGATTTTCAGCTTAATCAACTCCATTATAAGAGACAAGTAGTTCTCACAGACAGTGGGTGGAACTGACAGTGTCTCAAGCTCTAGCCTAGTCTGCGCTAGCTCAACTCTCACTCTCTCCAAATCACCCAAATGCTCATCGCCCTTGGCTTTCAGCTCAGCTAAACTAGCTAGATGAGATGGGCAATCAGCACAGGGCATGACGACAGTGGCTTGAGCATCTTTTAGCTCCAGCTGAGCGCTTTCAAGCTCAGTGGCCAAAGCGTCCCTCTAATCAACTCTTTCTGTGTACCTAGACTTCAAAGTCGACAGGTCACACAGAAGCACCTCACACTTTGAGCACTCACTGCTATCACCCAAGCAAGGGGAAGAAGATAGACTCTCAATTTTGCCGTTGGCCACAGCAAGCTCACTCTCTAATTCATCTATCCTGTTCTTAGCCCCCTAGGCAGTTTTTCCTGATATTTTAACTCCCGATGATTGCTTTCAAGTAAATCAATGATTTCACGTTCATAAGGTGATACCTTTTCGTTGTCATCATCGTCGGAGTCCTCGGAGGAGCTGCTGAAAGTAATAAACTAGCTACTGAGAAAACCGAAGTCTATGTCGTAGCATGCACTTCGAAGCTAGCGTTGATGCTGTTGCAGTGAAAGCAAACTGTAAAGAAAGGCTAGCTGACAAGAACAGTAGACTAGCCGTGCAATGCACTCAAAACCTCTGGTTTCTTTGCCTGTGAGACATAGCTCCTCTTGCAAGAATTAATGTCACGGCTGTTACAAAATAACAAATGCTAGCTATGTATAGCTAGTACTATTATGTAGGCACTCGAGTAGTCGCTATGTGCATATAACTTCCTGCCATGTACAAGCTAGGGACTAGCCTAGCTGCAGCAGCATTGTAGTGAAATATAATTAAAAAACAATGCTGAAATTTCTGCACATCTGCCGAAAGCAAGAACAGAATAGTTGCAGCCTATCAAAACTAGTTACCAAAATAGCAGCCGGAAATATATCTCACCGAGAAAACAAAACAGTGTTCGCATTGAAGATTGATTCGTTTAGCAGAAAGATTTCCAATAGAACACGCAAAACGAGGCGATTAAACACTGAGACAAAAAAATCTGCAGAAACGATTTACTCACGATGAACGGCGGCGGCGCAAACAGAGAAGCACCTGAGCGAGAAACAATGGCGGCGGATGCACAAACAGGAACAGGAGAAGGATGAACAAAAAGTGTCCCAAAACATTAGTAAAGTGATTTCAGTAAAAAGGGTAACCTAACCCTAGGGATTGGGGCCCTATTTATAGGCAGCCCAATTAGCCTATAATATTCCATCAGACCCTTAGGGTTTTTTACAGACGCTGAAATAAAAGGAAAAAACCAAACTGCCCTTAGGATATTTTTACAGACTCGACTGACTGACTGTGGGCCTAAGGAAAAAACAGTAAACTCCTTTTTACAGATGACTTATCCGGAGGCAGAGCTTTCGTAGCGACTACGACTTCGTCTCTGAATAGTCCAATACAAGATCAGCGGTCGTTAGTTTTGCGCCGAAACTGACAAAGTGTCCACCGACTTTGCACTAGGTACACGGATTGGGCCGGCCCGATTCCGTAGCTCTCTCAGCCCAGCAATCGCTCGCCGCCCGTGTACCTGAGTCAATCCTGGTCAACAGCCTAGTGGATCCTCTGCTGCTCCTAGCCCATGTACCCGGATTAGGCCAGCCCGACTTCGTGGCCCCTCTGCCCGACAGTCGGTCGCTGCCCGTGTACCTGAGTCACACGCGACCCAGACGCAGCAGATCTTCTCTCTCTTTTCAGTCCTCTTTGACTATCGTTGACAATGTCTCATCACATCTGGAGCCATGAGGCCCACGCTATTCAGCATGGCTCCTTATTTGGCAAACCAGCTTCCATCCTCGTTGAGTAAGGACCGCATCCTCGCGAGAGACTCGAGGGCAGAACTAGTAAAATATGCCATCTCTGGCATAGGCCGAAGCCCTGAAGTGCCGAAGGCCGGTCCTGCGTTGGGCTTCGGCAGCACCTTCGGAGGCCTGCTTCACGGGTTGGCTTCGGCCCAATGGGCCCCTTCAGTGGCTTGTAGGCTTCGGCCCGATAGGCTGGCTTCGGCGAGGCCTGTGGAGGCCCACTCTGGCCGGCAGTGATGGAGGAGGGGGGTGCCCGATCTTTCGTCAGGTGGGGGATAAACAACGATTTGTGGAGAACTCGATGTTGACGATCCGGCTTCCGATCCACGAGATCATCCCTTGCAATTGCTACACCACTGCTCCGTTGGTTATCAACCAAGCACAGCCTGATTGACCTCGCCAAGAAGGCTAATCCTTGCCTGCGAATTGAAGAACACAAGCAAGAACGCAGAAAACACAATCGAATTGAAAATTCTATTGGAATCTGCGAATTGGGGTTAACTTACAAATCCGGCGAAGCGGCGGCTATCAAAGCAACGTGTAAATTAAACCCAAAAACCCTAGATGGCTGTAGAAACACCTTATATAGTAGTTTAGGACGCACCCCTAATGGGCTCAACTGGATACACGGCCCAAAGGCCCAATAACGCAGAAAGCAGCATGCTGACAGATTCTGGACTCTATATTGTTTCGACGATTCCCGTTGATCTATAATGAATTTTGAGATGAAACCAGTGGCATTGGAAATGTTATTAAGCTATCTTTCCGTGGCTGGGTAGAACGTCAAAAACGGAGTCCGTATGCAGCCTGGGCGATGATTTTAGTGCACACTACTTCTGAAATCCGAGTTGGACACGAATTGTAGGTTGATTGGACTCTCAAATTGGCTTGGATGTTCATCCTGGTTCTTCTCCAACTCTTTGTTTATCTCCAAGTGATTTTCATCATCTCCATGGTTCCTGGAGATTTAATCGTCATGCTCTAAGTCGAATAATTGGATCTTAGTATTCATGTATGGTTGTATCATGGGAAAATTACTCACATGCCATTATAATTTTCAGAAATTGCCTATATGCCACTGTCAGTGACTGTGGCGGGCCCCATATGTCAGTGACACATTGATGGCATATTGGCAAACCGCAAAAATTGTAATGGCACGGAAAAAATTAACCCTTGTATCATTGGTAGGGATGTCCTCATCAGGTAGAGTTCGAATCAGATTAGTATAGTTCAGCTGTTTTTGATATCTTATCCAAATCTTAACCACTTGTCTGAATCCTACTCAGATTATGTGAGATCTCTTATCCAAATCTTAACCACTTGGCCGGATCCTACTTAGATTAGGTGAGACCAAGCCATATAAATATAGGGGTGAGGCCGATTCAAGAGGACCTCCGCTTTCATATCAACACAATGCCCTCGCTTTGCATCATTTTTTTTACCTTTCAATATACTTCCTTGCCCTAGGATTAGCTAAGTAACGTCCATCTTCATGGGTTTGCGTTGTAATCCCTCTGTCTGCCATGGCAAAATCACGGTAACCCTTGTTGATTCGCTCGTGAATCTATTGTTTAATCCACGAAATGGATTTTTATCGTCTTTATCAGTTTTATTACTACCCATGACGTTCGACCTCTAGGCCGAATTGCACTTGATCTTTTACTGTTTTGCAGGGGAAACACCTTCAAAATCATCGCCAAGAAGTTTGGGGGTGATTGTTGTACATCTTCAAGGTCACCGGAGCCCTTAAGCGATCAAACCGAAGCCTGTCGGTCCGACTAATAGGGCTTCACCGGTCTTACCAGGTGTTGCCGTGTCGGGCTGTCAGGCTGTTGTCAACATGATTCATCGCACCGTCACCAGCACCCCCCAATACGACCAAGGGGCCTTCGCTGGTCTGACCAGATCCCTCCACTGTGCCCAGAGCACCCTTCGTCGTCACGTCGAAGCCCACTTCGACAAGAACCCTCCGTAGTAAACTACTCTGCACTAGACTCCGCGGCGCCGAAGCCCCAGGTCTGACCGAAGCTTCATTGTCGGTCTGACCGGGTACCCTCCATAGGTCTGACCACTCGGAGCCCGCTTCGCACAAAAATGCCGAAGCCCTCTTTGGCGACCCCTTCGCATGCGTTGGTCCGACTGGAGGTTTCACTCCAGTTCGACCGGCCAACAGGACAAAGCCTTTCCCCCCTTCAGGGTACATTGGATTTATCCCACGCCGAACACCGAAGGGTACCCTTTCGGCGATACTTCACATCACTGGTCCGACCGGGAGTATACCTCTAGTCCAACTTCCGTTTTATTGCAGATCAGAATTGGCCTTGTTCTGGCCGGTTTGATTAGGTTTTATTATTTTTAGTTATTTTCTTCATACATCAGCTAATCGAACTTTATTTCTTAATATTTATTTGATTACCTAGCGACTCCGTTAACGTCACAACCATTAAGGATCCGTCGAAACATGACATCGGTGCCGCGTCACGCTTAGGTTTATCCCAAAGTATCCGTGCGTTTTTGGATCATCGAACTGACCCAAGTGTGTGGGCGCATTTTTGTGTCAACAAGTTTTATTCACCACTTTAGTTTGACCATTAGTTTGGAGATGACAGGTGGTGGGAAACAGAAGGTTGGTCCCTAATTTGTGCCATATTATCCTCCAAAAATGGTAAGGAACTTCGTGTCTCGATCAAAAACAATTGCGCGTGGCACTCCGTGAAGACGAACGGCTTCCGTGAAAAATAAATCAACAACTATTGTAGCATCATCGCTCCTATGATAAGAAATAAAATGTGCTAGTTTAGAGAATCTATCGACAACCACAAAGACACTATCCCTCCCCTTTTTAGTTCTAGGTAGTACCAAACAAAATCCATAGAAATATCTTCCCAAAGGACACTAGGGACAGGTAAAGGCATGTTTAAACCATGGTGATTAAGGTGAGACTTAGCTTTGTTGCTTGTGGTGCATCGGTCCATATAGCGCTGCACGTTGTGCCTTAACTTAGGCCAAAAGAAATGGGCGGTCAGCACATCCTCTGTTTCTTCATGCCGAAATGTCCCATCAATCCTCCACCATGTGCTTCCTGTAAAAACAGAAGACGAACATAACTGATAGGGACAGACAATTTGTTAGCATGATACAGTAATCCATCATTCAGAATGTAGTTGTTCCAAGTTCTTCCTTCCGTGCACCGACCAAATATTTCATTAAAATCAGGGTCAATAGCATATAATTGCTTAATTGTCTATAATCCAAAAATTCGATGATCAAGTTGATATAACAAGGTGTATCAACAAGATAGGGAATCAATAATTATATTATCTTTCCACTTTTATGCTTAATGATGTAAGGGAATGATTCAATGAATTCTACCCATTTGGCACGTCGTTTGTTCAAATTAGCTTGACTACTAATGTGTTTCAATGACTCATGATCGGATCGAATCATAAATTCTTTCGTCCATAAGTAGTGTTGCCATGTTTTTAGAGACCGAAGGAAATCATATAATTCCTTATTATAAGTTGAATAGTTCAAGCTAGGGCCAGATAACTTCTCATTGAAGTAGGCGATCGGCTTACCTTCTTGCATCAAGACGTCGTTGATTCCGGTCCCACTAGCATCACACTCGAGTTCAAACATTTTACTGAAATCGGGTAGATGGAGTAGTGGTGTGTGTATTAGCATCTGCTTCCGCTGATTGAAGACGTCTTCATGGGCCTTTCACCATTGAAAAATGGCGCCCTTCTTCGTGAGTTCATTCATTGGGGCGGTGATAGTGCTAAAATCGCGCACAAATCTTCTATAGAAACCCACCAATCCGAGAAAACTCTTCACTTGTGTGACCATTTTAGGAGTCGGTCAACTCTGGATCGCCTCTACCTTGGTCTCATCGTCTTCAATACCATGCGGGGTCACAAAAAATCCAAGAAAAGAGGATCGATCGATGCAAAATGTGCACTTCTCGATGTGCATTTCGTAAAGTAATGAAAACAACACATAAATTTTCCTTATGTTCTCCTATCGACTTGATGTAAATGAGAATATCGTCGAAGTTCACTACCACAAATCGTCCGATGAAGTTGCGTCAAACCTCATTCATCATTCGCATAAAGGTACTAGGTGCACTAGTTAAACCAAAACGCATCACCAACCATTCTGTTGATGCCAAGATTTCGTAAAGCCCGGGCCCACTAAAGATGCTACACGGTCAACATAAGTCAAAGAGGGTCCGGTCAAAAATGGTCAAGGAAGCCTGTCCATGATGTTACAACTTGACCGGATGCAGAGGAGCTCATTGAGATGAAGATGACGACAAGTCTCTAGACTATAAATATGTACCCCTAGTTAGATTAGAAATACACACCTTCTCAAACAACTACTTGGCGCATCGCCACCCTTGGCTTCCAATGTTAATCCCGGCGGTATTCGGCACTCGCAGCTGGGGTGCATTGTTTCGATCTTCGGTGTAGAGGATAGTCCCGATGCCTTAGCTACTGCTATTGCGTGTGCTGCTTCTGTGGGTCCCACGCGCCGTGCAGCTGCCGAAGCAGGAGGTGCCGTGCGCACCGAGGCTGCCAGCGTCTGCACGCCTATGCTTCTTACCGCACTAGGCCCACGCTACTGACGTCTCCTACAGTCTTGGACTCCGCCGCACGTGGACTGCAGTGCTTTGCCATGATGATGAAGCAAACTGCTGCTACACGCGATGGGTTCGATCGGCTGCGGTGAAAAACGTTGCGGAGAAAAACAACGTGGCGGCGATAACTTCTGCCGGCGGCGCAGGTTGTGCGGAGGAAAAATATGTGGACTGTAGATTAATTTCAAAAATAGTCAACCCTAACCCTAGGGGATTGGGGCCTATTTATAGGCAGCCCGCTAATAAAGGGAAAAGACTAATTTACACCTAGGGTAAATTGCACAGACTTTAAAAATAAAATTGGAAATTACAAAAATGCCCCTAGAATATTCAACTGACTCGAATAACAAATACTGTTGACTTAAATACTGAATATTAAAATCCTAAATAAATATAATTATCAGTTGTCAGTTTTGCGCCAAAACTGACAAAGCGTCCACCGTCTTCGCACCGGGTACCTGGATTGGGCCGACCCGATTCCGCGGCTTCCTCAGCTCGGCAATTGCTCGCTGCCCATGTACTTGAGTCAACCCCGGTCAACTGACCAGTGGATCCTCTGCCGCTCCTAGCCCATGTACTCGGATTGGGTCAGCCCACTCCACGGCTCCTTTGCCCGGCTGTCGCTCACTGCCCGTGTACCTAAGTCACACATGCCTAGACACAGCAGGTCTTCACGTCTCCTTTTTGACTTCCGTTGACAATCACTCATCACATCTGGAGCCATAAGACCCATGCTCTTCAACATGGTTCCTCAATCTCCCCCTTGATGAGTGCATTGTCAACACCCTTTTTAGCAATTCTTCAGAACCTGTAAAACATGTGGAAACACAAAAACAAAAACAAAAAGAAAATAAAATAGAAAGAAGAAAATAAAAGTTTAATCGTAATGACCAAAAGCCAAACCAAAGCAAGAAAACAGTCATTATGGTTAACCAAAAATTTAAAACTCAAAACAAGTGCAATCTCAGAACTATCAACAAGGATATCTAAAGAGTTGAGGCAAAAGAGACTGAAAACTCCCCCTCAAATAAATCCCAGAGAAAGACAAAACTCCCCCTAATCTCTTTTAAAAAATCGAGTAACCCAAAATTTCTCCCCCTTGTTGACAATTGAACTCATCAAGTGAGACTAAATGCACTCTAAAGAGACATAGACACAAACTTCCCCTAAAATGCAGCTCCCCCTCAAAATATGCCATGAATGCAAATGGGGAGCAGGTGGAGTGGAAAAAGCATGCTTCTCAGATATGATTGACTGCAATTACAACATCTAACAAGTACAGCAAAAGACATACTGTCTAAGATACATGACATGATCAGTGCAACAAATGATATCTAAAGAGAGTCATTAGCATGCATTTTTTGATTTTTGCAAACAAAAGCATCACCAAATTTTCTAGTTGACAAGCAAAGTAAAGAATGAGATGCAAAAGATAACTGATATCTACCAAGATAAGCATTGTCCAGAACAAAGTGCTTCAGCAAACTTGTCATCTTTTTAAATTTTCAAACTTTTTCTCTTCCTTTTTCATTTCTGCTAGGGGTTATTTGCATGTCAACCTTATGCTAACCGACCAAGTCAAGCCTAGGCCAGAACTCGACCATCAGAAGCTTAAGACATTGGTCTTGGCATACATTACACCGTTCTAGTTCATACCAAAGTGCTATGGTAAGCAGTCTAGAACAATGCAATGCGACAAAGCAAACCCACCTGGATCTTTTCAAATAAGCATAAAAAGGCATGAATTTTTCATTTTTCTGAATTTTTATCATTTTTATAGCGCATTTTCATGTTTAAAGCTTATAGATGTCCAAGTTGCATATCTGCATCTAAGGAACTAGCTATCAGGCATGTATAAGATAGCAAAAGCACTCAGCCTACACATGCTAGTTACCAGAAGCAATGGTGATCAATTTTTCAATTTTAAAACATAAAAGCCATGCATATGACAAATATCAGACACATCATGTGAACTGAAACAGAACATGATCATCGACAAGTAATCAAAAGCATATACTAGGTAGAGCAAGTAAAGCAGATCAATCATATAACAGAAGCATGCTCAAAATGTGATATATGATTATGCATGATATGTACTCACACAAACATACTCAAGATAAAAGTAACAAAAAAAAGATAAACTGACTCAAAATATCCTAAAAAGGATACACAACTCCCAAATCCCCTCGCAAATGCTCAAAAGTAGACTGATCTAGGGGTTTGGTAAAAATGTCAGCCAACTGCTGATGGGTATCAACATGAACAAGATCAATGACCCCTTTCTCATATTGATCTCTCATAAAATGAAAACGCACATCAATATGTTTGGTTTTTGAACGAAGACATGGGTTTTTCCCTGCACTAATTGCGCTGGTGCTATCACAAAACAAAGGAACTCTGGCAGGGAAGAACAACCCAAAATCCCGCAAAGTAGAAATCATCCAAACCAACTGTGAGCAGCAGCTACATACTTAGCCTCTGTAGTAGAAAGCACAACTCCAGGTTGTTTTCGAGAAGACCAAGAAACAAGCGAAGAACCAAGAAATTGACAAGTACCAGAAGTCGACTTGCGATCCAGCCGGCACCCACCAAAATCAGCGTCCGAAAAGCCAGATAAATCAAGAGATGATGATGCAGAATAGTAAAGACCTAGATCAGCAGCATAAGTAAGGTACCTGAAAATACGCTTGACCGCCTGTCGGTGAGAGGCGCGTGGTGAAGACTGAAAACGCGCACACAAACCCACGGAGAACTGAATGTCCGGTCTCGTTGTAATCAAGTATAGCAGTGATCCGATCATCCATCGATACTCTCTCTCATTGACATTTACATCGTTCTCATCCTTGTCCAGACCTCCATATGTACCCATTGGGGTCATCTAAGGCTTTATCTCCCCACCAAAGTCAAACTTCTTCAACATGTCCCGTGTGTACTTGCCCTGATGGATGAAGATGTCGTCCTTGGTCTACTTGATCTGGAGCCCTAAGAAGTACTTGAGCTCACCCATGAGACTCATCTCAAACTCGCTGTGCATCTTCTCAGAAAACTTGGACACAAGCTCATTAGTAGAACCACCAAAAATAATATCATCCACGTAAATCTGAGCAACCAATAAGTATGAGCCAACTCTGAGCAAGAAAAGAGTTTTGTCCATAGAACCCATTACAAAACCGTTCAGAAACAAAAATTGCTTTAGGCAATCATACCAAGCCCTAGGGGCTTGCTTCAGACTGTATAAAGCTTTCTGTAACTTGAAAACATGTCGAGGAAACTTAGGGTTCTCAAAACTGGGGGGCTGCTTAACATAAACCTCCTCCTCTATATACCCATTCAGAAAAGCAATCTTGACATCAATTTGAAAAAGCTTAAAACCTTTAGAAGCAACAAAGGCCAAACGAATACGAATGGACTCAAGATGGGCAACAGGGGCAAAGGTTTCCTCAAAATCAATACCTTCTTTCTAGCAAAAACCCCGTGCAACTAGTCGAGCTTTGTTGTGCACCACAACCCCATCTTCACCTTGTTTGTTCTTAAACACCCACTTGGTGCCTATGGTGTTGCATCCAGGTGGTAGCTCAACTAGTGTCCAAACCCGATTGCGAAAAAAAATTTCAAGCTCTTCTTGCATGGCGTTTATCCAATTTGAATCAGAAAGAGCATGAAAACATCTCTAGGCTCAAAAGTGGCAACAAACGCAGACTCAACAAACACAGCAAGAGAACCAACAGAAGATCACAAAGATCTCTCAGTAAGATCACCGATGATGAGCTCTGAGGGGTGATCACGCTGAACTGCATGGGATCCTAGGTGATCTGAAGTCACCTCACCGGAGTCAGCAACTGGCACCTCTGGACTCAGTTGAGGAGGCTCGATCGAAGTAGAAGGAAGTGATCAAGGGTACATCCTCATCCTCAGTTGAAGTCTCAGAAGGTGTAGGGTCTGTAGGCTGTGCAGAATGCCCACCCTCATCAACAGCAGGAGTATCATCATCTTCCTCGAAGATGGACTCTCCAAGCTCATCATCTCCAAAAATCTCAAAAGAAGGAGTTAGCGAAGGCATGGACTCATCAAAAGAAACCTCACAAGTCTCGACAAGCAGCTAAGAGTCTATGTTCCAAACACGAAAGCCTCGAGAATGCAAAGCATAACTAAGAAAGACTCCATCCCAGCAATGAGACTCAAACTTGTCCAAATGCCCTCCCTTCTTGAGCACAAATCACTTGCAGCCAAACGCTCGCAAGTGACTCACCTTGGGTTGTCTACCAAACCGCAATTCATATGATGTCGTACCTAAGTAAGCTCTAAGAAAAATGCCGTTGGCAAGATAGCAAGCTATGTTCATAGCTTCAGCCCAAAAACGCCTAGGAGTCCTATGCTCATCAAGAATTTTCCTGGCCATCTCGACTAGTGTGCGGTTCTTTCGTTCCACAACGTCATTCTGTGGATGAGTGTAAGGGGCAGAAAACTGATGATCAAGACCCTGATCACTATAGAAGCTGGCGAACTGAGAGTTCTTAAACTCACAGCCATTGTTCGAATGAATTGCTCGCATCCGACCATTGTTCTCATTCTTCAGCTTCAAAATCAGGTCATGAACAAACTGAAAAGCCTCATCCTTAGACTCTAGAAAGAAAACCCACGAGAATCGAGAAAAATTGTCAACTATCACAAGCGCGTACCACTTCCCACCAACTGAGCGTACTCGAGCTGGACCAACTGTATCCATGTGTAACAGTTCTCCTAGCTATGAAGTCATCACCCGAGTCACAAGTGTGTGAGAAGCGGCGACCATTTTCCCATGACGACAGGGATGGCAAACTAGATCCTTCTCCATCTTAAGCTTGGGCAATCCTCGGATAAGGTCCATAGAGCTCAATCTGACAAGCAGATCAAAGCTCAAATGGCCTAACCTCCTATGCCACTTCCAGAGCTCAGAGGAGGATCCAGCAATCAGACAGCGAGAAGGGCCAGAAGAACTAGAGAAATCAATACGAAAAACCTTACCGAAGGGTAAGATCCGGCAAACCAATGATCCTCTAGAATCAATAATAGAAGACATGCTCTTCTTAAAGCGAACCTCTAAACCATCCTCAAGAAGTTGCAAAATAGAAATTAAATTGAAATTCAAGTTTCCAACCAAAGCAACATTCTTTAAAGAGAAATGATCAGAGATGTGAATCGACCCAATACCTTGTACCTTCCCTTGACCACTGTTCCCAAAAGTGATGTATTCCTTGGAGCTCGGGGGAGTGAGGCTAGAGAACCCTCTGCGGTGTCCCATCATGTGGCGAGAACATCCTGAATCCATGATCCACACGTCCTCTAGTCCTCGATCCTGCAAGATCAATGGTCATGAGTGGGAGCAAATGGTCCGACGCCAGGTTTAGCCAAGGAGCTAAACTAGTGTCGAGCCATCTGCTCGTAAGTAGGAAAGCAGAAGGAATCATATGAGTCTGGACCAAAACGCGGTTCAAAGCGCGGTCCTCTTTTCTGCCTAAAATCACGGCCACGAGGTCCAAAACCCTATCCATAACAATCTAGAGCTCTGCGAGAACGAAAACCACCCTCCGGAGCACGGTCATGAAAGCCATCTCCTCTACCACCACCTACACGATGTGGCCTAGCCTCTAGCCTCTCTCCACGTCGAGGGAGTCTTTGTCTACCGCCCTACTAGTAGAATTGCTCCTGCCCAGCTCGAGCTCTCTCTGCTCTCTCAACCCGCTTCCTCCTGAAGCAAAAATCCTCAAGATGCCCGTATCTTTGAAAAAACTCATAGTGATAGGTAGGCTTCTTGGGATGTGGTTGAGGCTTCGGATTCTTAGGCTTGGTGATGTTGGTTGTAGGTTCTTTGGTGTGAGAGGGTCTAGGTAAAGAGTCAAGAGAAGTGTGGAGAGGTTTAGGCTTTGGGATCCAGATTTGCTTCTTGGGTGGAGCTTTAGGTTGTTCTTGAAACACTCCATCCTTGGGCTGACTAACCTGAAAAGACTTAGTGGAGTGAGTCTTGGGATATCTCTGCTCTGGAGTCATCTTGCTCCACTCCACTACACGGCTAATAGCACTCTCAAAGTCAACCTTGGTAGAGGTGTAACCTACCCCAAACCCATTCTGCCTCTTGAACTACTGGATCATCATGGCAAGCTATGGCTCTTTGGCACTAATCCAACTTAGGATCTGACGGAGGTAAAAGTTCTCGTTCTGAACATCAACTAGCTCCTCTCTCAAGGAAGCTAGTACCTCCACCTCAGACAAGCATATCTCACACTCTCTATCAACTTCGACAGACTTCTCAGCTTTTAGCTTGATCAGCTCCAATCTCAGGGACAAGCAGTTCTCACAAATAGTGGGTGGAACTGACAAGGTCTCAAGCTCTAGCTTAGTCTGCTCTAACTCAGCTCTCACTCTAGCTAACTCGCCCACCTGCTCATCACTCTTTGCTCTCAGCTCAGCTATACTAGCTAAATGGGATGGGCAGTCTACACAGGGAACAACGACAGTGGCATGAGCATCTTTCAGCTCCAGGTGAGTGCTTTCAAGCTCAGTGGCAATAGCGTCTCTCTCATCTACTCTCTCTGTGTACCTGGACATCAGAGTCATCAGGTCACACAACAACACCTCACAGTTAGGGCACTCACTACTACCACCCAAGCAAAGGGAAGAAGACAGAGTCTCAATCTTGCCATTTGCCATGGCAAGCTCACTCTCAAGCTCATCTATCCTCTTTTTAGCCCCTCTAAGCAGTTTCTCCCGATATTCAACTCCTGACGGTTCACTTCTAGTAAATTAACAACTTCTTGTTCATAGGAAGATACCCTTTCATCGTTGTCGTCGTTAGAGTTGTCGGAGGAGCCCTTGTCTTCCTTATCCCCAAGAGCCATTGAGTAGAAGCTCTTGCGGGGTCTTTGGCTATGACGCGAGCGACTCTTCATCTTGTCCCCGAAGGCCATGAGGCAGAGACCCACCAGATCGTCCCTGTACTTCCCCTTCTTGATCACGATCTCTTCATCACTTGAACTTGACGACGACGAGGAAAACGAAGACCTCTTGGAGTAGCTTTTCTCCATCTCGGCGAAGAAGGCCTTGTCTCGCTTCTTGTTCCCACGTCTGTAGTCCTTCAGAACCTTTCGAAAGAATCTTGTCTTGGGCTTGCCCTTTGTGAAAGTGGAGTTGTCGTGCTTGCCGGAGTCGTAGGAGCTACCGCCAGTTCCCTTCTTGTAACTCTTCCGCTTAGGGCAGTCGACGATGAAATGACCTGGATCGCCTCACTCAAAGCATCCGGATTTTGTGACGTGTCTGTTAAGCATACGTTTATCATAGACATAGCGCACCCGGTTGTTAAAAAAACATAGATCATCATCTCCTAGCGAGTCAAGCTGATCCTCAGAGATAGACATCAAAGAAAACGCAGTACAACTCAAAGCAGTAGGATTAGCAGAAGGTGTCGCAAGGGCCAGGGTTTTTGAGCCAGAACCAGTGAGATTTGATCTCAACTGGATATCAACCTCTGAGGCCATGAGCTTACTAAAAAGCTCTACGACAGTCAAGGTATCGTAGGAAGCACTCTCAACAATAGAGGAAACCTTGATCTCCCAGATCTTAGGGTCCAAGGTATGAAGAACCTTGAGCGCCTGTTCATGATCTGAGACCAGATCACGCTCGGCCTTGTTGACTCGAAGCTTATTAATGATCGATTGAAAAAGACCAAACAAAGCCTCAACAGTCTCACCCGGCTTCTGTGATAAATTTTCATACTCATGCTGGTAGGTCTGATAGAGCCTAGCCTTGACCTGAGCTGTCCCCTCATGGTGTGCCTAGAGGGTAGCCTAGATCTCTCGAGCAGTGTCGAGATGGCTAACACGCTCAAACTCACTAGGACCTAGACCAGAAAATAAAATGTTCACTGCTTTGCTATTGTTCTGATGTTGGGCGATTATATCAGCAGAAGTGCGCTCAGCAATAGGAAGTATAGTAAAAGTAGCATTACCACAAATATCCCAAATGTCCGAGCTCTGGCTCATGAGATAAGCTCGCATGCGAGTCTTCCAATAAGTGTAGCCAAAAGCTTCAAGGGACGGGACCTTACCAGAGGAAGTCATGATCACTACCTGGGTTTAGAACTAGTGGAAAAACCCTAACCTTGCTCTGATACCACTTGTAGGACCGAAAGTAGTGACCAGAAGGGGGGTGAATGGGCGCCTAAAAAATTTTTTTTGAATCAATGGCCTAAACCGAACACCCAACGCACCTTGACCACCAGACAGTAGTAGCAAAGCAGATCACAGGCATAAAGTTGTCTAGCCTAAAAATGACTGGTGTCCTAAATAAAATAATATCACAATGATATTAAAAATAAAATATACTAAACAAAAATAACTGCAGTAAATAAAAATGTGTTCTCAAAAATATTTAAGGGCACAGGGAAAAAACACCTAAATATATCAATAAATATTCAAATTGCAGTCTGAAAATAAAATACTAATCAAGTGAATAAATCATGGATAATCCAAAAATTAATTCAGAAATAAAAACTGATATATTGCACATAAATCTAGGAAATTTTTTTACTGTGATTAATTTTTGTTTTCTTTTATACTAACGGACAAAAAAAACTTAAATAAATAATATGCGAGCACTAATAAGATTTTAGCAGATAAAAATTAACCACGAAATTACTAACCAGATTTACATGCTAATTAAGAATAGATAATTATTGATTTAATTAATCTAACTCAAAAATAGGAGATTAGATCAAACCCAGTTTACTTGCATTGATCCAACTTGCTTGCGTCGAACCGGTTGCATAAGGCTGTTGCTGCACCTCGTCTCGATAAAAGTCGTCGGCATCACAAGGTCCTACTGCCACACCTCGCGTCGACTGCCATGCTGGACGACCACGCCGAAAGTTGTACACTGAGAGAATCACCGCCCGATAAACAAAATCCCGATGCCTTAGCTGCTGCTATTGCGTGTGCTGCTTCTGGGGGTCCCACGCATCGTGCAACTGCCGAAGCAGGAGTTGCCGTGCGCACCGAGGCTACCAGCGTCTGCACGCCTATGCTACTTGCCGCACTAGGCCCATGCTGCTAACGTCTCTTGCTGTCTTGGACTCCGCCACGCATGGACTATAGTGCTTTGCCGTGATGATGAAGCAAACTGCTGCTACACTAGATGGGTTCGTTCGGCTGCGGTGAAAACAGCTGCGGAGAAAAACAACGTGGCGGCAATAACTTCTGCCGGCGGCGCAGGTTGTGCGGAGGAAAAATATGTGGACTGTAGATTAATTTCGAAACAGTCAACCCTAACCCTAGGGGGTTGGGGCCTATTTATAGGCAGCCCACTAATAAAGGGAAAAGACTAATTTACCCCTAAGGTAAATTACACTGACTTTAAAAATAAAATTGGAAATTACAAAAATGCCCTTAGAATATTCAACTGACTCGAATAACAAATACTGTGGACTTAAATACTAAATATTAAAATCCTAAATAAAGATAATCATCGGTTGTCAGTTTTGCGCCGAAACTGACAAAGTGTCCACCGTCTTCATACCGGGTACCTAGATTGGACCGACCCGATTCCGCAGCTTCCTTAGCCCGAGAATCGCTTGCTACCCGTGTACCTGAGTCAACCCCAGTCAACTGACTAGTGGATCCTCTGCCGCTCCTAGCCCATGTACTTAGATTGAGCCAGCTCGACTCCACGGCTCCTCTGCCCAGCTGTCGCTAACTGTTCGTGTACCTGAGTCACACGTGCCCTAGACATGGCAGGTCTTCACGTCTCCTCTTTGACTTTCATTGATAATCACTCATTACATCTGGATCCATAAGACTCATGCTCTTCAACATGGTTCCTCAGAGATCAAAGCTTAAATGTACTAACCTCCTATACCACCTCCAGAGCTCAGAAGAGGATCCAGCGATCAAACAACGAGAAGGGCCAAAAGAACTAGAGAAATCAATCTGAAAAACCTTACCAAAGGGTAAGATCTAGCAAATCAAAGATCCTCTAGAATCAACAACAGAAGACATGCCCTTCTTAAAACGAACCTCTAAGCCATCCTCAAGAAGTTGTGAAACAGAGACCAAATTAAAATTCAAGTTTCCAACCAAAGCAACATTCTTTAAAGAGAAATGCTCAGAGATTCGAATTGAACCGATGCCATGTACCTTGTAGGACCGAAAGTAGCGACCAGAGGGGGGGTGAATGGGCGCCTAAAAATTTCTTACTAAACTATATTTTAATCCCTACACCCAAAACAACTTAACCAACCAAATAATATTAGCAAAGCAAATTACTGGAACTTAAGTTGTCTAGCCTAGAAATAACTAGTGTCCTAATTAAAATGATATCTAAAGGTAAACTAAATAAAAATACTGCAGTAAATAAAAACACCTAGATATTTCACGAAATATTTATATAGCAGTCTAAAAATAAAATACTAATCAAATGAGTAAATCATGGATCATTCAAAAATTAATTCCGAAATAATCCTAAAATATTAAATATCCTAATAAATTTATTTCCTTTTATACGAGTAGATTAAAATTCTTTACATACATAATACGAAAGTACTAATATGATCTAGCAGATAATAAAGAATAACTACGAAATAACTAACAGATCTGTATTTTAATTAAAGATAAATAATTATTGAATTACTTGATCTAACTGAAAAATAGTAGATTAAAAACAAATTACTTGCGTTCGCTCGTCGTTGATGTACTCCTTTGAGCTCGGGGAAGTGAGGCTGGAGAACCATCTGTGATGTCCCGTCATGTGGCGAGAGCATCCCGAATCCATGATCCATACATCCTCTAGGCCTCGATCCTGCAATATCAATGGTCATAAGGGGGAGCAAATGGTCCGACACCAGGTTTAGCGAAGGAGCTAAACCAGTGTCGAGCCATCTGCTCAAAAGAAGGAAAGCAGAAAGAATCATAAGTGTCTGGACCAAAATGCGGCCCAAAGTGCGGTCCTCTGTTCTGCCTAAAGCCTCGGCCACGAGGTCCAAAGCCGTATCCAGAACGACCTAGAGCTCTATCGGAGCGAAAAGACCCTCCTGAGCACGGGCAGGAAAGTTGTCTCCTCTACCACCACCTACATGACGCTCCCTAGCCTCTAGCCTCTCTTCATGTCGAGGAACTCTCTGTCTGCCACCCTGTTGGTAGAACTGCTCCTGCCCACCTAGGGCTCTCTCTGCTCTCTCAACCCGCTTCCTCCTAAAGCAAAACTCCTCAAGATGCCCGTCTCTCTGATAGAACTCACAATGATAGGTAGGCTTCTTGGGATGTGTTTGAGGCTTGGGGTTCTTGGGCTTGGTGGTGTTGGGTGTAGACTCTTTGGTGTGAGAGGGCCCAGGTAGAGAGTAAAGAGAAGTGTGGAGATGCTTGGGCTTTGGGATCCAGATAGGGTTCTTGGGGGGAGCTTTAGGTCGTTCTTGGAGTCATCTTACTCCACTCCACTGCACGGCACAAGGCACTCTCAAAGTCAGCCTTGGTGTAGGTGTAACCTACTCCAAACCCATCCTGCCTCTTGAACTGCTGGATCATCATGCCGAGCTGTGGCTCTCTAGCACTCACCCAACTCAGGATCTAACGGAGGTAAGAGTTCTCATTCTCAGCATCAACTAGCTCTTCTCTCAAAGAAGCTAGCACCTCCACCTGAGACAGGCAGATCTCACACTTTCTATCAACTTGAATAGACTTCTCAGCTTTTAGCTTGATTAGTTCCAATCTCAGGGACAGGCAGTTCTCACAAATAGTGGGTGGAACTGACAATATCTAGAGCATAAGCTTAGTCTGCTCTAGCTCAGCTCTGACTTTCTCTAACTCGCCCAACTGCTCATCATTCATGGCTCTTAGCTCATCTAAAATAGCTAAATGGGATGAGCAGTATCCACAGGGCACGACGATAGTGGCATGAGCATTTTTCAGCTCCAACTGAGCACTCTCAAGCTTAGTGGCCAAAGCGTCTCTCTCATCTACCCTCTCTGTGTACCTGGACTTCAGAGTCGACAGGTCACACAACAACACCTCGCAATTAGGGCACTCACTGCTATCACCCAAGCAAGGGAAAGAAGATAGACTCTCAATCTTGCCATTGGCCATGGAAAGCTCACTCTCAAGCTCATCTATCCTCTTCTTAGCCCCTCTATGCAGTTTCTCCTGATATCTCAAATCCTGACGTTTCTCTTCAAGTAATTCAACGACTTCTTGTTCATAGGAAGATACCTTTTCATTGTCGTCGTCGTCGGAGTTGTCGGGGGAGCCCTTCTCTTCCTTATCCCAAAGAGCCATTGAGCAGATGCTCTTGCGGGATCTTCGGTTGTGGTGCGAGCGGCTCTTCGCCTTGTCCCCGAAGGGCATGAAGCAGAGGCCCGCCGGATCATCCTGGTCCTTCCCCTTCTTGATCATGATCTCCTCATCGCTTGAGCTTGATGAAGAGGAAGAAGATGATGATCTCTTGGAGTAGCTTCTCTCCATCTGGACGAAGAAGGCCTTGTCTCGCTTCTTGTTCTCACACCGGTAGTCCTTTAGGGCCTTTCAAAAGAACCTCATCTTTGGCTTGCCCTTTGTGAAGGTGGAGCTGTCGTGCTTGCTGGAGTCGTAGGAGCCACCATCGGTGCCCTTCTTGTGTGTGTTCTGCTTGGGACAGTCGGTGATGAAATGACATGGATCACCACACTCAAAGCAACCATGTTTTGTGCCATTTCGTTTGAACGTTCTCTTATCATAGACACGATGAACACGGCTATTAAACAGACAAATGTCATCATCTCCTAGCAAATCTAATTGGTCCTCAGTGATAGACATCAAAGAGGACAAAGCACAACTCAAAGCAGCAGGATCAACAGAAGGTGTCGCAAGGGCCATGGTTTTTGAGCCAGAACCAGTGAGATTTGATCTCAACTGGATATCAACCTCTGAGGCTTTGATCTTACTAAAAAGCTCTACGATAGTAAAGGTATCATAGGAAGCGCTCTCAACAATAGAGGATACCTTGATTTACCAGATCTTATGGTCCAAGGTATGAAGAACCTTGAGTGCCTATTCATGATCTGAGACTAGCTGATCATGATCGGCCTTGTTTGCCCGAATCTTGTTAATGATCGACTGAAAGCAACAAAACAAGGCTTCAATAGTCTCACCCGACTTCTGTGAGAAGTTTTTGTATTCTCGCTGGTAGGTCTAATAGAGCCTAGCCTTGACCTGAGATGTCCCCTCATGGTGTGCTTGGAGGGTAGCCTAGATCTCTCGAGCAGTGTCGAGATGGCTAACATGCACAAACTTGCTGGGACCTAAACCAGAAAACAGTATGTTCACTACCTTGCTGTTCAGGTCATGTAGAGCGACTATCTCAGGAGTAGTACGCTCTGCAGCTGGAAGCACAGTAAAAGTAGCATGAACACACACATATCCCATATCCCTGAACTTTGGCTCAAAAGATAGGCTCGCATGTGAGTCTTCCAATAGTTGTATCCAAAAACCTCAAGGGACGGAACCTTGCCAAAAGAAATCATGATCGCTACCTTGGGTTAGAACCGGTTAAGGTATGGAAAAACCCTAACCAGGCTCTGATACCACTTGTAGGACCGAGAGTAGTGACCAGAGGGGGATTGAATGGGCACCTCAAAAATTTCTTACGAATCAATGGCCTTTTCCCAACACCCAACACACCTCAACAGACAACATCCGAATAAAACAAATTGCAAGCTCTAAAAAGATCTAGCCTAAAAACAACTGGTGTCCTAATTGAAAAGACACCAACATAGTGATTAAAGGTAGATAGAAAAACTCAATGGCTTGATAGGAACATCATCAAGTACTAACAATATTCATCACCACAGGCATTTCATGACACACAAGATAGATCAGACAGTTCATAGGCATTTAAACAACCATATGAAAAGCTCTTAGATCACATAAGACTATCAACAAATATGCATGAATCTAACCATGAGAAGAAACATGTAGCTATTTAATCTTCCACAGAATACTTAAGAAAGCAAATCAGTAACTGCACGCAAATCGAGGAGAAAAAACAATTACTGTTCAAAACTCATCTCCTGTTTAGCACTTAGCCGAACACATGGCCTGCGTGCTGTGCACCTCACTGCTACGTCGGGTGACATCGCCACACGTGTCCACTGTGGTGGCCTCAGGCGCGCCTGGCCGTGTAGGAAAAGAAAGCAGGGCGCCTGCTGCAGGTTCCACTTGCTCGGGAAAAACAGCAGTGGCAGAAAGCTCCAGGTGCACGTGTGAGGAGAGGTGCAAGGGAAGGCCAGCAGCTCCTTGGAGAATACGCCGAGAATACAGTAATAAATGGCTGGCGCAATAATCAAATCCACCTGTCTGCTGCTCCCCCACATACCAACATTAGATTCACTGCTAGCATCGAACGCCGCCACACACAGGGGACCTCGCGACATCCACCTTGTGTGCGCCGCACGCCTGGCTGAGCAGAGGCATCCTCCCGCCACCACGTGTTGCTCTCATAGTGCTCACCTTGCACAGCCTCAAAGTGCGCCACGCTATGCAAGCTGCTGTCGTGGCCAAGAATCAAAGATTACTGTGGCAGCGTTTGAACAGGAAAACAGTGGAGGAAGAGGGGAAAAAACTAAAATCTGATTTTCTGATTTTGGTGAGGTTGAAACCCTAGGGGGATACAAACCCATTTTATAGGATGTCCATTAAATGGAAAAAGACAGATTTACCCCTAGGGTAATTTACACAGACACAAAAATAAAAATGCGGGCCCAACGGGCAAAATAGTAAAATCCTAACTAAAGTAACTTGTTTTGATGCAGAGCTTTTGTAGTAGCTACGGCTTCGCTTCAGGACCATCTGATCTCCGATGGGCGGTCTGGATAGTTGCGTCGGTTTTACGCCGAAACCAACAAAGCGTCTGTTGTCTTCGCATTAGGTAGCCGGATTGGGCTGGCCTGATTCCACGGTTCCCTCAGCCCGGCAATCGCTCGCTACCCATTTACCGAGGTCAAACCTGGTCAACAGACCAATAGATCCCCTATTGGTCTTGGCCCATGTACCCGGATTGGGCAGGCCCGACTCCGCAGCCCCCCTGCCCAGCAGTCGCTCGCTGCCTGTGTACCTGAGTCACACGTGGCCCAAGACACGACAGGTCTCATCTCATCTTCGTCTCTTCTCTCTTTGTCTTCTGTTGACAATCACTCATCACTTCTATAGCTATGAGGCCCATGATCTTCAACATGGCTCCTCAACTGATAGTCAATCGGCCGACCGCTCTGGCTCACTTGTGGAGCATCCACGCTACCCCTTACACGACACAAGAATTAGTGAATAAGCACGATAACAAGGAAAAATGGGAAAATGAGTCAAGAAACATACCAGTAAGGAATCATCGACATAGCTAGGATATAGGCGCTCGTAGTACGACCTCAAAGGCCGATCAAAAAGGTGCAACACCCATTCGCCCCACCATGCATCGAAGTCAATGGACCCGATGGTACAAGGAGACCATGGAAAGTGGTCGCCATAGGGCGCCCCATCGGCTATGTGGGAGAGCTGATCATACTCTCGGGCACTCACAATTTCTCTGCGGATTTGGTTTGGCCAATAAAGATTAGGTGAGGAGGAAGTTGGCCAAACCCTAACTACTGCGAGCAGGCAGTCGGGTGATAAAATTCATAAGAAGCCCGACGGGTAGTGAAGTTGACAGTCAGAAGGCAAGGGGTGATCAAGATTTTGAAATTTTTGGTGGACCCCTCGTTCCGACACACACCGGTCAAGAGAAATTCATGAGGATATTCATATTCAGATAAGTATTCATATGGAAACTAGATGATCTTCTCAAGTCCAAGACCGTGATAAAAAGGTGTGAACTAGAAGCTCAAGGAATCAGCTGACAATCGAAGAGGAGACAAACAAGAGGGGGCCTCGCCCAAAGACAAACACTGGCGATATATAGGATTTTCCGATTCAAAGTGATCCCCAAGGAACTCCATCAAGGAAAAAGGGGACTCGACGGTCACTTCAACAAAGTAAACGTTGTGCCAAAGCTGTAGAAACCACCAAGATCTGCCAAAGTGGTCGACAGGCTCACTAGCCGATAATCTGGCCAATACCTGATAGAGAATATGATAAGTGGCGCCAAGGAGGTATCGACCGAGGGGGATTTTCTTTTCAGAGGCAAGCTGCTCGGCCAGGAATTGGAGGTGGGCGATTGGACCTAGAGTGGATCCACAAAACACAAACCACTCAAACCAAAGATTGAGGAAGGAAATGTGTTCTTTTGTATCAACGGGGCCAGTTTGTTTGTTGTGCTTCATAATATACTTGCCCTAGCCACCAGTTATTTTTACACCAAGACGATGGGTCGCCTTGGAGCGGAAAGAAAGAGGATTCAAAGGGGAAGTGACGTCAAGGGAGGTCAAAGCAAGTACAACAATCAGAGAAAGAGTCATCGGGCCAGTTCGTAAAATAAAGGCATTAAAAGTATTAGACCAAAAGTAACAAGCAGCGGCGAGGAGCGACTCGTTCTTATTAGGTTCGACAATAGAAAGGCCGATATAGCAGCCAATACTGATTTCCTCCGAAGACGTACGCTTGATGGCCGATATCCTAAGGTACCAATCACGCCATCCGTGAAGTGGGGAAGGGAAAGCCCTAAAGCCAAGGTGCCATTCAGAAAAAGCATGGCGGAATGTTTGAAGGGGATCCGATTGGTTTCCACATTAATAACATCAACGGGATCAGGGTTACCCATCAGACCTAGAAATCAGTGAGTTGTGTGGCTAGCAAGGGGAATCACAACCTGGTTCCATATGTTCTACAAAGAAAGCATGAAGAAAAATAGTGAAAAAGGGCCGAAGAAAACAACGAACGAACCAAGAGAAACCGAAGAAATGGAAGATGCCAAAAGATTACCTCAGGGACTGCATTGATGGTGACCATCGCCGGTGATGCCAAAAGCACAGGGCCGCCAAAGAAGAGGGAAATGGTGAGCAGCGGTGGTCGTAAGGAAACAGCGGCAATCTCGAGTGCAAATACAGAAGTAGTCAGCAGAAAGCGCGAAGAAGAAGGGCGGAGTAACCGGGGTCCTTATAAAGCAAGAAGTAACTCCTCGGCGGCCGGGTCAAGCCGATTCCACCAGATCCGGTGGGGCTACTTGCAACGTTCGGCAAAAGGTAATCATGAGTACATTTTTCAAAAATGCCGAGATCTTTGTAGGCCCAAGATTATAGGAAACAAATCTTTGGCTGAATGGCTGAAGATGAAGAAGTGGGAAGAAGAGAAACAATTATGAAGTCGGAATCCTAATAGAAGATATAAAGGTACTAGAAGATGAAGGGTTTTGGTTGATAATTAAAATGAAAAGATCGAGTGGATAGACATTTGAGAATACATGGCAGTAGGATGATGATTGTTGTTAATTTTGAAGCATCAAGAACCACTTAATGCTCCAAAACTGGGGTGCATGTGTTGACGCCAAGATTTTGAAAAGCTCAGGACCACAAAAAATGCCACACGGTCAACAGAAGTCAAAGAGGGTCCGATCAAAGATGGTCAAGGAAGCCCGTCCATGCTGTTACAACTTGACTGGATGCAGAGTAGCCGATGGAAATGAAGATGAAGAAAATATAAAGATAAATGCAAAATCAGTTAAGATAGAGTGCTTGGATGGTAAGTCTCTGGACTATAAATATGTACCCCTAGTTAGATTAGAAAGACACATCTCTCAAACAACTACTCGGCGCATCGCCACCCTTGGCTTCCAAGGTTAATCCCGGCATGATTCGGCACTCAAAGCGGGACTGCATCGTTCCGATCTCGAGCGAAGAGGCGAATCCCACCAACCCCGACGACCGTACCAACTAGGTTAGTATCCTCACAACTGCATTAGTTTGATCTCTTGAGGTGAACATCAAAACAGTACGGTCGTTAGTTCTCGGTGTATCGGGTAGGTCTAAGGCTGGATCAGATTGATCTCTTAGATTGATGTGATCTAGGTGTGGTAGTTTAAGGCTTCATTGGTTATGTCTGACGTCTCTTGCTATTGTATCTCTTTCATGCTGTATACCGTTCATCTAAATAAAGCATGCTCGATACTTTGACGTATTATTAAGATCATCATGACTAGCTACTGTCTTGGTTAGTTCCAATCTAGTTATTGTGATGATTTTCATGATATAGACATGTTATCTAGAACATTTTATTTATTTCTATCGGAGTACAAGCCGACATGTTATCTTCAACTCAACGCCACATCTTATAAGCCATTGAAAAAGCACTCATCCGCCTATTTGGTAAACTACCCATCTTATCGGTCTATGGCATGCTCGCCTGATTGCTTCATCCCTAGTCATTGGCCCTATGGCCGATAGGCATGATATTCGACGAATATCCCATTCTCATCACGGTCATCGGCTCAACAGCTATTGGTGTAAAGGATTACGTCAATAGGTTTGAGTGGATTATGCTAGGTGGATGAGTTTTCTTTGGGCAGAGCTTTCGAAAAGGATAATAACTCTACTATGAAGCTGTATTCCTTACTTCGAGAAAGGATGATCCTTGTACAATACAAGGGGAAGGTATTTATCGGAAGGACCCTTGCAGGGCAAATACCCTTTTACCCCCAAGTTACAAACATCATTACAGACCCTGTATGCCTATCTTAGTAGGGGTACAACGGTACCAGTTTTATACACATCCCTGAGTAGAGCTAACATATGGTAGATGTGATGGCACACATATGGCTCTGTCGTATGCTTAGTCGTGACCTGACTGCTATAGAGCCCTCATATCCCATTCAACAGGAGTCGCTCGACACTATTGTCGTCACATCCTTACTTTAGTTGTTACTGTCCGGAGGCCACCAGGGTCTGGAGGATCCTGCATCGAGCCTTCGATGTGGCTTTCTTCATAGCCTCCCTCGTAGGTCTTTGGATTCCGTCAGGGTCTTCATCCGGTCTTCGACAGGGCCCCCCACGCGACTACCTTCGGCATGCCTACAGGGACCCCGGATCCTTGCGGGGCCTGCCATCAGCCACAGAGCGCTTCTGGTACTTCGGGGACAACCGTCCCATAGCTCAGTATCTGACAGTGGGGGACTCCATAAGCATGAGCTTCCTAGCTGTTCCTAGGACCTGTGATCCTGCCATTACTGCTTGATGGGATTATTTCCCCCCAACAATAGCCGACAGGCTATGCAATTGATCACATTCTCCTGTTTCCTTATCATTTGCAGGGTTAAACTAATTGACACTCCTTGAACTCTTTTTATGAGAATGTAGGACCTACATTGGAGTTAAGCAGATCTCCCAGACCATTCGTGTGTCAAAGTGTGACCAAAAATGCACCAACATATTCATACAACCAAAATTTGGTTTTAAACATGGTTTTCCATTCATCACCCAATTTCATTCTTATTTGGTGGTAACCATGACACAAGTCCACCTTTGAGAACATAACAAAGACACTCAATTCATCAAGCATATCATCTAGCCTAGGAATAGGATGACAATATCGAATAGTTATGTTGTTAATGTCTCTACAATCAACACACATGCACCATGATCCATCCTTTTAAGAACCAAAATGACTGGAACAACACAAGGACTATGACTCTCATGTATATATGTACCCTTTGTTGAGCAGGTATTGTACTTCCCGCTGGATTTCCTTGGTCTCTTCAAGGTTCGTTCTGCAGGGCACATGGTTCGGTAGTGAGGCACCCAGAATAAAGTGGATTTTATGTTAGATTCCTCTCATCGTGGGTAATCCTGCATGTACCTCTATTGGGAACACATCAGAAAACTCATGCAAGAGATTAGTAATGTCAGGAGGAAAGGAAGTCATCAAATTTTCCAGTGTAAAGACCTCTTTGCAAATCAAGACAACATAGAGAACCATGAGTTATGAGTTCAGACATTTCAGATTGAGTAGCTAACATAGAAACACCTTTTAGCTTAGCTATGTTTTCTTCGTGGGTGTTGCATTATTATCCTTTCTGGATGGGCACACATCATTAGCTACTCGCTGACCTTTAGAGTTTGTTTTCGGTGTTTTTCTTGCACATTCCATTCATGCCATACATCCTTGAAAATTTCAGTAGGGGTCATGGGCAGGAGTTCTGTTTTTCTACCATTGTGAGTGAAAATGTAAGTGTTAGTCCTCCCACGGTGCTTAGCATCCTTATCATATTGCCACTGCCTACCCAAAAGTAATGAACATACTTGCATAGGTACAACATCAAAACTGGCACTATCATGATAATTTCCTACTGAAAATGGTATTTGGGTAGTTTTACATATCTTCAACTTACCACAATAATTGAACCACTGAATGGAATAAGGATGTGGGTGGGGTTGAGTGAGTATGTTGAGATTTTCAACCAGGTCGGAGCTAGCAAGGTTGCTATAGCTTCCGTTATCGATGACGACGAATCAGGTCTCGAACAGATTGTGGCATTTATGGTGTTGTGTCGTCTCTACTTATGCACTCAGCACCCATTGGACCATGATGCTTATAATCGGCTGGTATCAGTAGCGTCGATATGCTCCATTGCTTGATCATCGGGTGAGTCATTCGTGCCATGCTCTGCATGGTTAGTGGCAGGTACATTATCATCTTCATTTTCACTAGCGCTAGTGTACTCACCACTTTCCATAACAATCAACACTCGCTTGTTAGGGAAATATCGTTGCACATGGTCAATTCCCTTGCATTTAAAGCATTGGATGTCTCGGGGCCGATATGGTGGATTGTACCCGATCAATGGATGAAGTGTAGGGCCGATAGGAGATTGCCGATTGAGCCTTAGCGTATCTCGGGTAAGACTTTGTGTTCTACGTACTCATGAAATGGCTCTTGGATGCCAGCTGCCTCCCCTACAATTCTTTCTCAGCCAACGTAGCAAGGTGAAATAATCAAGTAAGGGAATTATACTCCTTATAATCAACTATGTCCTAAATTTCATGTCGTAACCCCCTATAGAATCATGACATATTGTCCTCCTCTTATTCTTCTACCTCACAACATAACATCCCTATTTGTAATTCTTGGTAATATTCCTCGACAGATCTATTACCCTGTTCTAAGCATTACAATTTGTTTCTTGGAGGGACAAATCTACCATGCATGGCTCTCTTCAACTGATCCCATGTGTCCGGCTCTATCTCAGCCTTTACCAATTCATTCAACCAGAAGATAGCAAAGTCTTTGAATTCACTAGTGGCTTGTCTAACCATATGCTGTTCTGGAATAAGATGGGAATTAGATTTTTACTCAACAATTATTTCCCAATCTAAATACAGTTCAGGGTCCTACTTACCATCAAATGAAGGTATAATAAATTTGACTTTGGAAAAAAGGTTAGGGTTACCGTGATCCTAGGGCTGATTGCCATGGTGATCATTACATCGCCGATTGCGGTGCGCTCAGGGACACCGATGCCCTTGGTCGGCAGCGTGTGCACTATTGTGATAGATTTCTTCTTCATCAGCTTCAACCTCATGCACTAGAGCCAGAGGTTGTTGCTTCGAGCCTATTCTCTGTATGTTAGTTGTGATATTAGCGATGCTCTCGGCTAATGGTTGGATAGCATTCATGGTAGCGTCAAACTTTCCCTCGATCCATTGAAGTTCTTCCTTAGATGCACAATCTCCAAAATCGGTGATATCACCTGCCATTGTTAGTAGGAAATAGAGGACACAAAATAGTATTATCCCTATCAACTACCCTTGAAGTACATGTGGATTCCTCTCTCTCTCTCACTCACTTTCCACGTCTTACCAAGCCCTTACAAATATCTTACTGATTGAAGAAGTTGGTACGATCAAAAAAAAGGTGGGACGTCCGAGGACTTGTGATGCGCGATTATAAGGGTCCATTATGTTCTGAAAGGAAGTATGTGGATCTTGGAAGGCAAATTTTAGTAGCAAGAATTAGCACAAATTAATAACAGAATTAATAGTGCTAAATAAAAGTCCCAATACTTGTCAGAGTTGTTTCCCGAGATGGGTCCTTACGGTTTAGTCTAAGCAAGCTGGAGAGGGATACAAGGATTGTGGGACGTGCACTCAACGCGCGCAAAAGGTCAAAGTTGTGAGAACGTACAACATGGATTAGGACACTTTTGCTACCTACTCTTCTTTTCTCTTCTTCGCGGTACGGAATAGGACACTCTGCCACTTGCTCTTCTTTTTTCTTTCTTCTGAGTACGGAGCAGGACACCTTTTTGCTACATGCTCTTCCTTTTTGCCTTATTCTCTTTCTTTCTTTTTTGATCTTTCTTCTCTTGGGACCACTTTTCTTTTTTTTCATCTATGGACAGATGAAACCTTTTCTTGTATGGATCAGGAAAGAGCTATATTGCTTGATCTCAAATCCGTATGCAGAGGTAGTGGACAAAATTTTTTGGGAAGGTGTGCAGAACATAGTGCCTACATTTCTTCTTAATTGTTCGACTCTTTAAGAACTCCTCAAATAGGTTTTTCCATAGAAGATAAGGAGGCTAGCATTGTTAGGTGATTAACACAAGGCAATTTACAACCTAGCTACAGCCTTGCGACGCAGAAAAGAAACACAAAGGGGTGGCGATCCGAAACCAATATGAACTCGATCTCTCAAGTGAAGGCTCTCTCCACAACACAAAACTCAAACTAGACTCAAGAACACGACTCTATATCAGCAATAAGACTTGAACAAAGGACTCGAACTCAACAAAGCAAGACTGAAATCAATCCATCAAAAAAGGCTCAAGAGGGTTTAGAGATAGCGGAAAAAACAAACTAACACAAAACAATGATGTATTTTTTGTGTGGCTTTTTTTGGACCCTAGGTAAAAGAAATCACAAAGATAGATTGATACCTAATGGGCAACATTTGATCTGATACCGCCACTGGATGAGCATGGGGACATGCAAAAGGATGGCACGATCTATCGATATGTCCGATTGAGGAGACGAGTGGACATTGACGCTTTAAGGCTCCTGATCAGAGATCAAAACCTTGCTATCGCTACACCCTCTCGTCTAGTCGTTATCAACCACGCTTTCATGTAGTCAACCACACCACGAAGGTTTTTATCCTACAAATAAATTGTAGAACTTTTCAAGAACAAGGTAAACACAATCTAAAATTGTAGATGACAATGTGAAGATTCGAGGTTTGGGGTTTCACAAACCGGCATACGGTGAACCAGTGATGGCATAATAATCTAAGCAAAACCCAACCCTAGCTGTAGCGGCTGCAAATTATTTATAGGGTTTACAGGACACGAGGCATGGGCCATGCCCTAGGGGTATGGTTCGTGCCCTAGAAGGACTCAATCCTAACAGACTCACGATCCTAACAAAACTCATACTTAGCTTAGTCAGATGACTGGCTCTCGATTAGTGGCTTTGTATGCTTATCGGCCTGATGATGAAAGGAGGACATCATCCGAGTTGTGGCCGATGACGATAGAGGTAGCAGTTGGTTGTGGGCCGAGTGGCAATTGTATGTTGGGAGCGGTCGAAAATCAGTCGATTGGCCCAATGGCTGGTGGAGATTGTTGTGATGGACGATATCGATAGTGATCGGACAATGGTGGTGGAAATTGGCCCGATGGCTTATGACAATGGAGGCTAATGCCAATGGTGATCCGAGTGGTTGTCGATGCCGATGGGCGTCGTAGTCGGCAATAGTCTGATCTAGCATTTCTTCTCCCATGTTGTTGAGTATAATACAGTTATAACCAAAACTTAGTAATGCATTCATAGGCGAATCAACCAGAGTAACAATGAACAAATTCACCTGATCATTAAGTTGATGAACTTGAGCATGAGTCATCAGTCCTTGGTACTCATGTGTGGGTCTATCGGTCGTACGGATGTCCTCATAACCATCTATATGAAGCTTCTGCATGCGCTTCTCATTTATATGACCTAAATGACAATGCCATACATACGTTGGATTCAAATCATTGAGTCATCATTTGTTTGTACTAATGATATAAATGTGTGCATCCTCAATACTTAGAATATATAATCCATTCATCAATGGACAAACACCATAGAGCTTATCATTCGAGAATATCGAACAACACTTGTTCTTTATCACGAATTCATAACCTTCTTCCTCTAAACATGAGGAAGTGATAATGTTTCTGCCCAATGCTGGAACGTAATAACAATTATTCAATTCCAGGACTAATCCTAAGGGCAGCGAAAGAGAATAAACACCGATGGTCAATGCTGCAACTTTTGCACCATTGCCGACACAGATATCTAGTTTGCCTATTACACACTTTCTTAACCTACTCAGTCTGTGCAATGATTTGTAAGTATGAATCATCGACCCAATATCAAATACCCAATAAGTAGAAGCGGAAGTCCTGAACCATTGACTAGTTTTGCACGCAAACTGGCACAATGATGTACCATAACTCTTAGCCCGAGCTTGGCTCTCAAAAATTCCTTGTTGTCCCATATTCATATTATGGATATTCTTGTTCTCATATTGCTTCCAAAGCTCAGAGGACATGCTAGCAGGTATGAGACAATTTACATTATGTGACTCATTCGAGTGCTTCTCACAAGACCTCCGATCAACTAGTTCATCATGATGGGACTCCTCTAGAACATTTTCCTTTTCCTTTTGTTTGAGAACACTTCTCAAGCTTTTATACAAGTCTATAAAAATTGTTCCAAAAAGAATAGATCGCAAAATAAAGACTAATTTTTTTAACAGTTGGTGCCATGATCTACAAAACTAAATGCAAGGTTCAACACTATGCTATATTTATCTTCTATCCAATAAAATATGTATCACCATTAAAACCATCCACTTTCCCTCCAATGACCAATAGTGTGATAAGATCCATATTCAATTAACTCCTAGTGAGATTTAGCATCACTGCTAGAAGCTAACTGACATAGATAAGAAACACTTTGCTAATCACATCATATGTGACTCTTATTCGTTGGAGTGGCATCCAATGCACGACGTCCAACTCCATGCCCCAAGGCCAAAAATCATTTTGATAGCCTCGTTAAGCAAAACAATACTATGTGTGTGGAAGTCCGACTTCCACCCCAATTGGTCAAGATAAAAGACAACACCTTGCTTTGACAGACCCACTATCGATGATCGAGATCTTTGGTGGGTGCAACTATTAGAAAAAGCATAAGTACTTAATTTTCTGAGGGAAAATTATTCTAGCAAGATGATGTTCCCTACCACGCACGAACACATGCAAGAATAGTATGATAGGAACATAAGTAAGCACCACAGACAACACATTGACTGTGACATAATATGGCCCCTTCACATTGTGATCTTCATCTCCATGGCTTCCATTATTGAGTGTGCTCCCCTAGCCACCATGAATTGTACTAGCAAATTAAAATAGCACCTATACTAGTTACATGAGCCAAATCATCTATGGGATTGGAATGGCGACTAGAGGGGGGTGAATAGGCGCCTCGATAAATTTTTATGAATCTGATGGCCTTCTCAAACACTCAACGCTCCTCTAATGATTTCAAATTCAAAATTCAGATTGATAGAGCAACTGCAAAACTCAAATCAACTTTAATTGAAATGTCTGTTTGAATCCGAAAATAAAAACTTGATCTATACTGTTGGTAGAGTAAACTCAGAAATACTACAATATTTCTCGGCAAAACAATTTTTACAGAAAAATGTCGAGCACTGAAACTTCAACAAAATTTAAGAATTCAGAATCAGCTATGTATACAGAAGGTACTACTAATTCATAAACCAATCACCAAAATCAAACTTCCAAATTCACAATGGATATTATCCTGTGTTGAATGACTTAAATAAGTAATCAACAGGAGGTTTGAATGTATGATTAACTCTTGAGAGAGTTAGAGCATACTGCAATGAAACATGTCAAGAATATAACTCTGTCTTGCCCAATTTTTAAAACATACTTCAAATTTAGAGTACACAAACTTCAGATTATAGAATACCAACTTGACCAGGAAAAATTCCTGAACAGAACCAGAATTCAGAAAAGAGCAATAGTTGATATTTTTGAAGTAATTACTGTTTTGTATACAATTTTATTGAAATGAGACCATCCAAGCTTTAGACAGCAAAGGATTAAATAAAATGGCAAAGGCTCTGTTTGCAACCAGAAAATCTAGAACAATCGATTTCAGATCTCAGCTCTCACTTGAACAATATAGCAGATCAAAGATGTGACAATGTATTCAACAGAATGGAAGTAACACAAACGAACTGAAGGAAAGTAGTTGTACCTTTTATCTGAACTTGATCTGTGACTTTCTGCAGTAAAGATCAAATTTAACAGAGTCCTTGTGTTGCATTTGTCACTAAGATTTTTAGCAATAATGATGGCAGAAGGTTTCACAGCTGTAGTTTTCTAGCAAAACACATCCATCAGGGTAGAAAATCAGGGACATAAGCAACGTGCATCAAAGACAAACATCTGGCTGAGACATGGTCCCCATGAGCAAAAGGCATTTGTTTTGTTAAAGACAGTACCCCCACTCAGCTGCAATGATGCACTTTACTAACCAATTCTAATGATGACTCTACACTTGATGAAATGATTCCAAAACTGATAAATGCCTCAAAAGCAATCAGTTGGAGACATATGAGTAGGACTAGTGCAGATGTAACTTTTGTAGAAACATGGCAAAACACACAAAGACTAGAAGCTGGTGATACATAGAACATATCATGCATATCTGTTGATAGCAAAAAATGGCATTAATCGCTGAGATTATCAAAATATCAATTTTGGTGATTTGGGCCAAAAATACACATGTCTATGGTCAGGCCGAAGCCCTACAGGGCCGAAGGTCCATTGGGCTATGGGCTCCGAAAGCCTCTAGCAAGCCCACGGCCTTCG
Organism: Zizania palustris; assembly: GCA_019279435.1. Lineage (NCBI taxonomy): Eukaryota > Viridiplantae > Streptophyta > Magnoliopsida > Poales > Poaceae > Zizania > Zizania palustris. The sequence goes on along the minus strand of JAAALK010000287.1, from coordinate 74,391,548 downwards.
GCCAGGAAGGCTTCGGAGGACCATGCCATCGAAGCTTCGGCCCAAGCAGCAGGCTTCAACGGGCCTGGCCGAAGCCCACATCGGTAGAGATAGAGTTGGATGCGATTCTGGCAAAGTTTTTTATCTCTATCCAAGCTGAATTATAGCAGATTAGATCTGAAGTTTGGCCCCTATAAATAGAGAGGCGAGACCAGCTTAGAGAGCCCCCAACACAAATCAAACACAAAGCCCTAGCTTTGATCACATTTATTTACTTTTACTTTTCTGTACCTCTTCATGGGTTTGCCTGGAAGCCCTCCGCCGGCCACTTCAGAACAGTGGTAACCCTTGTTACTTCGCTTGTGAAGTATCCATTAATCTACGTAATATATTGTTATCGCCTTGGTACTTCGCTTGTGAAGTATCCGCTAATCTGCGTAACAGATTGCTACCTTCGCTACTAGTGCAACACTTAGCAGAATTCGGTCCTCAGGCCGAATTGTTACTTCGAACCCTCTTTGTTGTAGGTCCCCACGTTCGGAGCTACTTTGTCGAAGGTGTCCGGAGCTAAGAGATCGGTTTCGGAGGTCGTCAGGACACCCTTCGTCGAGATTACAAGCTTCGATGATAGGCTTCGCCAGCGCATTTCGTCATTATTCTGTAATTTGCCGTATCAGAGACCTCACGTCGAACCCCGCTGTTCGGAGGTGATCGTCGCGTCAAGATCCGTTCGGGGTTCATCTTCCGTCGGATCAGTCCGAACGCCAAAGGCACCCTTCGGTGGGATACTTCGCACCAGACGCCGAAGGTATACTTCGGCGACCCCTTCGCAGCAGACTTCGAAGCAGACAGGCTCCGACCGGTTTTCTGGTTTTATACTATTTAATATATTTCTTTCGGCTAATTGTATTATTTTGTGTGATCTGAATGCCTAGTGACTCCACCCCCTTATCACGACTAAGGGTAGTCAGAACGCGACGTCGGTGCTATGCACGCTTAGGCTTGTCCCTAAGTATCCGCACGCTTTTGGATCGTCGAACTGACCCAAGTGCGGGGGCACGTTTTCATGTCAACACACTTTTTGGCAACTCCGCTGGGGAAAGCTACGCCAACATGACAAGTACGTCTACATCGGCCACCGGTACATCTACATCGACTACTACGTCTACACCGCCAATGGACGCAATAGGAGGCACGGATATCGACAACCGCAACATCTTGACACCTACACTTGAAGATATCCCCGCAGAAGACCGAGCAGAGATCGAGGCAAAGTTAAAGGCAGTACAAGACATGATGCTTGGGGGCGACGTTAAGACACGCGCGGGCTTCATCAAGCGTGACATCATCACCCCCGACCTCGCTCAGGTCTAGGTAACACCTGTATCGCCTCGTTTATCTTCCATAGAGATTGAGCAGAAAATAGCCGCATCAGTAGACCAAGCTATTAGCGCTTCGCTAGATAACCGTTTAGATTCGGCAGTCAGCTCCCAAGTAGAGGCAAATCTTAGAAGGTTCGGCTTTGTTGAGGTCGTACCCCCGGTTCCTATTGCTAGTGCACCACCGGCAAACCACGTGTACGGCAAAACTAACGACAGCACTGGCACAACCATGTCTCCAGCCTCAACACTTATGGCCGAGACTAACCATTACACTTACGGTCAGACTAGCACTGCGTACCATGCACCACCACCTGCGCCGGTACCCGCGCTGCCCGCGCCGCATGCGCAGGCACCCGGACACGAGCGTCATGCAAATAGCATGCAGGGAAGAGGTCCATGCCTGACATGCCGATATCCCACCATGTGTCGCGCCCCCGCATGAGAGGCGCGTGCAGGCAACATGCCAAGATGACATAGAGGAGCGAGTCCACGCACTATTTAGGGAGTGTGCCGGCTTTGTGCCCAAGGGACGGGTTAGGGTTTACCGTAAGCCATACCCCGACCATCTTGATACAATACCCTACCCCCGCGGCTATAGAATCCCTAAATTCACTAAGTTTGATGGCGAGGGTAGCAAAACTACACTAGAGCACGTTAGTCAATTTTTGGCACAGTGTGGAGAAGTCAGTGGGATAGACGCCCTAAAGGTTAGACTATTTTCTCTCTCGTTATCCGGCACCACTTTCACTTGGTTTTTGGCGCTCCCGCCGAACTCCTCCTAGCCAAAGGATTGATCGGAAGGTTCGGAGACAAGCTGTAGGACCGAAAGTAGCGACCAGAGGGGGGATGAATGGGCGCCTAAAAATTTCTTGCTAAACTATATCCTAATCCCAACACCCAGACGAACTTGACCAGACAAATAATATTAGCAAAGCAAATTACTGAAACTAAAGTTGTCTAGCCTAAAAATGACCGGTATTCTTCAATAAAATGATATCACAGGTGAACTAAATAAAAATACTGCAGTAAATAAAAACACCTAGATAAATCACGAAATATTTATTTTTCAGCCTAAAAATAAAATACTAAATAAATGAACAAAAACATGTAACATCCAGAAATTAATATAGAGATAAACCTAAAATATTTCAAGTAAATCTAGAATAAAATTATTACTGCGACTATTAATAAATTTTTGTTTTTATACAAGCAAATTAAAGAATATTAAAATAAAAATATACTAGTAAAAAAATATTTAGGCAGATTAAATTACCACGAAATTTCTAAACAAAATTTTCGTTAATCAATTAATTAATAGATGATTATCTCTAAAAATAATCTACTAAAAATTGGGGGATTAGAAACTAACCTGCATGCGCATGTAGTCGTAGCCGTGTGAAGGAAATCTTCTGTTCAGCGTCCAGCCGCCGTGGCTTTTTCCGCCGTACGCCTGACCCTGTGCCTTGAGCCGTGCAAAAGAAAGCTGGTGGCTGCCTAGATTCCTGCGATGGAAAACAAAAGTAGCCAGCTAGCCTAGGAGCATGGGCCAAACATGGATGCCGTGCCGCTTGCTTGTTCATCTTTTACCGTGAGGGGCCCGCCCATGCTACACGACATGAGTTTGCCGGCCGGCTTCTGCTGTGATTTCCCTGTATCGCTAAAAGCAACCGGTGAACGTGCTGAAGAAAAAATGGCGATGAGCTGGCGGAAAAAATTCTTGCGGAGAAATCGACCGGCGCACAGTGGCGACGGCTACGGAACAAGAATAGGATGCCCGCGGTGGAGAAAGGACTGTAGATTGATCTATTAAAAACAGTCAACTATCCCTAGGGGGGATATGGGCCTATTTATAGACAAATCCTAATACATGAAAAGACTAATTTACCCTCGGGTAAATTAAACTGACTCTAAAATAAATTCCAAAAATTACTAAAAAATTATTAGAAAATTCACCTGACTCAAATAAAAATATTCTAAACTTAAAAACTAAATATTAATATCCTAAAAACGAAATAATCATGGGTTGTAAGTTTTACGCCGAAACTGACAAAGCGTCCACCGTCTTCGCACCGGGTACCCGGATTGGGCCGACCCGACCCCGCAGCTTCCTCAGCCCGGCAATCGCTCGCCGCCCGTGTACCTGAGTCAAACCCAGTCAACAGACCAGTGGATCATCTGCCGCTCCTAGCCATGTACACGGATTGGGCCCGCCCGACTCCGCGGCTCCTCTGCCCGGCTGTCGCTCACTGCCCGTGTACCTGAGTCACATGCACCTCAGGCTCGGCAGGTCTTCATCTCTCACTTCCTTTGACTTCCGTTGACAATAACTCATCACATCTGGAATATCAAAACCATATTCTTCAACATGGTTTCTCACAAGCATTCAAATTCATGTTGATAGACGACACATTGTACCACCGAACCATCGATGGAGTACTATTGAAGTGTTTAGACCATGAACAATCCCAGGTGGCTACGGGAGAAGTCCATGAAGGACTTTGCGGCACTCATTAGTCGACCCAGAAAATTAGTTGGATGCTCAAAAGAGCAGGTTTTTATGGCCGACTATGACTGAAGATTATTTCAAGTACTATAGAGGGTGTGAAGCATGTCAGAAGTTTGGCAATATTCAGTTGGCTCCTGCCTCATTGCTAAATCCTATTATCAAGCCATGGCCGTTTTGAGGTTGGGGTTTAGACTTCATCGGCCAGATTCACCCTCCTTCCTAAAAAGGGCATCAGTTCGTGTTGATGGTGACAGATTACTTCACTAAGTGGACCGAGGCCGTGCCTCTCAAGAACATGACTCACAATGAGGTACGGGATTTTATCTTGAAGCACATCATACATAGGTTTGGCATTCCTCAAACTCTTACTATGGATCAAGGTAGTTCATTTGTTTCTAGAGAAGTGAGGGACTTCACTGAATATTATGGTATTAAGTTGATAAACTCTTCACCTTACTATGCTCAGGCCAATGGTCAGGACGAGTCTAGTAATAAAACCGTGATTAAGCTCATTAAGAAAAAAATTGAAGAGTTTCCTCGAAGGTGGCATGAAGTGCTTTCCGAGGCGCTATGGGCTTGTAGAATTGCGAAGCACGGTGCTACCAAAGTCAGTCCATATGAATTGGTATATGGACAAGAAGTCGTTCTGCCTGTAGAGGTAGATCTTGGCTCCATAAGAGTGTTAAAGCAAAATGGCTTATCGGTCAATGAGTATGAAACTCTTCTGAAGGATAATCTAGAGGAAGTGACCGATAAGAGACTAAGGGCTTTAGAAGCCATAGAAGTAGACAAGAAGAGAGTAGCTAAAGCCTACAATAAGAAGGTTAAACCAAAATCGTTTCAAGTAGGAGATTTGGTGTGGAAGATGATTTTACCCTTAGGCATGAAGAGTCCCAAATTTTGTAAATGGTCACCTAGTTGGGAAGGTCCTTTTAAGATAGCCGAAATCACTCCCGGCAATGCATACGTGTTGGAATATCTACAGGGAGAGTTGTTTCGAAGAGCTTCGAATGGTAGGTACTTGAAAAGGTATTTTCCCAAGTGTGTGGCAAACAACATAAAGGGTGTCGAAAAGCCGATATGGACGGTATCGTCTTCAGCTGGTTGTGCTTTTAGTTCACCTAGTTCACTAAAAGGCAGGGGGGCATGTGTTGATAGCAAAAAATGGCATTAATGGCTAAGATTATCAAAATATCAATTTTGGTGATTTGGGCCAAAAATACACATGTCTAGGGTCAGGCCGAAGCCCTACAGGGCCGAAGGTCCACTGGGCTATGGGCTCCAAAAGCCTCTAGCCAGCCCACGGCCTTCGGCCAGGAAGCCTTCGGAGGCCCATGCCACCGAAGCTTCAGCCCGAGGAGAGGCTTCAATTGTAGGACCGAAAGTAGCGACCAGAGGGGGGTGAATGGGCGCCTAAAAATTCTTTCGAATATATGGCCTGCTCCCAACACCCAACGCTCCTCAAAAGACTAAGCAGCAAACGTAAACAGATCACCAAAGCCTAAAAGTATCTAGCCTAGAAACGACCGGTGTCCCAGACAGAGAAACACCAATACAGTGCTAATAGGCAGATAAACAAAGCATTAAAAACATGGTAGATCAAACTTCACAGCAATTGATCTAAGTGCACATTAAAACGAGATGAGAATTTACTGTTCAAAATTTGTCTCCTGTTCGAAACTTGGCGAAGCCTGCGTGATGCGAAGCCTGTAGAGTCGAAGCCTGCTTTGCAATGTCGAAGACTGCTTCGGAGTTCTTAGTGGAAGATTGACGAAGTCTATCATGACAAGGCCGAAGGTCTGTGGAGTCTAGCCTAGTTCGAACGTGACAGAAAGCGAAGTATGCATTAGTGCGAAGTATGAAGGTATCGAAGCCTACTTCGAACTACGTCCTTAGATACTATGAAATCCAACACAAGTGAAAACTTCGAAGCTCAAACACAGGAAAAATCGAAAGTGTGCAACGCTTCCTTCGAAACTAGCTAAATCGAAGTATGAATACCGAAGTGGTAACCTTCGAATCATAGACCAACTTTGAATCGAAGTTTGCAGGTGTTCTCACACAAGAAATCGAAGCCTAGAAACACACTTCGAATAGCAAACTTCGAACCCACAAACTGAGATTCACAGAAATGACAACAGTAGAAACTTCTCAGTAACACACTCTGAGCAAAGCCAACCAGATAGACACGCTTCAAAGCTAACTTCGAAACCTGTCGAAGTATGCTTCGCAAAAACAGCCAAAGTATGTCAAAATAAAACCTTAGAACAAAGCACACTTCGAAGCTAGGTTCACAGTTCAAGTTCGGAGTTGCTAGTTGCAGCGAAGCCTATGGAGAAGTCTGGTCGAAGCCTGCTTCACAGATAGAAGGACTTCGAGCAAAGTATGGGGCTTTGCCAGAAACAACAAAAGACAAGCTAGACCCTATCTCCTCGATCAAAAAGCCATGATAGGAAAAAGCAAGGGCTAGCTAACTAGCAAACTGTAGCTACAGGAGATAGGTACTACTCAGCCGAAGAACAGAAGCAACCAGAGAAGACTATTCGCACCAGAGACAAAAACTTGCAGGCAAACAAAACGATGCAGTACAAAACACACACAATCGCAGCACACAAGAATCACAGCACACAGAATGACAGAACCAGAGTGAATAAAAACTCACGGGTTCATGATGAACAGATGAACATTGCGGCGGCGCAAACAGGAAGAGAGAGAACTGACCCAAGGAATGATTTAAAAAGTGATTTCAGTAAAAAGGGTAACCTAACCCTAGGGATTGGGGCCCTATTTATAGGCAGCCCAATCAGCCTAGAATATTCCACATACCCTTAGGGTTTTTTACAGACGTTGAAATAAAAGGAAAAGACTAAAATGCCCTTAGGATATTTTTACAGACTCGACTGACTGACTGTGGGCCTAGGGACAAAATAGTAAACTCCTATTTACAGATGACTTATCCGGAAGCTAAGCTTTTGTAGCGGCTACGGCTTCACTTCTGGGTAGTCCGATGTGAGATCAGCGGTCGTCTGTTTTGCGCCGAAACTGACAAAGCCTCCACCGACTTTGCATCAGGTACCCGAATTGGGCCGGCCCGACTCCGAAGCTCTCTCAGCCCGGCAATTGCTCGCCGCCCGTGTACCTGAGTCAATCCTGGTCAACAGCCCAGTGGATCCTCTGCTGCTCCTAGCCCATGTACCCAGATTGGGCCAGCCCGACTTCGCGGCCCCTCTACCCGACAGTCGCTCGCTGCCCGTGTACCTGAGTCACACGCGGCCCAGACGCAGTAGATCTCCTCTCTTCTTCAGTCCTCTTTGACTTCCGTTGACAATGACTCATCACATCTGGAGCCATGAGGCCCACGCTCTTCAACATGGCTCCTCAATCTCCCCTTGATGAGTGCATTGTCAACACTTCACTTCTTCAGCTCTTCAGTACCTGCGAACACATGTGGAAACACAAAAACAAAGCACAAGAAAATAGAGAAGAAGAAAATAAAGTAAAAGTTTAACCCTAATGACAAAAAACCAAACAAAAGCAAGAAGCGGTCATTATGGTTAACCAAAAGTAAAAGCTCAAAACGAGTGCAATCTCAAAAACATCAACAAGGATATCAAAAGAGTAAGGACAAACGGGACAAAAACTCCCCCTGAAACAAATCCTAGAGAAAGCCAAAACTCCCCCTTAAACTCTTCTCCCAAAAATTTCTCCCCCTTGTTGACAAGTGGACTCATCAAGCGAGACTAAATGCACTCTAAAGAGACATAGACTCACCCTGAAATGCAACTCCCCCTCAAAATATGCAATGAATGCAACTGGGGTGCAGGTGGAGTGTAGAAAGCATGCTTCTTAGATATGATTGACTGCAATTACAACATCTAACAAGTATAGCAAAAGAAATACTGTCTAAGACACATGACATGATCAGTGCAACAGATGATATCTAAAGAAAGTCATTAGCTTGCATTTTTCAATTTTTTTTGCAAACAAAAGCATCACCACATTTTCCAGTTGACAAGCAAGGTAAAGCATGAGATGCAGAAGCTAACTGATATCTACCAAGATAAGCATTGTCCAAAACAAAATGCTTCAGCAAACTTGTTATCTTTTTAATGTTCAGGCTTTTTCATTTTCCTTTTTCATTTTTGCCAAGGGTTATTTGCATGTCAAACCTTATGCTAACCGACCAAGTCAAGCCTAGGCTAGAACTAGACCATCAGAAGCTTAAGACATTGGTCTTGGCATACACTACACTGTCCTAGTTCATACCAAAGTGCTATGGTAAGCAGTCCAGAGCAATGTAATGCGACAAAGCAAACCCACTTGGATCTTTTCAACTCAAGCATAAAAAGGCATGGAATTTTCATTCATTTTTGATTTTTATCATTTTTATAGCACATTTTCCATGTTAAAGCAGAAAGATGTCCAGATTGCTTTCGAGAAGACCAAGAGACAAGAGAAGAACCAAGAAACTGGCAAGTACCGGAAGTCGACTTGCGATCCAACCGGCACCCACCAAAGTCAGCGTCCGAAAATCCAGATAAATCAAGAGATGATGATGCTGAATAATAAAGACCGAGATCGGGCGCATAAGTGAGATACCTGAAAATGCACTTGATAGCATGCTGATGAGACGCGCGTGGTGAAGACTGGAAGCGCGCGCAAAGTCCCACAGCAAACTGTATGTCCGGCCTTGTCGCCGTCAAGTATAGCAGCGAACCGATCATCCCTCGAAGCTCTCTCTCGTTGACCTTGACGTCGCTCTCGTCCTTGTCCAGGCCCCAGATGTGCCCATTGGGGTCATCTGCGGCTTCAGCTCTCCACCAAAGTCAAATTTTTTCAACATGTCACGAGTGTACTTACCTTGGTGGATGAAGGTGTCTTCCTTGGTCTGCTTTATCTGGAGCCCTAGGAAGTACTTGAGCTCACCCATGAGGCTCATCTCAAACTCACTGTGCATCTGCTCAGAAAACTTGGACACAAGATCATTAGTAGTACCGCCAAAGATAATATCGTCCACATAAATCTGAGCGACTAAGAAATCTGAAGCATCTCTGAGCAAGAAAAGAGTTTTATCCACAGAACCCATCACAAAACCCTTCCCCAACAAAAACTGCTTCAACCGGTCATACCAAGCTCTGGGGGCTTGCTTCAACCCGTATAAAGCTTTTTGCAACTTAAAAACATGTCGAGGAAATTTGGGATTCTCAAAACCAGGGGGCTGCCTAACATAAACCTCCTCCTCTATATACCCGTTCAGAAAAGCACTCTTGACGTCCATTTGAAAAAGCTTAAAACCCTTCGAAGCAGCAAAAGCTAAGAGAATGCGAACGGACTCAAGACGGGCAACAGGGGCGAAAGTTTCTTCAAAGTCAATACCTTCCTTCTGGCAAAACCCTGGGCAACTAGTCGAGCTTTGTTGCGCACCACAACCCCATCTTCACCTTGCTTGTTCTTGAACACCCACTTGGTGCCTTTGGGGTTGCATCCGGGTGGCAGCTCAACCAGTGTCCAAACCTGATTGCGGACAAAATTCTCAAGCTCTTCTTGCATGGCATTAATCCAATTAGAATCAGAAAGAGCATGAGAAACGTCTCTGGGCTCAAAAGATGCAACAAAAGCAGATTCAGCAAACACAACAAGAGTGTCAACAAAAGAACGAAAAGTTCTCTGAGTCAAATCACCAATGATGAGCTCTGAGGGGTGATCACGCTGAACTGCTCGGGATCCCTGGTGATCTGAAGTCACCTCACCAGAGTCAGCAGCTAGCATCTCTGGACTCGACTGAGGGGGCTCGATCGAAGTGGAAGAAGTGATCAGAGGTCCACCCTCGCCCTCAGTCAAAGTCTCAGAAGGTGTCAGCTCTGTAGGAGGTGTAGAAGGCCCACCCTCATCAATAGCTGGAGTGTCCTCATCTTCGTCGAAGATGGACTCCCCGAGCTCATCATCACTAGAAATCTCAATAGAAGGAATCAAAGAAGGCAAGGACTCATCAAATGAAACCTCACAAATCTCGACAAGCTGCTGGGAGTCGAGGTTCCAAACACGGAAGCCTCGAGAATGCAATGCATAACCAAGAAAGACTTCATCCCAGCAACCAGACTCAAACTTGTCCAAATGCCCTCCCTTCTTGAGCACAAAGCACTTGCAGCCAAACGCTCGCAAGTGGCTCACTTTGGGCTGTCTGCCAAACCGCAACTCATATGAAGTCTTACCAAGGTAAGCTCTAAGAAAAATGCGATTTGCCAAATAGCAAGCCGTGTTCATGGCTTCAACCCAAAAACGCCTAGGAGTCATGTGCTCATCGAGCATCGTCCTGGCCATCTCGACTAGCGTGCGGTTCTTTCGTTCCACAACGCCGTTCTATGGGGGAGTGTAAGGAGCAGAAAACTGATGGTCAAGACCCTGATCACTATAGAATTTGACGAACTGAGAGTTCTTGAACTCAGAGCCGTTGTCGGAGCGAATTGCTCGCATCCGACCATTGTTCTCATTCTTCAGCTTCAAAATCAGATTATGAACAAAATTAAAAGTCTCATCCTTAGACTACAAGAAGAAAACCCACGAGAATCGAGAAAAGTTGTCAACAATGACAAGCGCGTACCACTTCCCACCGACTGAGCGTACCCGAGCTGGACCAACAGTGTCCATGTGTAACAGCTCGCCTGGATACGAAGTCATCACCTGAGTCACAGGTGCGTGAGAAGCGGCAACCATTTTCCCGTGACGACAGGGATGGCAAACTAGATCCTTTTCCATCTTAAGCTTGGGCAATCCTCGGATGAGGTCCATAGAGCTCAACCTGACTAGCAGATCAAAACTCAAATGACCTAACCTCCTATGCCACTTCCTGAGCTCAGAAGAGGATCCAGCAATCAAACAGCGAGAAGAGCCAAAAGAACTAGAGAAGTCAATCCGAAAAACCTTACCAAAAGGTAAGATATGGCAAATCAAAGACCCTCTAGAATCAATCATAGAAGAACTGCCCTTCTTAAAACGGACTTCCAAACCATCCTCAAGAAGTTGCGAAACAGAAATCAAATTAAAATTCAAATTCCCAACCAATGCAACGTTCTTCAAAGAAAAATGGTCTGAAATGCGAATTGAGCCAATGCCGTGTACCTTCCCTTAACCACTGTTCCCGAATGTGATGTACTCTTTGGAGCTCAGGGAAGTTAGACTGGAGAACCTTCTGCGATGTCCCGTCATGTGGCGAGAGCATCCTGAGTACATGATCCAAACGTCCTCCAGTCCCCGATCCTGCACAATCAGTGGTTGTAAGTGGGAGCAAATGGTCCGACTCTAGGTTTAGCAAAAGAACTAAACCAGTGTCGAGCCATCTGCTCAAAAGACGGAAAGCAGAAATCATCATGAGAGTTCGGACCAAAACGCGGCTCAAAGCGCGGTCGTTGGTTCTGCCTAAAGCTTCGGCCATGAGGTCCAGGACCGTAGCCAAAACGGCCTGGAGCTCTGTCGAAACGACCACCATCATCTGGAGCACGGGCATGAAAGTCGTCTCCTCTACCACCACCTACACGACGCGGCCTGGCCTCCAGCCTCTCCCCGCGTCGAGGAACTCTCAGTCTACCACCCTGCTGGTAGAACTACTCCTGACCACCATGAGCTCTCTCTGCTTTCTCAACCCGCTTCCTCCTGAAGCAAAACTCCACAAGATGCCCATCTCTTTGACAGTACTCAATGATAGGTGGGCTTCTTGGGATGTGGTTGAGGCTTGGGGTTCTTGGGCTTAGTGGTGTTTGGTGTTGTCTTCTTGGGTTGAGAGGGTCTAGGAAGAGAGTCAAGGGAAGTGTGGAGGTGTTTAGGCTTTGGAACCTAGATGGGCTTCTTGGGTGGAGCTTTTGACTGTTCTTGGAACACACCATCCTTGGGCTGACTAGCTTGGAAAGACTCAGTGGAGTGAGTCTTGGGATATCTCTGCTCAGGAGTCATTTTACTCCACTCCACTGCCCGGCTAATGGCACTCTCAAAGTCAGCCTTGGTGTAGGTGTAGCCTACCCCAAACCCATCCTGCCTCTTAAACTGCTGGATCATCATGCCAAGCTGTGGCTCTCTGGCACTGATCCAACTCAGGATAGAACAGAGGTAAAAGTTCTCATTCTGAGAATCAGCTAGCTCCTCTCTCAAGGAAGCTAGTACCTCCACCTAAGACAAGCAGGTCTCACACTGGCTATCTACCTGGACAAACTTCTCGGCTTTCAGCTTAATCAACTCCAGTCTAAGAGACAAGTAGTTCTCATAGACAGTGGGTGGAACTGACAGTGTCTCAAGCTCTAGCCTAGTCTGTGCCAGCTCAGCTCTCACTCTCTCCAACTCACCCAAATGTGCATCGCCCTTGGCTTTCAGCTCAGCTAGAATAGCTAGATGAGATGGGCAATCAGCATAGGGTACGACGATAGTGGCATGAGCATCTTTCAGCTCCAGCTGAGCACTTTCAAGCTTAGTGGCCAAAGCATCCCTCTCATCAACCCTTTCTATGTACCTGGACTTCAGAGTCGATAGGTCACACAGAAGCACCTCACAATTTTGGCACTCACTGCTATCACCCAAGCAAGGGGAAGAAGATAGACTCTCAATTCTGCCATTGGCCACGGCATGCTCACTCTCTAATTCATCTATCCTCTTCGTATCCCCTCTAAGCAGTTTTTCCAATATTTTAACTCCTGACGATTGCTTTCAAGTAAATCAACGATTTCATGCTCATAATATGATACCTTTTCATTGTCATCGTCGTCGGAGTCATCGGAGGATCCCTTCTCTTCCTTATCCCCAAGAGCCATTGAGCAGAAGCTCTTGCGGGATCTTCGGCGTTGATGTGAGCGGCTCTTCGGTCTGTCCCTGAAGGCCATCAAACAAAGACCCGCCGGATCGTCCTTGTACTTCCCCTTCCTGATGATGATATCCTCATCGCTTGAACTCGATGAAGAGGAAGAAGACGTGGAACGCTTGGAGTAGCTCTTCTCCATTTCGGCGAAGAAGGCTTTGTCGCGCTTCTTGTTCTCTCGCCGGTAGTCCTTCAGGGCCTTTTTGAAGAATCTGGTCTTTGGCTTGCCCTTGTTGAAGGAGGAGCTATCGTGCTTACCGGAGTCATGGAAGCCACCCCCGCTGCCCTTCTTATGGCCATTGCGCTTGGGGCAGTCGGCGATGAAGTGTCCTGGGTCACCACACTCAAAGCACCCGGATTTCGTGCGGTGTCTCTTGAACATTCTTTTGTCATAAACACGACGCACCCGGTTGTTAAAAAGACACAGGTCATCATCTCCCAAAGACTCAAGCTGGTCCTCAGTGATAGACATCAAAGAGAACCCAGCACAACTCACAGAGGAGGGATCAACAAAAGGTGTAGAAAGGGCCAGAGACTTTGATCCAAAGCCAGTGAGATTTGATCTCAAATGGGTATCAACCTCGGTGGCCTTCAGCTTGCTAAACAACTCAGAAATGGTCAAGGTATCATTAGATGTGCTCTCCCGGATCTCCCAGAAATGATAGAGGATACCTTGATCTCCTAGATCTTAGGGTCCAAGGTATGGAGAACCTTGAGCGCCTACTCATGATCTAAGACTAACTGAACACCCTCAGCCTTGTTGTCCCGAAGTATGTCAAAATAAAACCTTAGAACAGAGCACACTTCGAATCTAGGTTCACAGTTCAATTTCGGAGTTGCTAGTTGCAGCGAAGCCTATGGAGAAGTCTGGTTGAAGCCTGCTTCACAGATAGAAGGACTTCGAGCAAAGTATGGGGCTTTGCCAGAAACAACAAAAGACAAGCTAGACCCTATCTCCTCGATCAAAAAACCATGATAGGAAAAAGCAAGGGCTAGCTTACTAGCAAACTGTAGCTACAGGAGATAGGTACTACTCAGCCGAAGAACAGAAGCAACCAGAGAAGACTATTCGCACCAGAGACAAAAACTTGAATGCACGCAAAACGATGCAGTACAAAACACACACAATCGCAGCACACAAGAATCATAGCACGCAGAATGACAGAAACAGAGTGAATAAAAACTCACGGGTTCGTGATGAATAGACGAACATTGCGGCGGCGCAAACAGGAAGAGAGAGAACTGACCCAAGGAATGATTTGAAAAGTGATTTCAGTAAAAAGGGTAACCTAACCCTAGGGATTGGGGCCCTATTTATAGGCAGCCCAATCAGCCTAGAATATTCCACATACCCTTATGGTTTTTTACAGACGCTGAAATAAAAGGAAAAGACTAAAATGCCCTTAGGATATTTTTACAGACTCGACTGACTGACTGTGGGCCTAGGGACAAAATAGTAAACTCCTATTTACAGATGACTTATCCGGAAGCTAAGCTTTCGTCGCGGCTACGACTTCACTTCTGGGTAGTCCGATGCGAGATCAGCGGTCGTCAGTTTTGCGTGAAAATGACAAAGCCTCCACCGACTTTGCACCAGGTACCCAGATTTGGCCGGCCCGACTGCGAAGCTCTCTCAGCCCGGCAATCGCTCGCCGCTCGTGTACCTGAGTCAATCCTGGTCAACAACCCAGTGAATCCTCTTCTGCTCCTAGCCCATGTACCCGGATTGGGCCAGCCCGACTTCACGGCCCCTCTGCCCGACAGTCGCTCGCTGCCTGTGTACCTAAGTCACACGCGGCCCAGACGCAACAGATTTCCTCTCTTCTTCAGTCCTCTTTGACTTCCGTTGACAATGACTCATCACATCTGGAGTCATGAGGCCCACGCTCTTCAGCATGGCTCCTCATCGACGGGCCTGGCCGAAGCCCACTTCGGCAGCGATAGAGTTGGATGCGATTCTGGCTAAGTTTTTTATCTCTATCCAAGCTGAATTATAGCAGATTAGATCTGAAGTTTGGCCCCTATAAATAGAGATGCGAGGCCAGCTTAGAGAGCCCCCAACACAAATCAAACACAAAGCCTTAGCTTTGATCGCATTTATTTACCTTTACATTTCTGTACCTCTTCGTGGGTTTGCCTGGAAGACCTCCGCTGGCCACTTCGGAACAGTGGTAACCCTTTTTACTTCGCTTGTGAAGTATCCGTTAATCTACGTAATAGATTGTTATCGCCTTGGTACTTCGCCTGTGAATTATCCGCTAATCTACGTAACAGATTGCTACCTTCGCTACTAGTGCAACACTTAGTATAATTCGGTCCTCAGGTCGAATTGGTACGTCGAACCCTCTTTGTTGCAGGTCCCCACGTTCGGAGCTACTTCGCCGAAGGTGTCCGGAGCAGAGAGATCAGTTTCGGAGGTCGTCAGGACATCCTTCGCTGAGACATCATGCTTCGACGACAGGCTTCGCCAGCACACTTCGTCATTATTCTGTAATTTGCCATATCAGAGACCTCACGCCGAACCCCGCTGTTTGGAGGTGATCGTCGCGCCCAGATCCGTTTGGGGTTCATCTTCGGCCGGATCAGTCCGTACGCCGAAGGCAACCTTCAGTGGGATACTTCGCACTAGACGCCGAAGGTATACTTCGGTGACCCCTTCGCACCACACTTTGAAGCAGACAGGCTCTGACCAGTTTGGTGGTTTATTCTATTTAATATATTTTTTTCGGCTAATTGGATTATTTTGTGTGATCTGATTGCCTGGTGACTCCACCCCCCTTATCACGACTAAGGGTAGTCGGAACGCGACGTCGGTGCTGCGTAACGCTTAGGCTTGTCCCTAAGTATCCGTACGCTTTTTGATCGTCGAATTGACCCAAGTGCGGGGGCACGTTTTCGTGTCAACAATATCAAGACACTAGACTTAATTTTTAGTGAAAGGATGAAAGAACACCTCTTTTTTTAACATCCTGAATCAATATATCTTGTGATTTCTTCATGCAGCAGGGGTACATGCAAGTGAGATGTTCAAATGACAAGACAAAAACAACAAGTCGGAGAGAATTGATTTTCAGAAACACAAAAGAACATAGTCACACTTTGTTGTAATTTGGAAGGCAAAACAGAACCAACCAACTGCAGAACTTTCTTCCGAAAGACACACATGAATATTAGCACATGATTGTTACCAAGCGACAAAATCAACAGGAATACTTAGCACTATTTCTTGGAAATAACATAACTTAAAAGAAGCAATAGACTGTAGATAATCTAGCAGCAAAAACAACCAGACGTTGGTATAGTGTTTCTCGGAAGACAGAAGTAAAACAGTGGAGCACAGATTTCTTGGAAAGCAACAAAGAAACAACAACACTAAGTTGTTTTCTTTATCGACAAAAACCCCAATGATCTAGTGCACTGTTCTTCATAAGAGATGATCAACAGGAAAATCAAATCCAAAATGGAACAAGGAACTTGCAAGAAATCATACCATCAAATCAAAATAAACAGAAATTTTAGAGAAGATGATAGCATAGTTGAAGAAAATTTTCTAGTTCTAAATTGAGTGGGCAGCCCTAACCCTTAGGCATGGGGACCATTATATAGGCTCACCTACTAAAGTAATCCCCAAAATGCCATTAGGGTTAAAGTTGATAGTATTTACCTAAATGCCATGGTGTATGTTGGCGTAAAAGATTACGCTAACAGGTTCTCTACGATTAAGAACTGACAAACAGTGAGTTTGAGTTAATAACTATCTCGAGCCTCCGAATTGGATAATAACTCAAGTAGTCTGAATGTGTGTATTGAATAGCTGAGTATTCGATGCCTATTACAGGGTAAGAAGGGGGTATTTATAGGCAAATAAGTCTAAGGAAAAGACCTATTTACCCCTCAATTACAACCGACATAGTGGAAACTATTTGGCACCCTGAACAGGGTTAAAATGGTAAAATCTACCCGAAGTAAGTAGATAAGTCAAACATCTTATCAACCTTGCCGCTTATCACCGGAGCTTCATATCGTGCGGTGGGTTCCTTCAGACTATAAGTCGAAGCACCCTTCGTCTTAACGACTCCACTACCTTCGGGCATAAGCTCATCAGCTCCGAAGCTGATAAGTTATCTTGAATTGTTAATCTCTAAGTCCTGAAAGTGAAGCATTTTCCCCCAATAGTAGCCCCTCAAATACGCTTCTCCGAACTTAACCTGTATAGAAGGGAAGAAGTATACGCAAGGAATATTTTCATATTCTGAGACTTAGAGAAGTTTGTACACATTACAGTTATTCAAAGGGTCTTTGACCCCAAAGCACTCGGACAACGTCTTCGAACCCAAAACCGCCGCGTGAACGCTTCATGGGAAAGAGAACCGTTGCGAAGTCCAAACGTCGTGAAGTGTCGTTTATTTAGAACCGTTACTATACAAGTAACTGTTATGCTCTCGAAAGGTAACGGTCGAAATTTACGGGGGACTCACACCGTTTTGCTTCTTGGACCCACCTGCCAGTGACGGAAGTCGAACCTGCAATGTGAATGCAATCGAAGCACAACACTAACAGGAGGCTATAAAAAGGGAATCGGAATTCACCAAGGGCTTTTCACCGTGCTTAGCATCCGAAACGTACTCTCTTCAACCTCCAACTCTCTCAACTTCATGAGCAATTGAGTCATGGTGAGGACCAGTCACACCGTGCTAGTGGTGGCGGGTACTTTGGCGCAGAGGCAAGCTTGGGTGGCTTCAGCAGTAGCAGCAATGGTGGGAGCTCCGGGAGACGCCTGGCCCAAGAACCCTCGAGAGCTCTACCCGCCATCTAAGAAGAAAATCCTCCAAAGATTCCTCATCGACCAATCCACAAGCACCGTGGAATCCATCAAAGAAGCTGTGGAAGGGAAGCTGGGGCCCAGAATGACGACTTGGGTCCCCGGACCAGAATCGACCCCAAGGCCATGAAACGGAGAAGTCGTGGTCTTCGAGGCATTCTTCGAAGCAGGTCTGGGGCTTCCTGCCATCAATTTTTTATCAGAGGTATTGGAAATTTTCCACATTACCTTGCCTTAGTTGTCTCCCAACGCCATCGCTCGGCTGTCCATCTTAGAATGGGCGCTTCGAGCTGAAGGGTGTGAAGGGCGATCAGTGGTCTTCGCCGCCACCCACGAAGCTATCTGCCAGCCAAAACCACAAGATGGTCCTGGAGACACCAAGGTAATAACGGCCTTCGGAAGTGTCAACGTCCAGTTGTGGAGGGAGCACGCCCAACATTTTCTAGCGAAGGCCATCAACGACGGATGGTATACTAACTGGATTCTTCGGTGGTTCTATGCCGAAGTCAGAGAGGACTCCCTCTTCGCTGGACCCCTCCAAGAGATCTGGTTCTGAAGGAGGCGGAGGTCACCCCAAACTCTAGCCTGCTCTCAACGCGGCTAGGACTATTAACCTCCATTGCTAGTCGCATGAGCATGCGCGACCTAGCCGAAGAATTCATCGCTCTCTGAATTCCACCCCTCAGGGCTGACTGGACGATAGTGTTTCAACACGCTTCGGAGGGTGAGCTCCGAAATCTAGGTAAGACTTCGACTTTCCTACAATAACATGTTAGATGAAGAAATAACATACTTATAATATGTTACCTTTTTTCAATGGCTCCACTGGCGTTAGCCCCGAAGCAGATAACACGGGCCACCGAATGGGTCCTCGGAGCCCCTACGGCGGCCGAAAGGCAAAAGAGGATAGAGCTGGTGGGGAGCTAGGAGCGCTCCAACAGGGTATGGGAAGCCCTCAGAATGGAGCCTCCTCCCCTGCCAGATTTCAACCCGGCCGGAGCGGCCCCTCGGAAAAGGAAATCCATCGCCGAGCCTTCGAAGAAGGCCAGCAAAACCCCCATCAAGAACGGGAAGAAGGTAGCAAAAATCCCTCCTCAGCTGACCCCGGCTTCATCTACATTGTCCCTGGGCATTCAGAGCTCAACTTCGGATGACTCTGGGAGCAAAGGCTCCGACGTCCAATTGGCGAAGAACTTCGAGAACTATCTTCTGGAAGGCGATGAAGACGAAGCAGGGGCCCCAAGCGAAGCTTCTGCTCAAGAGGCTGCGGAGGCAGACATGGCACACACTCCAGCACCCACTGCTGTGAGCTCGGAGCTGGAGACTGTCACCCCCAACTCCGTAGCTGGGGCGATCATGGCGGGGGTTGAGGCTCCAGCGGCAACTACACCGAAGAGGACTTCGGGGGACGACCTCGACGAGATTCTCCGGATGTACAAAGCACTAGAGGACCCGACCATTTTACCGCAAGGTGGCTCCGAAGGTATACTTCGAATCTTTTGCTTTGGTCAATTCCTGCAACAATTATTACTCGTGAATGTTCACCAAGTACCTCGATGTTGTAGGCATATCTAAGGGTGACGAAGCCCCGGCCACAAACGAAGCTCTAGCTTCTTATGAGGTTGCTGCTCCGATGGACACCTCTGCTCCACTAGATGCCCCGGCTCCGGTGGTAGGGGCCGTCTCCGCTGACGCGACTCTGGCCGAAGGGATAGCCACCGAAGGAGGATCTACCTCCGCCAGAGTCGGGCCTCCAGCCTTTGTGCCGGGGAGGGGAAAAAGCATGACAAGCCTTGGACTCCCTCCTGCTCCGATGACAACACCCTCTTCCAACGAGCCTTCGGCAAGCAACTCGGAGGAAGAGGCAACGGTAGATGACCGCCAAGCTTTGTCTTGGCTTCCTTTGTTGGCTCCTTTCCTGGAGCAACGAACGGGCCTCCAGGAACTTCTGGAGCCCTTGGCGGAGAAAGGCCAGGAAGTCGTTAACTCTGACTTGGTCTCCATCTTTAGCGAAGCCAGGGCCCCAAAGCTTAACCTAGCCCTCGAGAGGGCTGCCCTTCAGGTATAAAGAGTACCACGAATATCTTCAATTAACAAATGTAAATACTTGGTACTTACTTGTTCCTCTTGCAGCAATTTGTTCTTGCTAGAGCGGCAGTGACTTCTAACGAAGTCGAAACTAACTGACTCAAGAGGAAGGTTACCACCCTCCAATCCACGCTTAAAGACTTCGAAGAGAAAACACTTCGGTTGGAGGAAGAGCTCCTCAAAAAAAGGAGGGCTAGGGCCGGGACTGACGAAGCCCTCCGGCTCGAAAAGCAGAGGAGCGGCGCACTCCGAACTTCGGCCCAAGAGACTGAAGTCGAGTGCCTAGTGCTCTGAGCGGAGGTCAAGAAGCTCTGGCAGGCGGCGGCTACTTTGAGCACTCAACTGGTAGAGCTCCAAGGCTCTCTCAAGCAGGTGATGGCTCAGAAGAGCTCCGTGCTTTCCCAGATGACTGAAGTATCCACTACTGCTACGGGGCTAGAGGCGGTAGAGAAGAAGAATGCTACAATAGAAGAATGCTACAACAGAAGAGCGTACCATGTGCCCTTCATCCTCTGCTGCGACCAGCGAGCCCCTCGACCGGAAGCTGAAGAGGATTCAAGTGGCGATGTCGCTGATGATGGGCTCCGATGTCCGGTACGGATAAATCTCCGGACAGTGCGCTGGTATCGGAGTCCTACGTCACCACGAATCCCTTGGGATTTCCATCTCTCCACTCAGGGGTTCGACACCCGGAAGCTTTGCCTCCGAGAACTTGTTGCATCCTTCGCCGGATGTAGCCTCGGCTTGGGAAGTTTTCCGGTCAACCTAGAAAACAGACCACAAGGCTGACACTAAAGCTTGGATCGACAAGGCCCGTCGGCAGAAGCAAGCACAAACAAGGCCGCCGCTTCCAACTTCGCCGGCTTCGACACCTCCTGCTCCTCCCCTTGACCCGCAGGTTTAGCTCATAGGGCGCTTAATCATGTATAAGAAATCTTGTAAAACCCCTTGTATTAATGAAAAGTTTATAAACGAAGAACTTGTTTGGGTGTTTTATTCTTTTAGGTTATGTCATGTCCTTCGGAGCCTGACTTCGAAATACTAGAAATTAACGAAGGGCTCCGTCGGCAGTGGTCAGTCCTTGAGAGCTTAAGGCCTTACCGCCGCTCCTGCTTTTCTGTTCCTCGCGGAGATAAAGGAGAGGTAACCCTCGAAGTTTGTCAAGAAGTCTTAACTTACATCAAGGAGGAGGAGAAGGAGAAGACATCTTCATCCTCCGAGCATATAGATTGGTCTGACTCAGAGTATCAGGCCGTAGACCCTACAAGGGCTAACTCCGAAAGGCTTCTAACTTGGGCTGAACTTCAACAGGAGTAGAAGAAACTGCGAGCTTCAAAGAAGAAAAGAAGCACTCGAACTAAAAAGATATTTTCGACAGCTTCAAGCTCCGAAGGTCCAAGTGGCCTTAGAAGTGGTTCTATAGGTCGAAACGGTCTCCGATTCTTCCTAGGCTTAGACCGAAATTTCTCTTGATGTAAAAGTATGATAAATTAATATGAATTGCTTCGGAAGCATCTTGTTGTTCTTTACTATCCTACCCCTCCTTGTGAGTGGGGGACCTTACACGTTGTAATAAGGTCTGTCGGACACAATGATGTGCACAACAATCTGATGCTTCGCACAACACTTAATAACCATAGTTTACTTTTTCATAGAGTTCTTCGAACTATACGTTCGTATTATGATTTTTGTACGTTTCGGAGCTGAATTTATATTCGCAAACTCCTATACTAGTCGCTTAGGACTTTAAAAGTGTCTCATTGGCTGGAGCCTTGAAACCTTATTGCTTGGTCACCTTCGACTCTTTTACAGATCCTTCGAACCCGGAGGCCGGTAATCTGTTCCTTTAAAGTCCTTAGACTCTTCTACGGATCCAAACAAATCAGGGCTTGGAATCCGTAGGCTGGCCCCCTTCGGCTCTTTTACAGATGCTTCGAACCCAGAGGCCGGAAATCTGTTTTTTTAATGTCCTTAGACTCTTCTATGGATCCTAACAAGCCGGAGCCTGGAATCTGTAGGGTGGCCAACTTTGGCTCTTTTACAGATGCTTCGAACCTGGAGGCCGGAAATCTGTTATTTTAATGTCCTTAGACTCTTCTATGGATCCTAACAAGCCGGAGCCTAGAATCCATAGGCTGGCAGCGAAGCGCTTGAACCAATGGTTCAAAGGCTATTGCCCGAGTCCTTAGAAAGATGCTTGACTCCGCAAGCATCTCCGTCCTCCTGATGCGTCCACCAGGAGTAATGGATATTCGAAGAGCAAACAAGATTCGAACCTCCACTTTATTTAGAAAAGGAACTTTCACAATTGATTACAAGGAGCCCCTAAGCGTAATAACGCTTAAGGTGCTCTACATGCCACGCATGTTTCAATTCTTCCCCTTCTAAATTAGCTAATTTAAACGATCCGGGGCGCCCTGAGCGTAGGATGATATATGGTCCTTCCCATTTATTTCCTAGCTTCCCCGGGGCTATTACACTTCGCAAAACTAAATGACCTGCTCTAAGCTCGTTCAGCTTTATCTTCGGGTCATACCATGTTTTTGTTTGGTCTTGGTACTTCGTCAGATTGGTGACAGCTCGAAACCTTGTTTCTTCTGACAAGTCTAGCGAAGTGTTCCTCTCGCCATCGTCTCCGGTTTCTACTACACGAAGGGATCCACCCTTGAGCTCCGTAGGAGTCATGGCCTCATCTCCGAATAGTAGTCTAAATGGGGTAAAGCCTGTGGACCTGACTTGAGTGGTCCGAATGGACCATAAAATCTTGGGGAGCTCTTCGACCCACAGCCCCTTGGCCAACCCGACAATCGTTCGATTCAAACCGGAGAGAATATTCCCGTTGGCTCGCTCGACGACTCCGTTGGACTGTGGGTGGTGCACTGCTGTGAAGCATAACTTAATGCCCAGTTCTTCACAAAATTCTTTGAATGTGTCAGCTTCGAACTGGGTTCCATTATCCACAGTTAGCTCCTTTGGTACTCCGAACCTGCATATAATATTTTGCCAGAAAAATTTTTGCACATTCCTTGAAGTGATAGCAGTCAAGGGTTCTGCTTCGACCCACTTGGAAAAATATTTGATTGCTACCACTACAAACTTCAAGCTGCCTTTTGCCATTGGAAAAGGGCCAATGAGGTCCATGCCCCACCGAGCCATTGGCCATACCGGGGCAATAACTTGAAGTGGTACTAGCGGACAGTGGCTTCGTCTTCCCATCCACTGGCATCCTTGGCAGGTTCGAACCAACTCCTCCGCATCTCTTACAATTGTCAGCCAGTAGAGCCCCTGCCGAAGTGTCTTTCCTGCTAGAGCACGAGGGGCTAGGTGGCTTTCACATAAACCTTCATGAATGTCCCGAAGTATATCTTGGCCTTCGGGTTGGGAGATGCACCGGAGTAGAGGAGAACAAACTCCGGCTTTGTACAACACTCCTCGTGACCCTCCTACCGGGCGCGACCGTAGGGGCCTAACAAGCCTCAGCCGCGTCCAGCATAGGCTCCTCCCCTCCTGGGGGAGCCACCAAAGAACCCACGGACGACGCCAACTGTTGGTGTAAAAGATTACGCTAACAGGTTCTCTACGATTAAGAACTGACAAACAGTGAGTTTGAGTTAATAACTATCTCGAGCCTCCGAATTGGATAATAACTCAAGTAGTCTGAATGTGTGTATTGAATAGCTGAGTATTCGATGCCTATTACAGGGTAAGAAGGGGGTATTTATAGGCAAATAAGTCTAAGGAAAAGACCTATTTACCCCTCAATTACAACCGACATAGTGGAAACTATTTGGCACCCTGAACAGGGTTAAAATGGTAAAATCTACCCGGAGTAAGTAGATAAGTCAAACATCTTATCAACCTTGCCGCTTATCACCGGAGCTTCATATCGTGCGGTGGGTTCCTTCGGACTATAAGTCGAAGCACCCTTCGTCTTAACGACTCCACTACCTTCGGGCATAAGCTCATCAGCTCCGAAGCTGATAAGTTATCTTGAATTGTTAATCTCTAAGTCCTGAAAGTGAAGCATTTTCCCCCAACAGTAGCCCCTCGAATACGCTTCTCCGAACTTAACCTGTATAGAAGCGAAGCAGTATACGCAAGGAATATTTTCATATTCTGAGACTTAGAGAAGTTTGAACACATTACAGTTATTCGAAGGGTCTTTGACCCCAAAGCACTTGGACAACGGCTTCGAACCCAAAATCGCCATGTGAACGCTTCGTGGGAAAGAGAACCGTTGCGAAGTCCAAACGTAGTGAAGAGCCGTTTATTTAGAACCGTTACTATACAAGTAGCCGTTATGCTCTCGAAAGGTCGGAATGAGTTCAGGATAAGCGAGGATGTTCTTCCCCAACTTCTTCTTCTGCTGCACCTAGTGCGTCTTGCGTTAGAAGGTAACGATTCATGAGCTCTCACGCGCCTGGTTCTTCGGCTTTGGGGCAAAATTTTTGAATTTGCTGGCTAGCGTAGGTTCCTCATTCCCCAACTGTGGTATCAGAGCCTACATGCATAGTGTTCGATCTGGATCCCTCATGTATGGATATACATGGTGGAAAACATATTAGATCTATTTTCTGTGTGCAGAAAATCGGAAGTTCTGATGTTTGTTGGATCGGAAGTTACGATACTTCATCGGATGTTCCGATATTGAATAGGATTCAATAAAGAGAGCAATTTTGCTATTGGATTTTCGATATTGGATCGGAAGTTCCATTGGATCGGAAGTCCCGATGTCAGGTTTTTAATTGATACCGAGAACAAAATTGCAATCGGAACTTTCGATTTGGAATCAAAAGTTCTAATCTAGTTCAGTCACTTGTAGATTCTTCGCCTAACTTTGTTTTGCACAGAATGTTGTGACCGGAATGGGCTTGATAAATGTGGTGTATGAGATGCATGCAATGATTGTAAATGAAATATGGCCCACGTGTCATGATTATTTACAGCTAAGGCTGGTGTACATTTGTGACCTGCATGTCGAGTATTGATGCTTCGACTCATGTAACTAGTATAGGTGCTATAGTGATAGACTAGTATAGTTCTTGGAGGCCGGAAGCACACACTCAATGACGGAAGCTATGGCAATGGAGAGCACCATGTGAAGAGGGCCATGCTATGTCATAGTGTTGATGCCAAGATTTGGTAAAGCCTATAGCCCACCAAGGATGTTGTATAGTCAACGAAAGTCAAGAAGAGTCCAATCAAAGATAGTCAGAGAAGCCCGTCCGTTACAACGTTGGCCAAATATGGAGAAGCCAATGAAAAGAAGATAAAGATTATCTAGAATTGGTTAAGATAGAATACTTGGACGACAAGTCTACGGACTATAAATATGTACCCCTGGTTAGATTAAAACACATATCTATGTAAAACAACTACTCGACGTATCACCACCTTTGGCTTCAATACGTTTATCCTAGTGGGGTTCGGCACTAGGAGCCGGGCTGCATCGTTCCGATCTCCGGTGAAGAGGTGAGTCCACCGCCCCTGACGACCGTATCGACTAGGTCAGTATCATCACAACTACATCAGATTAATCTCTTGAGGTGAACATCGAAACAATACAGTCATCGGTTTCGTGGTGTATTAGCTAGGTTTAAGGGTGCATCGGATTGATCTCTTAGATTGATGTGATCTAGGTGTGTTAGCTTGAGGCTTCATCGGTTGAGTCCAACATCTCTTGCTATTGTATCTTTTTCATACTATATACCATTCATCTAAATAAAGCATGCCCGATACTTTGATATATTCTTAAGATCATCGTGATTAGCTATTGTCTTGGTTAGGTTCGATCTAGTTACTGTGATGATTTTCATGATATAAATATGTTATTTGGCATGTTTTATTTATTTCTGTTAGAGTACAAGCCGATAGGTTATCTTCAATTCAACGCCACATTTTATTCGCCATTGAAAAGCACTCATCGGCCTATATGTTTAAACTGCCCATCTCATCGGCCGATGGCACACTCGCCCGATTGCTTCACCCATGGTCATCGGCCCTATGGTCGATCGACATGATATTCCACGATTATTCCATCCCCATTGCGGTCATCAGCTCAATAGCTGATAGGCTATGCTATTGATCATATTTTCCTGTTTCATTATCAGTTGCAGGGGCAAACTGATTGACACGCCTTGAACCCTTTTTTCTAAGAACATAGGACCTATACTAGAGTTAAGCAGATCTCCCAGTCCACGCGTGTGTTAAAGTTTGACCAAAAAATGCACCAACACACAGTTAATATGATTGCATGTGATGCTTTCTTATGTTCCTGTTATACTATTCTTGCATGTTTCATGCGCGCTAGGGTCATCAACTTTCTAGAATAGTTTTCCCTTAGAAAATTAATTATTGATGCTTTTTCCAATAGCTGCACCCATTAAGGATATCGATCATCGATAGTGGGTCTATCAAAGTAAGGTGCTATCTTTTATCTTGACTAGTTGGGATGGAAGTCGGACTTCCACACACATAGTATTGGATTGCTTAATGGGGCTATCAAAACAATTTTGGGCCTTGGGGCATAGAGTTAGGCGTTGAGCATTGGATGCTTCTCCAACAACAAGAGTCACGTACGATGTGATTAGCATAGTATTGCTTACCTATGTCACCTAGTTTCTAGCAGTGATGCCAAAGCTCACTAGGAGTTAGAATGAATATGGATCCTACGCCGCTTTTGATGTGATTCTCCATTCACTCCCTTTTAGCTTTGATCCATTCGTCATAAATTAAAACATGGTTGGACTGGAGAAGACACTAGCTAAGTTGCATGGGATGCTCAAAACTACTGAGGAGAGTATCAGGAAATCTCCAGTCATGTGATGATGGTTTAGAATGAGAGCAAAAAGAGAAAGAGGAAGGGCAAGGCTAAGACTACAGAATCGATCTCTATTGCGATGCCTAAACCGACTAGAAAGTCCAAGTCGGGTCCTGCTAGCTCTGACATGTGCCACCATTGCCACAAGCCTGGGCATTGGAAGCGCAACTGCCAGGTGTATCTAGAAGAACAAAAGAATAGCTGAGTAGGATAACAAAGTGTGCTAGTGGTGAGTTGGATGTCGACGTCAGGAATGATGCAAAAGTTGCAGCATTGGCCATTGGCGTTTATTCACTGTCACTACCGTTAGGATTAGTTTTGGAGTTGAATAATTGTTATTGCATTCCTTCCTTAAGCAGAAACATTATCTCTTCTTCATGTTTAGAAGAAGATGGTTTTGAATTCATAATAAAGAACAAGTGTTGTCCAGTTTTTTTGAATGGCATGCTCTATGGTGTTTGTCCATTAGTGAATGGATTATATATTATGAGTCTTGAGGAAGCACACGTTTATAACATTAGTACAAAGAAACAATGATTAATGACTTGAATCCTACCTACGTCTGACATTGTCGTTTCAGTCATATAAATGAGAAACGCGTGCAGAAGCTCCATAGTGATGGACTTTTGGAGTCATTTGATTTTGAATCATATGACACATGCGGGTCTTGCTTACTTTACAAAATGGCAAAGACACCTTTCACTAGACAGAGTGAGATCCCACTGAACCACAATAGGATATGCAAGGTGTTGTAAATCCCGTTGTAGAGATACCAACTCCACGAAGGTCTGGGAGGGTGAGTTATGCGCCTTAGCGGTTCATGTTTTTGACCACTAGGTAGTGCAATGTGTTGTTGTTGGACAATGATGAGGCCAAGACCTATGCGAAAGCAGTGATGGGCCCAGAATATGAGAAATGGCTTAGAGCCATTAGATCCGAATTGGAGTCCATGCGAGAAAACCAAGTTTGGAACATGGTAGATCCATCCGATGGTGTAAAAACTATTGAGTGTAAATGGATTTTCAACAAAAAGATAGACGTTGATGGAAATGTTCATATCTATAAGGCACAATTGGTGGTGAAAGGTTTCAGACAGATTCAAGGTGTTGATCATGATGAAATGTTTTCGCCTGTCGCTATGCTTAAGTCTATTAGGATCATCCTAGCAATTGTCGCGTTTAATGATTATGAAATATGGCAAATGGATGTCAAGACAACTGTTGGGGGGAATACTTCATCCCCAGGGCCATTAAGATCAAAAGGCAAAGACAATTTATGCAGCTTTAGGACAGAAGCTTGCCCCCAAGTTGATGAAGTTTCCGAGCCGAAGGGTCCTCCAAACCCTAGTTCGAAGATACCATCCGAAGGCTCTGTCTCTACAGAGGGATAAAAAGGTCTTTTCTTTAGAGTTTTTACCTATAAATACCCCCCTTATCACCCTGTAATAGGCATCGAATACTCAGCTATTCAATACACAACTTCGAACTACTTTGAGCTATTATCCTATTTGGAGGCTTGAGATAGTTCACTTCACAAACTCATTGTTTGTTAGTTCTTAATCTTAGAGAACCTATTAGCGTAATCTTTTACGCCAACAACAACTTTCCTGAATGGAAACCTAAATGAGGATATGTACATGATATAGCCCGAAGGTCTTGATGATCCGGAAAATGCTAGTAAAGTTTGTAAGTTGCAGAGGTCAATTTATCGGTTGAAGCAGGCTTCTCGAAGTTTGAATCTTTGTTTTGATGAGGTAGTCAAAGGGTTTGGATTCATCAAGAATGAAGAAGAGCCTTTTTTTACAAGAAATCTAGTGGGAGTGTTGATAGCAAAAAATGACATTAATGGTTAAATTTGTCAAAATATCAATTTTGATAAATTGGACCAAAAATATGCCAAGACTAGGCAAAGGCTGGTACAACCGGCCATGTAGGCCAGGTCTCACTGACCATGTAGGCTCGGCCAGACCGGCCATATGGGTCCGGTCAGACCGGCCCAACCTAAGGCCAAGTCCAATTAGCTGATTTCAGGGTATTTTTATCCGTAATTAATTTTTGATGACTTGGACTCAAATCTAACTTAGATTAGACTCCGGACACTCTTGTCCAACCTCTGTAAATAGAGGAAAGGCCGATTCAAGGAGGAACCCCCCCAAAACCCTAATAGGTCCAATCTATTATTTACCTTGAATCGCACTTTACTTTCAATCTACTTTCTTGACTTAGGTTTAGTCTAGCACGTCCATATTTGGTGGTTTGCACTAAAAACCATCCGTCCATCATGTCGTAATCATGGTAAGTCCTTGTCGATTTGCTCGTGAATCATCCATTTCATCCACGTAACAGATTTCTATTGTTTTATCGGTTTTTACCGGTGATTCGATCTCTTAGCCAAATTGCCTTTGGTTTCTTTGTGTTTTTTCCATTGTTTCATCTCCACATCTTCGCCAAGGAATCTTGTTACAATTTTCCTATGGCAAGATGTTCATCAGAGAACCGAAGTCCACCTTCTAGGGGCTGTCGGTTTCATCAACAGTGTTTTCCTAGTGTGACCGGCCTATGCCGCGCCATCACCTGACGCGCTGGCACACCGCGGTCTGACTGGTGGCCTAAGTCCGGCCTGACCGGGCCTAGTGCAGAAGCCCTCCGAGAGTATTTGTGGCATCATTTGGAGCCCCGGGTGATCAAGTCAAGGGTTGTCGGTCTGACTGATGGTGAGAGACCTGTCTGACCAGGGTGTGCCGGATCATCATCTCTGTTGCCGGCACCAGTCGGTCTGACAAACGGTGCTTAGAGGATCTGACCGACCTTACTGATTATGTGCAATCGGGTTTAGTTTATCGGGTTGATTGTTATTTCCCATACTTCGGTTAATTGGATAATATTTTGTATTATTTAATTGCGTGGCGATTCCACCCTTCCTTGCATGCTTTTGGATCGTCAAATCAACGTTAGTGTGTTTGGCGCTTAAATTGTTATGTTTTAGTGTCAACACGCTTTTTGGCGACTCTGCTGGGGAAAGACATGCCAAGCACTTCTACATCGGCAACGCGTACACCTACTACTTCTACATCAATGGGACCCTTGAAGACGATGGATCCGATGGGGAGCCCAGAGATTAATGACAAAAACATCAACGTCCCCACCGTCGACGACCTCTGCAAGGAGGATAGGGCGGAGATCGAGACCAAGACGAAGGAGCTACACACTCTTTTGCTTGGGTGCTTCACCAAGACTCACGAGGGCTTCGTCATGCATGACATCAACGTCCCTGATCTCCCCGAGAGTAAGGTAACACCATCGTCTCCTCGAATGTCCTCCTAGGACATTGAGCAAAAGATAGCCAATACAGTAGACCAGTTCATTAGCGCTACCGTTGCAAACCACATAGAGGCCACAGTCTACTCGAGAATTGAGGTGAAAATGGAGGCGATGTTTAAGAGATTCGGCTTTTCTGAGGCCGCTTCCCCCACTCCAAGAGCTAGTGTACCCCCGTCCATCACATACATAGTAGGACCGACGGGAGTACCGGGAAGACTGTAGCATCTACGGCCACATCATCCATGGCCGAGACAACATATGGATCGTTGGTCAGACCAGCCATCAGGCCAGTCCGATCGGCTATCAAACCCTTGATCAGATTGGCCCTATGGCTGGTCAGACCACTCCTGCGACGTATTATGCACCGCCACCACCCGCGCCTACGATATGTTTCCCTGCGTTGCCCACACCTCTTGCTCCCGCGCACCCGGATAGGCCCGAGTACGTCCCGTATCATGAGTCACCACGAGAGGAGAAGCCGCATGGCCGACACCCCGACATACCACCGCGTGTCACGGCCCCACATGAGATATGCGCACAGGCAAGAGGCGTAGATGGCATAGAGGAGCGAGTTCGTGTGCTATTTAGGGAGTGCGTGGGTTGGAAACCTAGGGGTCGGGTTAGGGTTTACCACAAGCTGTACCCCAACCACCTCGACACCATACCGTACACACATGGCTTTAGGGTGCCTGAATTTACAAAATTTGACAGTGAAAGTAGTAAGACCACCCTAGAGCACATAGGCCAATTTCTAGCACAGTGTGGCGAAGCTAGTGGGTCGGACGTGTTGAAGCTTAGACTGTTTTCTCTATCGCTTTCTGGCACCACTTTCACTTGGTTTTCGTCTCTACCACCGAACTCTGTGCATACTTGGGCCTAGTTAGAGCAGAAGTTCCATGATTATTTTTATACTAGGGAAATCGAGCTTAGACTTTCGCATTTTACATCGGTTAGACAGAAGGCTAGGGAGAGTGTCTCTGAATACATTAAGCACTTTAGGGATACTAGAAACCGATGTTTTACCTTGAAAATTTCTGATAGATACCTGTCCGACATAGCTTTTAACGATCTTCACTCTAAACTTAAGGAGAGACTGGATGACTAGGATTTCATTGATGTTAGTCAAGGTCTACAGAAGTCTCTGGTTCAGGAAAGCCTAGCCAAAAGTAGAAAATTCACCAAAACATTTAACAAGCCTAAGGCCAAGGTGCATGTCATGGAGCACTCCAATGAGGAATCATCAGAGAGCGAGGATGACTCAGCCAATATGTACACCACAGAGTGGACTTAGTCTAGTAAGGCCAAGCCCATCACTTGCACTGAGTTACGGCCGTCTCCTATGAAGAGTCGGCCCAGCGAGGTGAAGTATTCTTTTGACGTGACCAAATGTGATAGAATATTTGACTTTTAGTTGAAGAACAAACTTATCAGGTTACCGAAGGGACACATCATTCTTACTGCCGATGACTTGAAGAAACACCCTTATTGTAAGTTGCATGACTCTCATTCCCATTCTACTAACGATTGCAATATTTCTCGTCGGTGGGTTCAATTGGCCATAGAAGAAGAACGATTGAAGTTGGATACAAATCCCAACATGAAGCTCGACCAGGACCCTTTCCCCTTGAACACTATTGATCTTGATGGGAAGAAGGAGATGAGGGCATCGATAACAATGATAAAGACATCCAACACTCTATCATTCCTGGACCAATCACTCGCTCTCGTGCCCGCAAGCTTAATGATGAGGTGTGTTCGTTTCTTACTTTACATAATGATATGGATATAGATGGGATGCTACATGTTGGGGGAAAATATCCCATCTTCGGGGTTATTGCCCTAACAGCACAAAAGTATATAATGGATTCGAAGGTTTCTAGACGTCCATCTTCGAAGATACCCTGAGTCAAGCTCGAAGTACGAAGATAGGCATTGGTTCGGAGTACATCTTCGAACTAAGGATTTTTGAGATCTTTATTGCCAGCTAAGATGGAAGATTTATCTTTTTTATTATTAGATTAGTCTTTTACCATTTTAGCCCTATCAAGGGTACCGAATAGTTTCTACTATGTCGGTTGTAATAGAGGGGTAAATAGGTATTTTCCTTAATATTTGGGCCTATAAATACCCCCCATTTCACCCTGTAATAGGGACCAAATACAAGTTATTCAATACACACATTCGAATTATTCTAAGTTGTTATCCTTTCGGAGGCTTAGAACAGTTCACTTCGCAGATACTTTGTTTGTTAGTTTCTAATCTACAGAAACCTGTTAGCGTAATCTTTTACGCCAACAGTTGGCGCCGTCCGTGGGGAACCTAGTCCAAAAAACTTCGTTCTCTACCAACTTCTTACATCATGCCTCCTAAGCGGAGTGCACCCTGTAACCCTGTTCGGAGGTCCTCTCGGATCTCCGGAGAGACACCATCCGACACGATTGAAGTCGGAGGGCCTTCGACATTCCCTCCACCTCAAACTCCGGAAGGAGTTTCCATCCCTCGAACATACGGAGCTTCTCCGCCAAATCCTTCCATACTTCAACCACCTGGAATCCCTCTTCCACCTTCCATCCCACTTCGAACTGATCCTACTAGCTCTCAAGACCCGGAAGATCCTTCCGGAGGAGATGAAGACAATCTTGGAGATATGGCCACTCAAATGGCCAGCCTCCAAGCTGAAGTAGCAAGATGGCGACAAGAAGCCGCGAACAGGCTTCGCTCTCAAGCCATCCCAGCTATCCCAGAAGTGCCCGAAGATGACGAACTCGTTTATCCCGAAGCCTCGGAGAACGCCTCCTTCGATAATGAATCTCCGCTGCATCCTGAGCTGCAGAAAGTTCGCTTTGATCCGAAGTTTAAAACTTCGAAGCTCTGTAAGTATGCTGGAGATGAAGATCCCGGAGAGTTTGTTCGTTCTTATGCCCTAGCAATTGAAGCTAGCGGAGGAGTTCGAGACACCATGGCAAAGTGCTTCCCTTTAGCTCTTCAAGGAGTGGCCTTAAGGTGGTTCTGGTCTTTGAAGCCAGGATCAATCAATTCATGGGGGCAGCTGAAGAAGAAGTTTGTAAGCAATTTTCAAGGCACTTTCGTGCCTCCAATGTCAACGGGAAGCCTTTTCCAGGTGAAGCAGCTCCCCGGAGAGACATTGAGGCAATATTTCAAGCACTTCGCTCATACGAAGTCGCAGATCCGGGGGTTGTCTGCATCTTCGGTAGTTGATGCAGCTCGGGAAGGCGTCACTCATCAAGGCCTCCTGGATAAGCTTCATCGGAAAAGCATATCCTCGGTCTCTCAGCTGATGTCATACTTCGAGGAGTATGCGAGGTCGGAAGAGGGTTGGCTTCGAAGAACTGCAGCTACTTCGTCCATATTGCAAGAAGTTAAAGTAGAAGTAAAAACTTCGGCACAGCGGCAAGAACCAGTCTTCGAAGTTCAACATGATCGGAGAAGGGGGCAAAAGCACCCTCGTTCGGAAGTTTTGAATATTGCACCCCCACAGAAGTTTACACAGAGAGCTCCATAGTCTTCGGGGAACAAGGCCAGCGGCTGGAGGCCGCCAGGGAAAACGGTTGGCAAAGGCCAGACCCTTTTCTGCTTTATCCATGGTGAAAATCGAAGCCATGCAACTGATACTTGCAAGGCAATACTTACTCTAAGAGGAGAGTATCTAGAAAGAACTTCGGGTGGAGGTACTACCGACCGAGTTCTAGTTGCAGCACGCCCAGAGCCGGTCCAGGCTGTGGCGCGGATAGAAAACTTCGATGCCACAAGACACCCTCCAGTGGCCAATGTTATGCCACCTCTGAAGCAAGAGGAAGGGCAAGACCGAGGGAAAAGAGTAGTCCTCCCCATTTCCGGAGGAGGTACCCTCGGAAGCATGTCAAAAAGACAGCGAAGAGACTACGTCAGAGAAGTAGGCCATATTGGGACTTCGTCGTCTGCAGCTGCTATGCGGGAGTGGTCTCATGTACCGATATCCTTTTCTGCGGAGGATGCAGCTGGCATTAAGTTCCCGCATGCAGACCCACTCGTTATCACTACTGATATTGCGGGCACTGAAGTTCGAAGAGTGTTGATTGACGGAGGTAGTTCGGCAGACATCATTTTTGTTCAAGCCTTCGATCAAATGTGCATCTCCAGAAAGCATCTCCTTCCAGTGGCTCGTCCTTTGCAAGGCTTCGCAGGACCTCCTCTAGATGCACTTGGCCAAATAGGCCTGGAAGTTACCTTCGGAGAAGGTTTGTTGGCCCGAACTGAGGAAGTAATCTTCGATGTTGTAGATGCCTCGTATGCTTACAACGTCATCTTCGGAAGAGGCATGCTAAACCAGTTCGGAGCTGTGGCGCATCACAATTATTTGTGCATGAAGATGCCCACACAAGCAGGAGTCCTTACTGTCTTCGGAGATCAAGCTATCGCTCGGAGAGCGGAATATGGTCATGGTCCCCCTCTTGATCCAAGACAAGTAAACAATGTGCAAGATAATCAAGAAATTTTTTCAGCCCCTTCTGAAGCTTCAAAGAAATCCTTTCCGAGACCAAGTCCTGAAGGAGAGATTGCAGCGAAGGTCATTGTTAAAGATGGTAAAGAATATACATTTCAATTTGGTAAAGATTTACCTCCAGAAGTTGCAACCTCCTTGGAAAAGGTGCTGGAAGAGAATTTAGATGTCTTCGCTTGGTCTGACGAAGATACCACCGGAGTCGATCAGGATATCATTGAACATAGTTTACTTGTAAACCCGAAGGCCCGTCCTGTTCGGCAAGGACTCCGGAAAATGTCTGCAGAAAGAGCTGCTCTAGCAAAAGACGAAGTTGAGAAATTCTTGAAGGCTGGAATTATCAGAGAAGTGGCTCACACAGAATGGTTAGCAAACCCAGTCTTCGTCAGAAAGAAGTCTTCCGGAAAGTGGCGCATGTGCATTGACTTCACATCCTTGAATAAAGCATGCCCTCTTGACCCCTACCCCATGCCCCGAATTGATCAATTGGTTGATTCCACCATAGGTTCGGAGTTATTAAGCTTCCTCGTCGCGTATTCTGGTTATCATCAAATATGGTTGAAGCGCGAAGATGAGATCAAGACAAGATTTGTAACTTCTTCGGGAGTCTTTTGTTATGTAAGAATGCCCTTCGGCTTAAGAAATGCCGGGGCTACTTTTTCGAGGTTAGTTGCTAAGGCTCTAGGTCATCAATTAGGTCGCAATGTGGAGGCCTATATGGATGATATTGTAATAAAGAGTGCTTTAAAGCACCAACATAGCCTAGACTTAGCAGAAACATTCAATAGCCTTCGGGCATGTGGGATCCGTCTTAACCCCGAAAAATGTATCTTCGGAGCTAAGGCTGGAAAGTTGTTAGGGTATTTAGTTTCAAGCAGGGGGATTGAAGCTAGCCCTACTCAAATAACTGCGCTACAAAAGATGGCTCCTCCGGAAAATTTAAAGCAAGTGCAAAAGCTGGCTGGGCGTCTGGCAGCGCTTAGCAGGTTTTTATCAAGGTCTGCGGAGAGAAGCTTGCCTATATTTAAAGCATTAAAAGGGTCCGAAGATTTTGCATGGACACTGGAGTGTCAGAAAAGCTTCGAAGATATTAAAGAGTATCTCAGTAATCTTGCTACACTCACGGTGCCTACTGCGGACGAAACCCTACTCCTTTACCTTGTAGCTACAGGTTCTGCTGTCATTGCAGTCCTTGTCAAAGAAGTGGATTCAAATGGGAAGTTGGTCCAAAATCCTGTTTATTTTGTATCCGAAGCATTATCAGGAGCGAAGACAAGATACTCCGAACTCGAGAAGTTCATTTATGCTTTGATAATGGCCTCGAGGAAATTAAGACATTATTTTTTGGCACACAATGTAATTGTACCAACTTCATATCCTTTGGGAGATATGCTTCGAAGTAAGGATTCCACTGGAAGGATTGGGAAGTGGGTAGTTGAGTTAGCACCCTTCGGCATATCTTTTCTGGCAAGGACAGCAATCAAATCGCAAGTTTTAGCAGACTTTGTAGCAGAATTGACTCCACCTGCAAATTTGGTTCCGGAGAAGTCAAGTGACGGAGTTTGGACTGTTTATTCCGATGGGGCTTTCCAAGCATCTGGAGCAGGAATTGGAGCAGTATTAATTTCGCCTTCAGGGCAAAGAGCAATGTACTCCGCAAGACTTAACTTTAAGTCTACCAATAATATAGCGGAGTATGAAGGGATTTTATTGGGACTCCGAAAAGCACGTGCCCTAGGGGCTACAAGAATTATTATAAAGACAGATTCTCAGATAGTAGCAGGGCACGTAGATAAAAGTTTCTAGGTTCGGCATCCACAGCTTGCAAAGTACTTAGAAGAAATCCGTAAAATCGAAGCACACTTCAAGGGTATTTCCATTCAGAGTATACCAAGAGCAGAAAATGTGCAAGCGGACATCTTAGCAAAAGCTGCAGCCGGAGCTGTAGATGTACCAGAAGAAGCTTTCTATGAGGAGCTCAGTATACCTTCGGTGCCACAAATTCCCTCTGCAGAGATTCTTTGCATTCCTAGTGCAGATTGGAAAAATTCGATCATGGAACTTTTACAGGGAGGAACAAATTTGCCCGAAGAGCCACAGCTGTCAAGATTGAAGCTCAGAGCTAGAAATTATCAAATAATCAACGGTATTTTATACAAGGCCGGAGTATGTTCCCCTCTACTCCGATGTATATCTCAAGCCGAAGGTCAAGAAATTCTTCGAGAAATTCATGAAGGCCTTTGTGGTAGCCATTTAGCCCCTCGAGCTTTGGTAGGAAAAACACTTCGCCAGGGGCTTTATTGGCCTACAATAACAGCTGATGCGGAGAGCTTAGTCCGCACTTGTCAAGGATGCCAGTGGATGGGTCGACGAAGTCATCGCCCACCAACAGCTCTTCAAGTTATTGCTCCGGTATGGCCTATGGCCAGATGGGGTATGGATTTAATTGGTCCCTTTCCAGTAAACAAGGGAAATATAAAGTTCGCAGTGGTAGCTACTGAGTATTTTTCCAAATGGGTAGAAGCAGAACCCTTAACAGCTATCACTTCAAACAATGTATAGAAATTCTTTTGGAAGAATATCATTTGCCGGTTCGAAGTGCCTAGACAACTCACAGTTGATAATGGAACACAGTTCGATGCAGGACCTTTCAGGAAGTTTTGCGAAGATCTAGGCATTCAGTTATGTTTTGCTGCAGTAAGGCATCCTCAGTCTAATGGAACCGTAGAAAGAGCCAATGGGAATATTTTGTCAGTGCTAAATCGAAGGATAGTAGGACTAGCAAAAGGACTGTGGACCGAAGAGCTTCCGAAGATTTTGTGGTCCATTCGGACTACGCAAACAAGGTCCACAGGTTTTACTCCATTCAGACTACTATTCGGAGATGAAGCTATGACTCCAACGGAGCTCAAAGGAGGATCGTTTCGCAGCACCGAACCGGAGATCGAAGAAGAAAGACAAGCTTCGCTAGATTTATCAGAAGAAACAAGACTTCGAGGTGTGGCAAATTTATCAAAGTATCATCAGCAGACGAAGGCTTGGTTTGACCCAAAGGTTAAGCTCAATGAACTAAGACCGGGTCATCTTGTTCTACGAAGCATTATAGCGCCAGGGAAGTTAGGAAATAAATGGGAAGGTCCATATCTAATTGTTCGTTCAGGACGTCCTAGCTCTTTTAAATTAGCTAATTTAGAAGGTGAAGAGTTAGCACATACTTGGCATGCGGAGCACCTAAAGCGATACTTCGCATAAGGGCTCCTTGTAATTCATTTGTAATCATCTTCTGAATTAATAAAGCATATGGTCCAGATAATGCCTTCCCCTCATAGACTTCCAGCTTCCGAGTGGACGCACTGGAACCGCGGGGTTGACCGAGAGGGAAGTGTCATGAAGCTGAATCGTATTTTCGGACTTCGAACCATTGGTTCGAAGCTTCCGACGTGGGGGCTGACATAATCCGGAGTCAAAGCCACCGGCTTGTAGGCATCCATAAAAGAGCCCAAAACCACATCATACGGAGTCCAAGCCATTGGCTGGTAGACTTCCGTAAAAAGAGCCGAAGGTGGCAAAAACATGCGAAGTCCAAGCCATTGGCATGTAGACTTCCGCAAAAAGAGCCGAAGGTGGCCAAAATATACGAAGTCCAAGCCATTGGCTGGTAGACATCCGTAAAAAGAGTCCAAAGAGACCATTGCAAACTCTGAACCATTGGTTCGACAGAGATCGCAAAAATGAGCCGAAGGTGGCTAAAGCAAAATAGAATTTGAGCCATGAGCTTCGAATCTCTGTTAACATAGTCCAAAGTGACAAATTATCTAAGATACTAAGATATCTTGAAAGTTATCTCAAGTGATTTCTTTCAAAAAACAAGGGTACTAAGTTGCCATTCTTCAGACTACAAATAGTCGAAGACATTTTATAAGATTTTAAAAGATCTTTAAATTGCAAAGGGGCTTCGAACCCCCAAAAAATTGTACTCCGAAGTTTTTTCTTTGCGCATAACCGTCTGTGAATACAGTTCGAAGTTGCTTATACCCAAAGAGGGGCTAGTAAATATGGAGACAATTTTAAATCGGTATTCATTATTCGAACGAATATGTTTACAGATTACATCATGAAAAATTGGTATCTATACCAAGAAGAAATCGAAGACCTCTTCGGTCTCTAGAGCTAGGGTTGTAACGACTAGTTCCAGCGCCGGGAGTTCTAACAACTTTGCGTTTAACTCTCTTGCCCCCCTTCGAAGCTCTAAAGTCCTTCTGTTCTTGTTGAAGATCGGCCCAAGTTCGAAGCCGTTCGGGGCTCCTTTCCTAGCTTCCAAGTTCTTCAGGTTTTTTACTTCGAACTTCATCTTCGTCTTCAGACCATATAACGTCTTCAGAAGACGAAGTGTTCAAGTTAACCTCTTTTTCTTCCTCTTTAATATAAGACAGTATATCTTTGATTACTTCGAGCGCAATTGCACCGGAGCTATCTCGAGGAACTAAAAATCGAGGACGTTTATAAGCTTTTAGAAGATCGAAGGTGGTCCATAATGAGCGAAGTTCGTCGGTAAGGTCTAACACTTCGATATCTTCCGTATGAGGCAAAGCCTAAAAATATGATAAACAAATTTTCATTGATAAATGTTCATAAGCATAAAGCTTTACATAGCCAAAAATCCTAAGGTATTTCTAAACCTGCGGGTTCGGAGGAGGCTGACTGCTTGAAGCTTGGGTCCGAACTTGCTTCTGGCGTTGACCTTCGTCGATCCAAGCCTTGATCGCAGAACGACCTTCGGCTCTCCATGAAGTTTGGAAGGATCGCCAGGCAGCAGGCACACCTTCGGAAGGAGTTAGCAGTCGCTCGTCATCGAAGGTAATTGGTCCCCCTCCTGCGTCCGGAGTTATCTATCGGCCCAGATCTTCGTAGTAGCGAAGTAGGCCGACATCAGCCACTTGTCCGGAGAGTTCTCCGTATCGAATGCCCGCTGCCTTCATCTGCTTCGCCACTCCTTGGATCCTTTTCAATCGGCGCAAAAGAGTGATGTTATCATCAGAAGGAAGTGTCCCAGTAGTACCGAAGTACTCCAGGACACCTAGCAGCTGATTCATAACTTCCACAGCCACCTTCTCAGACTTCAGTTTGTCTTCGTTTAGTGCATCCTTCATCGAAGTTACTTCTCCAAGAACCCCAGAAAGTCTAGCCATTTCAGTGGTCAAAATATTTTTTTGGTGCAGCAGCTGGCTAGCTTCCTCTTGGAGTCTGACAAGTTCGGTCCCCACAGTAGCGTGCTCCGCTTGCAATTTTTAATTTCTGCTCGAAGCACAATTCTTTCTGCTTCGAGCTCTTTATTCGCAGCCTCCAAACCTTGTCTGGCCCTGCGCTCCGTTGACACTATATTATCCATTTGAACCACTCGGCTTTCGGAGATGCTAAGATTCCGTTGAAGGACATTATTTTCCTCCCGAAGACGAGCGATCTCTTCATCATTACATATATCCGCAGCTCGAGCCAAGACAGTTTGCTGCAAAAAGAAAAAACCAAGGTAAATATTTATTCGTAGACGAATTCTATGTTATTTCGTAAATGCTTCGTACCTGGTAAGCTGCGCGTTCTATAGCAGCGTTAAGCTCCATCCTATCCGCCTTGCTCAAAATGGCCACTAAGTTGGTCTCCCATATGTCGCGGCTAGCTCGATCCAAAGGTTCAAGTAAAGTCCGAAGACCGGTTGTTTGCCCTAAGAAAGGAGCTAGCAGGGGGAGCATACTTATCGCTTGTTGGTCATCTTCGTCTAACGAAGGGCCGGAGCGTTGGCTTGTAGTCTTCGGAGCCTATGGAGACTGGCCCTCCCCGGAAGATTGGCTCTCGTCTGTTGAATCAGACGGAGTTGATCCGGAACTCGCAGTAGGGAGAGGTTCTATATTCCTTTTGCCTCTTCCAGGTCCCATTTGAGTAGCTCTCTGGGTTGGCTCCGAAGTCGTCGAAGGTCCAGGAATTATTTCTTCCTAGCGGACCTCTTCCATAGGAGTGGACTCTGTAAAAAAAGAGTATTATACATTGTATAAATACAGAAAATAAACATAAAAGAGTTATTCGAAGTCTACCTTCGACATTTTGCAGAGGGGTAATTATCGAACTGTTCGGCGGATCGAAGGCGAGATCTTCGTCCGAATCAGCCGTTAAGTCTTCGACTACAGGAGCATCGTCCTGAGCAGTCCTAGTTGCCTCTTCAGGAATCGAAGCCATAGTAACTTCGACCCTACTTTCATTCACAGGAACTTCGTCCTGAGGTATATCTCCTTGAATTGCTGAAGTCCTTGATTGCTCAAGGTTATCTTGAGACTCCGGCACGTTCGCAGGTACTTCGGCTTGTGCAGTCCTTTGAGTTTCATCTTCGTCTATCAGACGCACAAGCAACCTCCTTTCGTCCTCTTGGGAGTCAGAGACTGAAGCTCTTGAGCTCGAAGGTGCAGGATTCGAAGGTGCAAGATTTTTTGGCTTCCGAGCCACCTTCTTCACCGGAGTCTTGGCAGAGCTCAAAGTCCCAGCCTCGGCTTTCCTCTTTTTGGGTCCTTTCTCCGAAGGCACCCAATCCATCAAAGGGGGCGAAACGATTTCCAACATTCCCCACACTCTGTTAAATCTCTCCCAACTCCCGACCAACTTGATTCTCCATTCTTTTTCGGTCGGAGTTGGAGCGCCCAAAATCTTCTCCGAAGCCCTTACGATTTGCTCCGAAGTAATAGGGGCTGAAGAAGCTAAAAAATGAATCAAGTTAGTTTTTCTTCGAATGAATATGCATAATACATGTTGTCTTCAAAGTTACCTGCGGGGCTCGAAGTCGAAGTGATCTTTCGGAGACCGCCTTCCGAATCCTCTTCGAATATGATAGGCCAGTTGACCATAAGCGGAGAGATTTGTAACCCAAGGAATTCTTCGGCTAAGTCTCGCATGCTCAACCTCCGACTAATCTTCTGAAGTAGGCTAAGGCGAGCTTCGAGCTGACCTTGGTCCGGTTGCACTAAGGCTTCCTTCCGGAATTGGATTTCTTTCAAAGGTCCGGCCAGAGGATTGCTCGCCCCAACTTCGGCATAAAACCACCTCATGACCCAGTCAGTATACCATCTAGCATTGATGGCCTTAGCAGGAAATTGAAGGGCATATTCGTCTCGAAGCCTAAAGTTGATACTTCCGAAGGCTACTACCACCTTTTCACCTCCGGGGCCTACGAAGGTTTTGGGCTAGCATGAAGATCTATGTAGCGCAGCGAAGATCTCTGCCCTCCCCTCACAACCTTCAGCTCTCAATGCCCATTCAAAGATAGCCAAACGAGCTACAACGTTCGGAGACAGTTGAGGAAGGGTGACGTGAAATAAATCAAGTACCTCCGCCAAGAAGTCTACTGCTGGAAGGCCTAAGCCGGCTTCGAAGAAGGCTTCGAAGACGACACTTCTCTGGGCCTTGGCGACGGGATGAGTTCTTTTCCAGGCTTACGGATCATAACTCCGGTGCTAATCCTCCCTTCTACTGCGATTGCCAGTGACTCCCTCTTGCAGGTAGAAGGTCCCAGTTGAAAGGATTGATCCAGGTACTTCGTTGATGGCGGGCAGAGACTTTGATCATTAACATTTTGGGGATTTCTCCCTCCTGCCGCCATGGATGTCGTTGCGGATGTTGGAGGCGCCGTTGCCAATGCCGCAGCCGCTGCTGCTGCAGCCGCCTGCTGCCGAGCCAAGGCCGAAGGAGCTCCAGAACCCTTGGTTTTCGCCATTGCAGTTACTGGGTTACTTTGGGAGAAAAATGGAGGCTAGGGCTCAAAGGACTCAAAGGGCTCAGAAGGTGTTTGTTTGCAAGAGAGCAGTGGAAAGGTAATCGGGTAAGTTCAAGGCCCTCTATTTATAGCCTAGACTTTACATTTTTACCGTTAGTCCATGCCGTTTCGCATTCTGGCCCATTACTTTTCTCTGAAATTAACGCATTCTACGGTTTTCGTTAGAAGAAGAAAGCTAACGGCTATTTCTTCTAAGTCTAAAAGACTCTCGAACTTCCTGGGTCGGTTCTAAGATAGTTCGAAAGTAATTGTTTTAAGACTGATTCGAAGTTTTATATCTTCGTACATTTCGGAGATGAATTAAAATCTAATAACCCCTATGCCTGGTTATTTTTTCCTTCCGTATACTGCTCTCCTAACATTACATGTTAAACAGAGAAGCGTATTCGAGGGGCTACTGTTGGGGGAAAATATCCCATCTTCGGGGTTATTGCCCTAACAGCACAAAAGTAGATAATGGATTCGAAGGTTTCCAGACGTCCATCTTCGAAGATACCCTGAGTCAAGCTCGAAGTACGAAGATAGGCATTGGTTCGGAGTACATCTTTGAACTAAGGCTTTTTGAGATCTTTATTGCCAGCTAAGATGGAAGATTTATCTTTTTTATTATTAGATTAGTCTTTTACCATTTTAGCCCTATCAAGGGTACCGAATAGTTTCTACTATGTCGGTTGTAATAGAGGGGTAAATAGGTCTTTTCCTTAATATTTGGGCTTATAAATACCCCCCCCCATTTCACCCTGTAATAGGGACCGAATACAAGTTATTCAATACACACATTCGAATTATTCTAAGTTGTTATCCTTTCGGAGGCTTAGAACAGTTCACTTCGCAAATACTTTGTTTGTTAGTTTCTAATCTACAGAAACCTGTTAGCGTAATCTTTTACGCCAACACTACTTATGGGTGATATTTTGACTCTAAGGAACTTCGGAGAAGCACTTCTGGATCAAACACAAGAGAGAGAGGTGGCGCAACAATCAAATTCGGATTTCACTTCAAACTCTGATTTCGGTTCGGTTTCAGCAGAACCCTTCATTAAAATGGGCATAGCATTCACGTACGGAGGCAGATTGAGGCGTTATGTAATGCATTGGAAAGATAACAAAAATATATTTCCAATGAATCTGGTTCCAAGTCTTGGTTCATTACAAAACGTTCTGTGTCATCCAAACAATTCCTCAGGTGTTGCGTCACCGTTTTGCGCCACTTTGGGCCTTGTATCTGTTTGGGGCTTTAAGCCCAATATTAGGGAAGACTTTACACAAACCCTATGTATTAATACTCTATAGCCGTCATGAATTAGGTTTGGGTTTTTCTTAGTTTTGATCTGCCTTGCAGATTGAACTCTGACGTTCGTTAGATTATGGAAACCCGCTCGAGAAATCGATCTTTCATGTGTTTGCAATATTGTGTTTCCGTGTTCTTGCTTGTGTTCTCGATTCACATGCAGGGATAAGCCTTATTGGTGAGGTCAATCGCGTTCGTATATGGTTGATAACCAATGGAGTCGTGGTGTAGTGATTGTGGGGTTCGGATCAGTGCTGATCGGAAGCCGGATCGTCAACGTCGAGTCCTCCACCAATTGAGTTTACCCCCTCTGACGGAAGATCGGGCACCCGTGCGTATCAAGTGGTATCAGAGCCCAAGTTTCCCGTCAGGTATCACTGTATACCTCAGATTATTCTTCGCCTTGTCCTAGAACTCCGGAAAAAATCTCAAAAAAAAGAGTTGTAGACATCTAGGGCAAATTATCCTTAGTGTCCTAGTGTTTTGAGCCTTTGTAATTTCATCACGGTGTCGTATTGCTGAGTTT
Organism: Zizania palustris; assembly: GCA_019279435.1. Taxonomy (NCBI): domain Eukaryota; kingdom Viridiplantae; phylum Streptophyta; class Magnoliopsida; order Poales; family Poaceae; genus Zizania; species Zizania palustris. Next base: position 74,347,662 of record JAAALK010000287.1, on the reverse strand, counting down.
TGATCCATGGTTGATGTCAGATTTCTGATTTAGAGTTGTGTTCTTGATCGCGAGTCAAATCCATAACCTTGCTTAGTCTCGGGATATCCGAATCCAACCCTAAACCCTATTCGGAGTCAGTTCGGAGTCAGTTTGACCTTGCCTCGGTAAAACGGCCATAACTTTTGCATACGGACTCCGTTTGAGCTCTACCACCCGTCAAAACGATCGGGACAAAAAAAACCCATCCAGTCGTGAGCTGCAAAGCGTCTTCCGATTGGGTTAAGGGGGCCAAATTCAGCTGGGAAGATAGAGTTATAGAGGGGGTTTTGTTTGCAGCTAGCATAACTTCTTCCTTGTCGGGTACCTCGTTGAGTTCTTATTGTTTGAGCAGTCTATAAAAAAGGTCCAAAAAATATAAAAAAGAAAGAGAGGCCCAAACGAAAAGAAAAAAAGAGGCCAAAAAAGGAGAAAAAAATTGTGAGGCATAAGAGGAGGAAGTTGTTCTAGTTTAAGTTCAGCATTGTTACCTATATCGCTAAATGCTGTGTTTTGGTGTTCTTGTTATTTGAGTTGGCTTCTCTTCTCGTTTCTAGGAGCACAAGTTAGACCCGCAACCAAGACGAGTATTGTGGATTATTATTGAGCTTTACTAACTGTTGTCGATCTGTGCTAATCTTTGCTACTAAAGATCAACCTTCCGAGCTCCACCTTCCTTCTTATCAGTATGGTTTCCAGCTGGCAATCGCTATACTCACGACTTTAATGGTATCATCCCAGAGCCAACAGGTTGTGCCACCTACTACGATTGGTAAGAACCTTGCAAGAACTTGGTGAAACATTTGAGTGTGATCGACTCCACATCCTAGTAATTCATAGGAAACTAACGTACTTGTGAACTTGTTTGTGTTTTGTGTTTCTACTAACCATGGCAGGATCACAACACCAAGGCGATGGAGATGAATGTGTGTCCAAGCTTGAGCTTAGAAATTTGTTGCAAGTACTCAATGCAAACATCGCTAAGAGTAACCAAGACAATGAGAATAGGTTGGAGAGGATAGAGAGGAGCATTGCCACCCTCGTCACCAGGATGGAGAACATAGAGAAACAACCAGCGCCACCTAACGATAGAGTTGAGGATCTCGAGGCAGATGGCATAAATCAAGAAGAGTATATCCACCCCCTTGCTCGAGACCCTCCTCACCATCAACGAAATCCACGTCGTCAAGGTATGGGAGATTGTAACACCCCAAGAAATAAAAACAAATAAAATAAAAGAAAGATATTATTTAAATCATTTTTGGATTTATTTATTAAAGGAAAAACATAAAAGAACCCAAATAAAGTCAAACAGGGAGAAATATTCAGAATATGGACTTGAAAATTTTATGAGATGAACTAGAGGCCAAAACATAATTTCAGGAATTTTTACCAATTTTTATCAAGAGTGATTCAACCCTTAATCAAATATATGAATTACTGGATTTATTTTAAATCAGAAAAGAATTAAAATTGCTTAACGGGCCTCAACCCTCAAAGCACCCGAGCCCGGCCCAATCCAAGCCATGAGCCGCTGACATGTGGGACCCGCCTGTCGGCGCGTTCCCCCTCTCTTTCCCGCCCGCGCCCGTCCCCGCTCGGCCCCACATGGCAGTCTCTCGCCTCCGCCTCCCTCTCCCTGACAGTCGTGGCCCGCCTGTCGGCCCTTCCTTTTCTGTTTCGCCCGCTGACAGGTGGGGGCCACCTGTCAGATGCTTCGTCTCCGATGGAAGGGGATCGCCCCCTTCCTTTCTCCCGGCGATCACCTTCTGTTTCTCGCCGCCGGCCGCCCGCGATCGCTCGGATCACCCCCGATCACCTTCCCCGCACGCCACCGCCTCCTTTCCATCCATGGCGACGCGTTTACGCGCTTAAGGAAAGCTATCCGAAGCTTTTGGAAACCCTCGCCGAAGATGGAAGCCAACCTTCGGGTTCCTCGGAATTCCCTGCCATCTGGACGCCGGCGACCCCCTATAAGTACCCCTGTAGATGCCGCCCTCTTCCCACACCGAAGTTACCCGTGTCGAGCGAGAACAGAGCGCCATTTCCCATTTTTCGGGCTCCATCTCTGTCCCAACTCCGGCGAGCCATCGCCGTCGATCCCGGCCCCCTTTGCCCTAGCCACCGCCACCAGAGTGACCATCGACGACCGCTCGTCTTCGGCCACCCCTCCGTTGGCCAAGAACACCGCCGGATCATCGTCTCCGTCGACCACCCGGGAAGACCTCGCCTTCTAACCTCGCCGTCGTCGCCACCCGTCGCCCAGCTTCGCCGCCGAAGGTATCATCGTGACCCCCTTACTTCCTGCGTTCCATTTCTGGCCTTAGCTTGGCACCTAGGCCCTCGCCGCTGCCGTCGCAGCCGCACCCGAGCTCGCCGTCGACGGAGACGAAGGGGGGGTACGCGCCCCTTACATCGTGCCGTGCCGGATCGCGCCGCGACCGCACGATCGCGATCGGAGGGCTAGGATTAAATCCCTTCGGGATTTAATCAGGGCCCTCAGATCTGGTCAAAGGGGTATCGAGGCCTCTCGGCTGTCGATCACCACTTAAAACCTCCGAGCGATCTGGTGCGTCCACGCATACCGGTTCGATGCGATTTAATCTGAGCCGTCCATTTTCACTTAAAGGATCCCGCCTCGCGCCTGGCCGCCAGATCTGGATCCAACGGATCTGGTTGATCCGGTCCACGCGTACAGTGGCGCGGTCCACCGTGGGCCTGGCTCACCGTGGACCAGAGCCCATTTTCTGGTTTTAAATAAAATTCAGAAAATAGTTTAAACTTCAAAAATCCATATCTTGCTCATTTTAACTCCAAAATTCACCATTCAAATTTTGTTAAAACCAGAATATTATCCTCTACACATTAATGCCAAAATATTTTTAACAAATAAAAGAATAAAAACCCCTTAGGGATAAATTAATAATTCAGAAAAATAAATTAGAAAGCCCTAAGAAATTAAGTTTACTGTTTATTCACCAAACATCAGAATATTAAAACCTTATTCCACATAATAAAACCCACAAAAGTGTATGTTTAGTATTTGGTGAATTTTTGTCTGTTTATTGAATGTGTTGTTTATGTATTTTTCCGTATCGAGAAGACTACGAGTTCATCGAGGAGCAGGAGTTCTACCCTGAGGTTCCTCCATCCCCCTTTGCTGATCAAGGCAAGTCATCGACCACCTCTGTGGAAACAGTTGATCATTATTGAGCCCATGTTTTAATAAATTATCGCTATAACTCATAGGTTAATATTGCATTTGTCCAATAATCAAGCCTTACACTTATATTTATTAGATCCCCGTCCTTGTGTGCAAACCCAAGCCATGCTTATTGAGCCTTAACTCCTTGTCACTCTACTATAAAATTTATTAGCTAGTGCCCAATGTACCGGCACAACTGCTATAGGATAAAAAGAATGAGTCGTAGATAGCTGGATTCTGTATATGAATTTCCCCGTTATTCTCGTCTCTGGACTCTGTTGGAGTTGGCTAAGTTATAAGTATGGTGGGTTCCGGGTGCAAGCTCGGGCATTGGTTTGTCGCACCCGGGGCACTATAAGGACCGGTCTGCGGGATCTGTTGCAAAACACTTCCGTACCAACCACAAGTCTAATGGGTAAGTCCTAACTAGAAGTATGGAATACTCCGGCTCGATGCACCATAGAGGAGGGGGCAAGGGGCTAGCCTGCGGGCGACTTGTACTGACGAGGCTCAAGGGGGGGTATGGTGGGGCTCCGATGCGTCGGGACACCATATGAAACCCATAAGAGGGTGCCATTGAGTCGGGGAGGACTATATGGAAGGTTTTGGCACGAGTTCCCGTGGTATGGGTCATCTCGTTACACTTTGGTGTAGGTGATGAGTGCGTGCCTTGTGGGTACAGTGGTTCATCTCTGATCGGAGTAAAATCAATCTTTTCGAAAAGCCGAGCCCACGGTCAAGGGCGGGTTGTGTGACTACTCGCAGTTAGTTTACAATTGTTTGAATGGTTGAGTTATTCATGGCATGTAAGGACTGTTGAGCGAGGTGGGGCTGACTGTACCCCTCGAGTTAGAAGATGATGATGCATACACATGTTTACGTTTCAGTACTAATAAATTGTCCACATTAAATTGCTTTACAAATTTCTCGCTTCCGCAAAACTAGCCACTATCTCCCTTGTTATTACCTTGCATTATATTTGCATTCGGTGGCTTGCTGAGTACCCCTGTACTCACCCCGTTGACTTACACCCTCAGAGCCCGTCTACTACGAGGAGGATGCAGGTTTGGAGTAGCGACCCAGTCAAGGCGAGACTGGAAGAAGGCGTTCATCTAGGACCCTTATTTTATTAGTTTCTCTTCACTTTCATTCACTTTTGTATTAATGCGGTCTACGAACCGTGAATGATTGCCCGTATTGTACGAGGTCGCATGATGAACGTCTTGTTTTATTGATTTTCTATGGAATTTCAATAAAGTCCTGATTTATTAAATCGGGGCGCGACAAGATGGTATCAGAGCCGACTTGACTGTAGGAAGCCAAACAGACCTGACCTTAGGACTTATACTTACTATATTTTCTTACAAACACTACTTATCCTCTCATCTTCCAAGATTTTCACACAAAAACTTTCTCTCTTTTGTAGATGCCGGTCCATACCATGAGTGGGAACCTTCGTGATGAAGCCGGATTCATCCGCGAGCTGCGCATGCTCGTCAGTTTCCTCGGATTTGAGCATGAGCCGATGTACCATGGAGTCTTCCCCGACGAGGAAGAAAGCTTCTGCGAGGTCACCGTTGTCGTCCAGCCCTCCCCTCAGACAGCTCACACCTATCGTGGAGGAGGACCTACCTTCTTGGTTGCCAGTCAGCGCACCGCCCTCCAGGCACTCACAGAGCTCCGGATGATCTATGACAGTGAGCTCAACGACACGGACTTTCGCTTCGTGCCTCTTCGCACTCCAGGGAGTTCCCACAGCGTCTTCGTCAGCACACTCTCCCAGCGCCATTCTGCGATTGGTCATACCATGCGCTTGTTGGAGGCCATGGATGATCTCCATTACGAGGCATTGCAGGACGCCAATGGACAGCGCGACACAATCAGCTTTTACCGACAATCTTCTGAGGATCTGAACCACGAGAACGGAGATCTTCGTCGCCACATCTAGCAGGGACATCGTTTGGCTGCCGAGGCAGAGGAGTTACGGCGTCAGAATGAGCTCCTTTGGCAGCGTGTCGCCACCAACCCACAGCTCCGCTACCAGATCGAAGAATTGAAGAAGGACATTGAGGAGATCGCACCTCTTCCGCCTCGCAAGAAGAAACCCCTTCGGATCCCTACTGTGAGGCCCAAGAGGATCTCCCGCAGCGCACCACCCGCCGGACCATCCAGCTCCTCGACCCCGACCATCTCCCACGAGCCCGAAATTGAGCCGTCCCCCGAGCTACCCTAGACGTAGTTTACGGTTGATTGCTTTTCATTTTCTTTGCTTGCTTGTATTACCATTCATGTCAAAATATAAGGCATGAATGAAGAAATAAATAAATGTAACCGCAAGAACGGTACCTTTTGAAATAAAATATAAAGAGTTCTCTAAAATAAATAATGTCTACTTTGAAAAATCCAGGATAACCAACACTCAGGGTTCCGACGCTCCCCAGAATGGAGGAGAGAGTGGCAACTTGCCACAATGGGGAGCCACGGGACAAAGGCAAGCCCCAATCGTTAATCACCCTACAGTGGCCGAAATGATGGCCACCCAAAACCAGCTAGTCACGGCTTTATTGAACCAGATGCAACAACAGCAACAGCAGATGCAGGAGCAGCAGGCTCAGTTCTTCCGCCTCCACCAACAGCCCGAGCTGCATCGCCTCGCCGCACCAGCTCCTGCTCCCGCCTCTCAGCTCTCGGAGTTCCTCCGAGTTCACCCACCGACCTTCTCAAGCACCACCAACCCCATGGAGGCTGGGGATTGGTTGAGGACTATCGAGAAGAAGCTCGATCTGCTGACCTGCACTGAGATGGAGAAGGTGGCCTTCGCCACCCACCAACTCCATGGTCCCACTGCAGAATGGTGGGACAATCTTCGCGAGACCCTGCCAGAGGGACACGCTCACACTTGGGCGGAGTTCTCGGCCGCTTTTCGTGCCGCTCACATCGCCGACGGCATTATCGCGCAAAAACAACAGGAGTTTAGAGACCTGCAGCAGGGGAGCAGGTCCGTAACAGAATATCTGCATGAGTTCAATAGGTGGGCCAGGTACGCACCCGAAGAGGTCCGTACTGACGCAGCCAGGCAAGCCAAGTTCCTCCGGGGACTGAAGGATGAGTTGTCCCTACAACTCATCTCTGGAGATTTCACCAACTTTCAAAAGTTGGTGAACAAAGCTATTATGCAGGAGACCCAACAGAATAAGGTTGACCTGAAGAAGAAGAGGATGATTGCCTTCAGGCAGAACCAAGGCATGGCACAGAGGCCCCGATTCACCCCTCCTCCACCAGCACCGCAGTACCACCCCCGCCCAGTGTATCGTCCGGCACCACCTGCCGCCAATGCCGGAGCCGGACAACCTCGCCCCACTCCCGCCGCACCGACCGTCCCAGCTGCCCCGACCAAGAAGCCGGAAATCCCGAGAGACAGGCACGGCAAGCCTGTAGTTTGCTTCAACTGCCGCCAGGAGGGGCACTACTCCCACCAGTGCCCTCATCCCAAGCGTACTCAAGGCGTCACCTCAAACCCCGCCATCCGCGCCAAGGTCAACCACGTCACCGCCGAAGAAGCCCAGGCCGCCCCGGAGATTGTCATGGGTAAGTTTATGGTTCATTCATCGCTTGTAGTGGTATTATTTGACACCGGAGCTACCCACTCTTTTATATCGACTGCTTTTGTGGAAAGAAATTCCCTGGACATAAGTGAACTACCTAGACCAGTGTTAATAGCTACCCCGGGCAAGCAAACCCTCGCCTATTCTTTTAGTCCAAGGGTATGGGTAGATATCCAAGGCACGATATTTTGGGCCGATCCCATTCTAATAGAATGTCAAGGTTTGGATCTCATTCTAGGGATGGATTGGCTAAATAAACATCAAGGAATAATAGAATGTGCCCAGAGAAAAGTGACTGTGACTAATGAAGAAGGGACTATCGTCACATTCCAGATACCAAGCATGAAGAACGGAAGGACAAGACTACATCAGATTACCTTGGAGGAGATACCAGTAGTCAGTGAATACCCGGACGTATTCCCAGAGGATCTACCAGGGATGCCACCCAAAAGGGACATCGAGTTCATGATTGACTTGGTACCCGGAACCACCCCTATTTATAAGCGACCATACCAGATGGCTGCTAATGAGTTAGCTGAGATGAAGCAGCAATTAGAGGATCTCGAGAGGAAAGGCTACATCAGACCTAGCACATCGCCATGGGGTGCCCCCGTAATCTTCGTCGAGAAGAAAGAAGACAAGGCTAAGCGTATGTCTATAGACTATCGCGCTTTGAATGAAGTAACCATCAAGAATAAGTATCCGTTGCCTCGGATCGACGATCTCTTCGACCAGTTAAGGGGAGCTACGGTATTCTCGAAGATCGACCTGCGTTCTGGTTATCATCAGTTAAGGATTCGAGAAGAGGATATCCCCAAGACGGCTTTTACCACCCGTTATGGCTTGTACGAGTGCACGGTTATGTCTTTTGGATTGACCAACGCCCCTGCATTCTTCATGAATATGATGAATAAGGTATTCATGGAGTATTTGGATAAATTCATCGTAGTCTTCATAGACGACATCCTCATTTATTCCAAGGACCAGAAAGAGCACGAGACTCACCTCCGGTTAACCTTAGGGAAGCTAAGGGAACACCAATTATACGCCAAGTACAGCAAATGCAAGTTTTGGATGGCGGAAGTAAAGTTCCTTGGACACATCATCTCTACGCAAGGAATCGCAGTAGACCCTGCCACCGTAGAAGCAATTACGGATTGGCTGCCACCCACGAACGTATCAGAGATACGAAGTTTTCTGGGTTTGGCCGGATATTATCGGAGATTCATTAAGAATTTTTCTAAGATAGCCAAGCCAATGACCAAGTTGTTGCAAAAAGGAGAGAAGTTTGAATGGACCCCTGAATGCGAGGAAAGTTTCCGCACACTCAAAACCCGTTTAGTATCTGCACCCATACTGACCCTACCCGATATCCATAAAGACTTCCATGTCTACTGCGACGCATCTCGCCAAGGGTTGGGATGTGTTCTTATGCAAGATGGAAAAGTTATCTCTTATGCCTCCCGTCAGTTGAGACCTTATGAGTTGAACTACCTGACCCACGATTTGGAATTAGCCGCTGTGGTACACGCCCTTAAGATTTGGAGGCATTATTTGGTCAGAAATCGCTGTGAGATCTTTACGGACCACAAGAGCTTGAAGTACATCTTCACACAGCCAGACCTCAATCTGAGGCAAAGACGATGGTTGGAACTAATAAAGGACTATGACTTAGGTATTCACTACCACCCCGGAAAAGCAAATGTGGTAGCCGATGCATTAAGTCGCAAGGGATATTGCACAGCCAAGATGATTCAAGAACACACACCCCTGTTATGTAGAGAAATGGAGAAGTTGAATCTTAGGTTAACCACAAGAGCATATCTAGCCACCTTGGAGATCCAACCTGTCTTGTTCGAGCAAATCCGCGAAGCTCAATTGGAAGACCCGGATATAGCTGCCATTAGGAAGAACATGAGACAAGGAAAAGCCCCAGGATTTTCAGAGGACGAGAATGGCACCATATGGTTTGGAACCCGGATATGTGTGTCGGATAAGCCGAAGATAAAGACCCTTATCCTGAGAGAAGCCCACGAGACGTTGTACTCCATTCATCCCGGCAGTACCAAGATGTACCAGGACCTAAAGGAACGTTATTGGTGGGTTAGTATGAAGAAGGAGATTGCACAGTTCGTCGCCGAATGTGACACCTGCAGAAGAGTAAAAGCTGAACATCAGAGACCTGCAGGATTGTTACAGCCACTTAAGGTACCTGAATGGAAGCGGGAAGAGATCGGTATGCATTTCATCACCGGGCTACCAAAGACCCAACTTGGGTATGATTCTATTTGGGTGATCATCGATCGGCTTACGAAAGTAGCGCATTTCATAGCCGTCAAGACGACCTTTAGTGGTCCTAAGCTTGCAGAGCTATACATGGCCCGGATTGTGTGTCTTCATGGAGTGCCCAAGAAGATAGTGTCCGACAGAGGAAGTCAGTTTACCTCTCATTTCTGGAAGAACCTTCAAGAAGAGATGGGAACAAGATTAAATTTTAGTACTGCTTACCACCCTCAGACAGATGGACAAACTGAAAGGGTAAACCAGATATTGGAGGATATGTTACGGGCATGTGTCTTAGATTTTGGAGCCACTTGGGACAAAAGCTTACCGTACGCCGAGTTTTCGTACAACAACGGCTACCAAGCCAGTCTTCAGATGTCTCCTTTTGAAGCCCTATATGGACGTAAGTGCAGAACGCCTCTACTTTGGGACCAAACTAGTGAATCCCAAGTGTTCGGAACAGACATTCTTCGTGAAGCTGAAGAGAAGGTACGGATCATCAGAGACCGACTCAAGACAGCCCAATCACGATAGAAGAGCTACGCGGACAATCGACGCCGAGACCTAGCCTTTGAAGAGGGAGATCATGTCTACCTTCGAGTTACTCCTCTCCGTGGCACTCAACGGTTTAACATGAGAGGAAAGTTGGCCCCTCGATATGTTGGGCCATTTCCCATTGTTCGACGCCAAGGCGAAGTTGCATATCAGTTGGAATTACCGCCCTCATTGGCTGGAGTGCATGACGTGTTTCACGTTTCCCAACTCAAGAAGTGTCTTTGCGTCCCGACAGAGCAAGTGGACCTACAACAGTTGGATGTTCAAGAGGATCTGACCTATGAGGAAAAGCCTGTCAAGATATTGGAAGTCAAAGAAAGGATCACCAGGAGTCGGGTCATCCGCTTCTGTAAAGTGCAATGGAGCAATCATCCTGTAGAGGAAGCTACATGGGAAAAAGAAGATGAACTCAAGGCACAACATCCTGAGCTATTCGAGGATTAATCTGAATCTCGAGGACGAGATTCTCGGTAAGGGGGATAGGATTGTAACACCCCAAGAAATAAAAACAAATATATGAATTACTGGATTTATTTTAAATCAGAAAAGAATTAAAAATGCTTAACGGGCCTCAACCCTCAAAGCACCCGAGCCCGGCCCAATCCAAGCCATGAGCCGCTGACATGTGGGACCCGCCTATCGGCGCGTTCCCCCTCTCTCTTCCACCCGCGCCCGTCCCCGCTCGGCCCCACATGGCAGTCTCTCGCCTCCGCCTCCCTCTCCCTGACAGTCGTGGCCCGCCTGTCGGTCCTTCCTTTTCTGTTTCGCCCGCTGACAGGTGGGGGCCACCTGTCAGATGCTTCATCTCCGATGGAAGGGGATCGCCCCCTTCCTTTCTCCTGGCGATCACCTTCTGTTTCTCGCCGCCGGCCGCCCGCGATCGCCCGGATCACCCCCGATCACCTTCCCCGCACGCCACCGCCTCCTTTCCATCCATGGCGACGCGTTTACGCACTTAAGGAAAGCTATCCAAAGCTTTTGGAAACCCTCGCCGGAGATGGAAGCCAACCTTTGGGTTCCTCGGAATTCCCTGCCATCTGGACGTCGGCGACCCCCTATAAGTACCCCTGTAGACGCCGCCCTCTGCCCACACCGAAGCTACCCGTGCCGAGCGAGAACAGAGCGCCATTTCCCATTTTTCGGGCTCCCTCTCTGTCCCAACTCCGGCGAGCCATCGCCGTCGATCCCGGCCCCCTTTACCCTAGCCACCACCACCAGAGTGACCGTCGACGACCGCTCGTCTTCAGCCACCCCTCCGTTGGCCAAGAACGCCGCCAGATCATCGTCGCCGTCGACCACCCGGGAAGACCTCGTCGTCTAACCTCACCGTCGTCGCCACCTGTCGCCCAGCTTCGCCGCCGAAGGTATCATCGTGACCCCCTTACTCCCCGCGTTCCATTTCTGGCCTTAGCTTGGCACCTAGGCCCTCGCCGCCGCCGTCGCAGCCGCACCCGAGCCCGCCGTCGCCGGAGACGAAGGGGGGGTACGCGCCCCTTACATCGTGCCGTGCCGGATCGCGCCGTGACCGCACGATCGCGATCGGAGGGCTAGGATTAAATCCCTTCGGGATTCAATCAGGGCCCTCAGATCTGGTCAAAGGGGTATCGAGGCCTCTCGGCCGTCGATCACCACTTAAAACCTCCGAGCGATCTGGTGCGTCCACGCGTACCGATTCGATGTGATTTAATCTGAGCCGTCCATTTTCACTTAAAGGATTCCGCCTCGCGCCTGGCCTCCGGATCTGGATCCAACGGATCTGGTTGATCTGGTCCACGTGCACAGTGGCACGGTCCACCGTGGGCCTGGCTTACCGTGGACCAGAGCCTATTTTGTGGTTTTAAATAAAATTCAAAAAATAGTTTAAACTTCAAAAATCCATATCTTGCTCATTTTAACTCCAAAATTCACCATTCAAATTTTGTTAAAACCAGAATATTATCCTCTACACATTAATGCCATAAAAACAGTATGTTACTGTTACCCAAAATATTTTTAACAAATAAAAGAATAAAAACCCCTTAGGGATAAATTAATAATTCAGAAAAATAAATTAGAAAGCCCTAAGAAATTAAGTTTACTGTTTATTCACCAAACATCAGAATATTAAAACCTTATTCCACATAATAAAACCCACAAAAGTGTATGTTTAGTATTTGGTGAATTTTTGTCTGTTTATTGAATGTGTTGTTTATGTATTTTTCCGTATCGAGAAGACTACGAGTTCATCGAGGAGCAGGAGTTCTACCCCGAGGTTCCTCCATCCCCATTTGCTGATCAAGGCAAGTCATCGACCACCTCTGTGGAAACAGTTGATCATTATTGAGCCCATGTTTTAATAAATTATCGCTATAACTCATAGGTTAATATTGCATTAGTCCAATAATCAAGCCTTACACTTATATTTATTAGATCCCCGTCCTTGTGTGCAAACCCAAGCCATGCTTATTGAGCCTTAACTCCTTGTCACTCTACTATAAAATTTATTAGCTAGTGCCCAATGTACCGGCACAACTGCTATAGGATAAAAAGAATGAGTCGTAGATAGCTGGATTCTGTATATGAATTTCCCCGTTATTCTCGTCTCTGGACTCTGTTGGAGTTGGCTAAGTTATAAGTATGGTGGGTTCCGGGTGCAAGCTCGGGCATTGGTTTGTCGCACCCGGGGCACTATAAGGACCGGTCTGCGGGATCTGTTGCAAAGCACTTCCGTACCAACCACAAGTCTAATGGGTAAGTCCTAACTGGAAGTATGGAATACTACGGCTCGATGCACCATAGAGGAGGGGGCAAGGGGCTAGCCTGCGGGCGACTTGTACTGACGAGGCTCAAGGGGGGGTATGGTGGGGCTCCGATGCGTCGGGACACCATATGAAACCCATAAGAGGGTGCCATTGAGTCGGGGAGGACTATATGGAAGGTTTTGGCACGAGTTCCCGTGGTATGGGTCATCTCGTTACACTTTGGTGTAGGTGATGAGTGCGTGCCTTGTGGGTACAGTGGTACATCTCTGATCAGAGTAAAATCAATCTTTTCGAAAAGCCGAGCCCATGGTCAAGGGCGGGTTGTGTGACTACTCGCAGTTAGTTTACAATTGTTTGAATGGTTGAGTTATTCATGGCATGTAAGGACTGTTGAGCGAGGTGGGGCTGACTGTACCCCTCGAGTTAGAAGATGATGATGCCTACACATGTTTACGTTTCAGTACTAATAAATTGTCCACATTAAATTGCTTTACAAATTTCTCGCTTCCGCAAAACTAGCCACTATCTCCCTTGTTATTACCTTGCATTATATTTGCATTCGGTGGCTTGCTGAGTACTCCTGTACTCACCCCGTTGACTTACACCCTCAGAGCCCGTCTACTACGAGGAGGATGCAGGTCTAGAGTAGCGACCCAGTCAAGGCGAGACTAGAAGAAGGCGTTCATCTAGGACCCTTATTTTATTAGTTTCTCTTCACTTTCATTCACTTTTGTATTAATGCGGTCTACGAACCGTGAATGATTGCCCGTATTGTACGAGGTCGCATGATGAACGTCTTGTTTTATTGATTTTCTATGGAATTTCAATAAAGTCCTGATTTATTAAATCGGGGCGCGACAAGAGATAAGTTCAGCATACCACCTTTTCTGGCTCTTATGATGCTGAGACATATCTGAATTGGGAGATAACAGTAGAACAAAAATTTAACTCTCATCTTGTTCTAGAAATTCAAAGAGTTAGACAAGCTACTAGTGAGTTTTTCGATTTTGCTATTATTTGGTGGAATGAGCTATCAAATGTAGGCTTAGCACCTAACACATGGGATAGGCTAAAGAGAACTATGTGTGGGAGATTTGTCCCCACTACTTATAAATGTGATTTGCGTAAAAAATTACAATGTTTATACCAAGGAAATAAATCTGTAGAGGAGTACTACTAAGAACTTCAAATAGGAATATTGCGTTGTGAGGTAGTTGAGGATGAGGAGGGTAAAATGGGTAGATTTTTTTGTGGCTTAAGAAGAGAAATACAGGACATAGTTGATTATAAGGAATATAATTCTCTCAATAGATTGTTTCACCTTTCTATGAAGGCAAAAAGAGAATTGCAAGGACGATAGCCGAAGTCGAAGAGCAACTTCATCGACACAAGAGCAGTGTCTACAACGGGAAAATCAACACTACCTTCTCTTGCACGGTCTGCTGCCCCCTTCATACCCAGGGAGCATTCAGCAGCACCGTCGTCTTCACTACCACCAGAGGAGAAGAGTAAAACAGTCATACCAGCAAATAGTTCCTCATCGGTTGCTTCTACAGGCCAAACCAGTGGAGTCATTTGCCACAATTGCAAAGGGAAGGGCCATTTCAAGAGAGATTTCCTAAGCCAGAGACGGACATTCATTGCTACTGAGGATGGTAGGTATGTTTGTGCTAGTGATATTGATGATGGTGGTACTAACAATGCATGTAATGATGAGGAGACTGAAAGTGACGGCGAGGAGATTTTAGCTACTGCCACAACAGAGAAGTATCAGGCGTTGATTGTACAACGTATTTTAAACACTCAAGTAGAGCAAACGGACACACAACAGCGACATAAGTTATTTCAAATGTTTCTCATTATCAATGATCATCGTGTTCGTATCATAATTGATGGAGGGAGCAGCAACAATTTGGCGAGCTTAGATTTGGTTAATAAGCTTCGATTGACCACACGTCCACATCCTCATCTATACTATATTCAATGGTTCAACAATAGTGGTAAGGTCAAGGTAACACACTCTGCAAGAGTGAACTTTTTCATTGGTACGTACCAAGACTTTGCTGATTTTGATGTTGTACCCATGCAAGTATGTTCACTTTTATTGGGTAGGCCATGGGAATTTGATACGGATGCCACACATCATGGTAGGAGTAATAAATATACACTTATGCACAAGGGAAAGAAAATTACTTTGCTTCCTATGACTCCCACTGAAATTATGCAATGTGAGAAAGATAGTATTGAGAATAGCAAGAAGGAGATTGTACCACAATCTGAAAATCAGCAAGTAGCTAACATTATTTTCCCACCTAAGAAAGACAATAGCTCAAAGTCAGACAGAATTAAATTGAAGGGGGGTGTTATGCTTGCTACTAAATCTGATTTGGTTGATGTTAATGAGTTTGATTCTCCTTGTTATGCATTGACATGCAAAGAAGTTTTGTTTTCATTTGAGGATTCTTCCACTTCGTTGCCTCCTACTGTCACTAACCTTTTGCGGGAGTATAAGGATGTGTTTCCAGCGGAGATGCCTCCAGGGCTGTCACCTATTCGTGGTATTGAGCATCAAATTGACTTGATCCCAGGAGCGACATTGCCAAATCGTGCTGCATATAGAACAAATCAAGAGGAGACTAAAGAAATTCAGCGACAAGTCGAAGAACTTCTGGACCGTGGGTACGTACGAGAGAGCCTTAGCCCATGTGTTCTGCCTGTTCTTTGGTATCATCATCCTATTCCTAGGTTAGAAGATATGCTTGATGAAATGAGTGGGTCAATCATTTTCTCAAAGATTGACTGGCGTAGTGGATACCACCGAATTATAATGAAATTAGGAGATGAATGGAAAACAACTTTCAAAACTAAGTTCAGTTTATATGAGTGGTTAGTCATGCCTTTTGGGTTAACTAATGCACCTAGCACTTTCATGTGTTTAATGAATGAAGTATTGAGATTATTTATTGGAAAATTTGTGGTGGTTTACTTTGATGATATCTTGATATATAGCAGGTCTATTGATGAACATTTGAATCATTTCCGTGCTATTTTTAATGCTTTGAGAGATGCACGCTTGTTCGGTAATCTTGAAAAGTGTACTTTTTTCACAGATCGAGTCTCTTTTCTTGGCTATATTGTTACTCCACAGGGTATTGAGGTAGATGAAGTGAAAATTAAAGCCATCAAGAGTTGGCCAACACCTCAAACTGTCACGCAAGTGAGAAGTTTTCATGGACTTGCTAGTTTTTATCGACGAATTGTGAAGAATTTCAACACCATTGCTGCTCCTCTCAATGAGTTGACAAAGAAGGGAGCTTCATTCACATGGGGTCCAGCACAAGAACAAGCTTTTAACATGCTTAAGGAGAAACTTACACATGCCCCTCTACTCCAACTTCCTGACTTTGGTAAGACATTTGATCTTGAATGTGATGCTAGTGGGATTGGGATAGGAGGAGTTCTCATACAAGAAGGTAAACATGTTGCTTACTTTAGTGAAAAATTGCATGGACCTAATATGAATTATTCTACTTATGATAAGGAGTTGTATGCTTTAGTTCGGGTGTTAGAGAATTGGCAACATTACCTTTGGCCTAAGAAGTTTGTCATTCATTCCGATCATGAATCCTTGAAACATATTAGAAGCCAGGCAAAACTAAATAAGCGACATGCAAAATGGGTTGAGTTCATAGAGTCATTTCCATACATCATTAAACATAAACGTGGTAAAGACAATATCATTGCAGATGCTTTATCTATGTGTTTTACTATGTTATCTCAGCTTGATCATAAGATATTTGGTCTAGAAACAATAAAAGAGTTATATGCTACTGATCTAGACTTCAAGGATGCTTTTGAAAATTGTAGAGAGTGCCGAACTTGGAATAAATATGTGCTGAATGATGGTTTATTATATCGTGCTAAAAAGCTATGTGTCCCATCTAGCTCCATTCGCCTTTTGTTTTTACAGGAAGCTGACGGGGGAGGATTGATGGGACATTTTGGAGTGAAGAAAACTGAGGACTTGCTGTCTACACACTTCTTTTGGCCATGGATGTGGCAGGATGTCGTGCACTACGTCTCACACTGCACTACATGTAACAAAGCTAAGTCACACTTGAATCCCTTTGGACTTTATATTTCCTTCATGTTCCTAGCATCCCTTGGGAGTATATATCAATGGACTTTGTCTTAGGTTTACCTAGAAGAAAGAGGGGGAGGGACAGTATATTTGTGGTGGTCGATCTATTCTCAAAAATGGCACAATTTATACCTTGTCATAAGAGCGATGATGCTATAAACATTGCTGATTTGTTTTTCAGGGATATCATTCGCCTACATGGAGTACCCACCACTGTTGTCTCTTATCGCGATGCGAAGTTCTTGAGCTACTTTTGGAGAAGTTTATGGTGCAAGTTGTGAACCAAGCTGCTATTCTCCACCACATGCCACCCTCAAACCGATGGGAAAACAGAGGTAGTTAATTGTACGTTATCCACCATGTTGTGGGCTATTTTGAAGAAGAATTTGAAGATGTGGGAAAAATGTTTACCTCATGTGGAGTTTGCGTATAATAGAACAATACATTCTACCACCAAGGTGAGTCCTTTCCAAGTTGTGTATGGCTTTAATCCCCATGCTCCCATTGATCCGTTGACATTGCCTACTTCTGAACATGTGCATTTAGATGCTAAGACACGTGCTGATTTTATTTTGAAATTACATACCACAACTAAATAACACATTGAGAAGATGACCGAAAAGGATAAAATTGCTGGTAGTAAGGGTAGTAAACATTTAACCTTTAAAATAGGTGATATTGTTTGGTTACACTTGCGTAAAGATAGATTTCCAGATTTGAGAAAGTCTAAATTGATGTCTCGAGCTGATGGTCCTTTCAAGATAGTTAAAAAAATAATGACAATGCATAACAGCTTGAGTTGCCTACAGATTTTGGGGTTAGCCCCACATTTAACATTTCAGATTTGAAGCCATATTTGGGAGAAGAAGACGCGTTTGAGTCGAGGATGACTCCAATTCAAGAAGGAGAGGATGATGAGGACATCGATAACAATGATAAGGACATCCAATACTATATCATTCCTAGACCAATCACTCACTCTCATGCCCGCAAGCTTAATTATGAGGTGTGTTTGTTTCTTACTTTACGTAATGATATGGATATGGATGGAATGCTACTTATGGGTGATATTTTGACTCTAAGAAGCTTGGGAGAAGCACTTCTGGATCAAACACAAGAGGGAGCGACGGTGCAACAATCCAATTCAGATTCCACTTCAAACTCCGATTTCGGTTCGGTTTCAGCAGAACACCCTTCATTAAAACAGGCATAACTTTCTCGTACAGAGGCGGATTGAGGCGTTCTTCAAGGAGTTGGAAATATAACAAAAATATAGTTCCAATGAATCTAGTGCCATGTCTTGGTACGTTACGAAAAGTTCTGTGTCGTCCAAACGAGTCCTTAGGTGCTGCGTCACCATTTTGGGTCACTTTGGGCCTTGTATCCATTTGGGGCCTTAAGCCCAACATTAGGGAAGACTTCACACAAACCCTAGGTATTAATACTCTATAGCCGTCATGAATTAGGGTTGGGTTTTGCTTAGTTTCGAACTACCTTGTAGATTGATCTCTAACGTTTGTCAGATTGTGGAACCCCGCTTAACAAATCGATCTTTCATCTGTTTGCGAGATTGTGTTTCCGTGTTCTTGCTTGTGTTCTCGATTTGCATGCAGGGATAAGCCTTCTTGGAGAGGTCAATCACGTTCGTGCGTGGTTGATAACCAACGGAGCCGTCGTGTAGCTATTGCGGGGTTTGGATCAGTGCTGATCGGAAGCCGGATCATCAACGTCGAGTCCTCCACCAATCGAGTTGACCCCCTCTGACGGAAGATCAGGCACCCGTGCACATCAGAAGGTGCTGATTCGGCCTGATAGGGCTGCGTCCACTAAGGGGAAGGAGGTTGTGATCGGAGAACCACACCCACAGATGCTCGTGCTGAAGAACCCTGAGGTAGGAGTGTGGAAGGTGAAAACTAACGCATCATCTTTGGTTGCGACTCGCAAGAAGCTGAAGGTGATATACGACATGCTGCTCTATATGCACAAGAAGAGGGCCGAGAAGGCGAATGCTCGATCGAGACCTCTAGTGAGGCCGAGCCCTCCTCAGAAGAGTGAGTTCGGCTCACGATGGGAGAAACCATTAGAGCCACCACTTCCTCCACCATATCATTGGTCCATGGCACAATGGACGCCGTGTTATTTTCTGTCTATCAGGTACTGTTGACACGAAAACGTGCCCCCACACTTGGGTTAGTTCGATGATCCAAAAGCGTGTGGATACTTAGGGATGAGCCTAAGCATAACACAACACTGACATTGTGTTCCGACTACCCTTAATAGTGGCAAGGGGGTGGAGTCGCCAATTAATCAGATCACAAATGAAATAATCCAATTAGCTGAAATATATATAATAAACCAATCGGCCGGACGGAGCCAGATTGGTTCGGAGTGTGCCGTGCGAAGGGTCACTAAAGGGGGGCCTTCAGCGTTCGGATTGATCTGGCTAAAGATAGGCTCCTAATAGATCATGACGTGAAATCACATATGAACAATAGGGTTCGATGTGAAGCCTCTGATACGACAAAATCCAACTGTTGATAGAAAAAATGGCATTAATGGTTAAGATTGTCAAAATATCAATTTTGATAATTTGGGCAAAAAATACACATGTCCCGAGTTGGGCCGAAGCCCTACAGGGTCGAAGGCCTACCAAGCTACGGGCTTTAGAAGCGTCCAGCAAGCCTATAGCCTTCGACCCGAAGGCCTTCGGAGGCCCACTCTACCGAAGCTTCGGCCCAAGGAGCAGGATTCGGCGGGCCTGGCCGAAGGCCCACTACGAGCATAGATAGAATTGAATCTGATTCTAGCTAAGTGTTTATCTCTACGCGTGATTCAGCCGAGTCAAAACAGATTAGACTTAGTGATTAGAAGTCTAGCCCCTATAAATATAGGGGTGAGGCCGGTTAAGAACCCCCCATCACAAATCAACACAATGCACTAGCTTTGAACCGTACCTTTATTTTACCTTTACTTTCTGCAATCTTCGTGGGTTTGCCTGGAAGCCCTCCGACGACCACTTCGTAATAGTGGTAATCCTTGTTACTTCGCTTGTGAAGTATCCGTTAATCTACGTAATAGATTGCTATCGCCTTGTTACTTCGCCCGTGAAGTATCCGCTAATCTGCGTAATAGATTGCTACCTTCAGCCCTAGTGCAACACTTAGCAGAATTCGGTCCTCAGGCCAAATTTGTACCTCGAATCTACTTTGTTACAAGTTTCCACGTTCGGAGCTACTTCGCTGGAGGTGCCCGAAGAAGAGAGATTGGTTTCGGAGGCTTCCACAACACCCCTCGGCAAGAGTAATACTTCGACCGCCTGTCACACCAACACGCTCCGCAACAGGCTTCATCATGATAGGATTTGCCATGCTTGTACCCCGCATCATATGAAGTTACGCCCGAGTGTCGCGTCTAAGTCATTATTCTGGATCTTACTGTATCGGAGACTTCACGCCGAACCCCATTGTTCGGAGGTGATTGTCGTGTCCAGATTGGTTCGGAGTTCATCTTCGGCCAGATCAGTCCGAACACCGAAGGTACCCTTCGGCGGGACACTTTGCACCAGACGTCGAAGGTACACTTCGGTGACACCCTTCACACTATACTTCGAATCAGTCAGGCTCTGCTCGGCTTGCTGATTTGTTCTGTTTAAAATATTTCTTTCGGCTAATTGGATTATTTCCGTGTGATCTAATTACCTGGTGACTCCACCCCCTTACCACGATTAAGGGTAGTCGGAACGTGATGTAGGTGTTGTGTTATGCTTGGGCTTGTTCCTAAGTATCCACACACTTTTGGATCGTTGAACTGACCCAAGTGCGGGGGCACGTTTTCGTGTCAACACACTTTTTGGCGACTCCGCTAGGGTGGGGCTGCGCCAACATGACAAGTACATCTACATCGGCCGCCGGTACATCTACAACGACTACTATGTCTACATCGCCGATGGAGCCCATGGGAGGTGCAGATATCGACAACCACAACATCATGGCGCCTACCCTTGAAGATATTCCTGCAGAAAACCGAGCAGAGATCGAGGCAAAAATGAAGGCACTCCAGTACCTGATGCTTGGGAGCTACGTCAAGACACGCATGGGCTTCATCAAGCGTGACATCAACATCCCCGACATTGCTCGGATCCAGGTAACACCGGTATCGCCTCATTTATCTTCTTTAGAGATAGAGCAGAAAATAGCCGCATCAGTAGATCAAGCCATTAACGCTTCACTAGCCAACCGTTTAGATTCAGCAGTTAGCTCTCAAGTAGAGGCGAAGCTTAAAAGGTTCAGCTTTACTGAGGCCGTGCCATCAGACACTATTGCTAGCATACCTCCGATAAGTCACATTTAAAGCAGAACTGACGGTAGTACTGGCAAAACCATTACGTCTCTGGACTTGATACCCATGGCCGAGACAAGTCATTATGCTTACAACCAGGCCAACAGTGCTCACCATGTGCCGCTTCCACTCACATTGGCGCCAGCTTTGCCCACGCTGCCCGCACCACATGCACAAGCGCGTAGACCCGAACACGTTGTTCAGCTAGTGCATGAGGAAGAGACCCATGGCCGACACACTGACATCCCACCGCGTGTCATGCCCCTGCATGAGAGACATGCGCAGGCAGCGGGTTAGGATGACATTGAGGAGAGGATCCGCGCACTATGTAGGGAGTGCACCAGCTTTATGCCAAAGGGTCGAGCTAGGGTTTACCGAAAGTTGTACCCCGATCATTTTGACACAATACCTTACCCTCACGGCTATAGAGTTCCTAAATTCACTAAGTTCGACGGTGAGGGTAACAAAACCACACTAGAGCATGTTAGCCAATTTTTAGCACAGCGTGGAGAAGCTAGTGGGTCGAACGTTTTGAAACTTATACTATTTTCTCTCTCACTATCCGACACCGCTTTCACTTGGTTTTCGGCACTCCCGCCGAACTCCATCCAAACGTGGGCTGAATTAGAACAAAAATTCAATGACTACTTTTACACGGGTGAAACAGAACTTAGGCTTTCACACTTGATGTCGGTTAGACAAAAATCTGGCGAGAGCATCTCTGAGTATATCAAGCGTTTTAGGGATATCAGGAACCGATGTTTTAGTCTTAATATTTCGGAGAGGGATTTGGCGGATCTAACTTTTAGCGGGTTGCATTCTGAGATTAAGGAGAGATTAGACCACCAACACTTTTTAGAAGTTAGCCAAGTCTTGCAGCAGGCTTTGGTCCAAGAAGGCTGAGCTAAAGATAAAAAGTTTATTAAGACATTTAACAAGCCTAGGGATGAAATCCACGTCATGGAACACTCCGACGAGGAGGAATCAGAAAAGGAAGAGGATTCGGCCGACATGTACACGGCCGAATGGGTTTGGAATGCTAAGAGTAAGCCTGTCATTTGCTCCGAGTTACGGCCGTCTCCCACCAAGAATCGGCCTAGCGAGGTCAAGTACTCATTTGATATAACTAAGTGGGATAAAATATTTGATTTTCTGTTGAAGAACTAGCTTCTCAGATTGCCTAAAGGCCAAGTCATTCCAACTACCGATGAGTTAAAGAAACATCCATACTATAAGTGGCATGATTCGCATTCGCATAATACTAATGACTGCAATGTTTTTCGAAGATAGGTTCAATTGGCCATACAAGAAGGACGATTGAAGATAGACCACATTCCAAAGATGAAGCTAGACAAAGACCCCTTCCCCATCAACACCGTCGATCTCAACGAGAGGAGAGTGTTGGTTCGGTCAGAATAGGCTGAGTCCACTAAGGGGAAGGCAATGATTGTTGCAGAACCGTGCACACGCATACTCATACCTAAAAATCCCAATGTGGGATTATGGAAGTAGAATGTTAGCACATCTCCTTTGGCTAGGGATCGCAAGAAGCCGAAGGTAACTTATCAAATGTTGTTAAACAAACACCAAAGAAAAGCCAAGGAAACAAGCCCCCGCACCAAAAGGCTAAGTAATCTGAAGGGGCCAAGGCGTTCGGAGGGTGGCTTCGGACCATAATGGCTGAGCCCTCCGCATAGTGACTTCGGGCCATAGTGGCCCAACACTCCCTATGTTGGCTTCATACCTCAGTGGCTGAACCCCCCGTATAGTGGCTTCGAACCCCAGTGGCCAAGCCCCATGCAGAGCGAGTCTGGCCCCCAATGGCCGAACCCTGCACCACTCTGGACGAGCCCTTCGACAGGAGGTTTCGGCCCATACTAGCCGAACGTACCCCCGGTCTGGCAGTACCCTTCATTGATATGGTCCAAGACACTGTCGACTCTACCGAGCCCTCCTCCAGGTGATGTGTTCGGCTCACAGTGGGCAAAGCCACTGGAGCCGCCGATGCCCCCGCCCTACAACTAGGCAGGGACTCCATGGGCTCCGTACATATCACAACCGGAGTACCCTCCGCAACATAACACTATTCCTTATTTTCTTTTGGAGTATTATGACTGGCAGGGACAAGCAGACACAGAGAAGGGAGGCATCGTCCACAGGCTATATGTGGTACCTCCGAATTGACTCGTGCAGAACAAAGTCGAAGAAGGACGTGAACAGGCAAAGGACAGGGAGTCCGAAGCTATCATAGTCAGAGTAAGGTCTCAGGAAGTCCCAATCCCGAAGGCCCCTTCACCGAATCTTGGCAGAGGTATGTCTGCTTCTCCAGCTGAAGCCTGCACCGGGGCCTGGTTCGATCGGCCGAGCGAGCTCGGTCCAATTGTCGGGGTCAGTAGCGAAGGCTCCTCCGAATACAGAATGTGTGAGGCCAAGCAGGACAGTACCATTTCAGCCAAAATTAACAGGAACCAGGCAGTGGCAGCTCGTACCAAGACACAACCATCTTGGGCACCTCCAGGTATGTCCAAATCACAGAAGAGGCATCTAGAAAGCCAAGGACGAGCGAGACACTATCTTTGAAGAAATCCGCCCTCGACCAATCCAGCTCCTAGTCCGAGTGACGACGAAGACGATATGATCGACGACGACTACTCGCCCATCTCCGAGGGACCCGCACCCGAGGCAATGGATATCAACGTTGTTATGCTGCCCGCCGAGTTCGCCCTACCACAGGACGAGGCTGAAGTTGCTCAGCTGAACCTCGGCCCACGCAATGCTATCTTTGAGAAACCTGAGGACTCGACTCGCCATCTAAAGGCTCTCTACATCAGGGGTCACATCGACGGAAAGCCGATCTCCCAGATGCTTGTTGATGGTGGCACGACTATTAACCTAATGCCTTACTATTGAAGAAACTTGGTAGGGATGAGGATGACCTGAAGAAAACCATCTTGATGCTCAACGGCTTCAACGGTGAGAGTTCTGAGGCCAAAGGCGTGCTCTCCATGGACTTGACAGTAGGCAACAAGACATTGCCAACAACATTCTTCGTCGTCGATGTGCAAGGTAAATACAATGTGCTGCTTGGGCGTGACTGGATTCACGCAAATTGCTGCATTCCTACTACTTTGCACTAGGGCCTAATTTAGTGGGATGGCGATGAAGTAGAAGTCATACCCGTAGACACTTTAGCCCAAGTGGAATTGGACGATGTGTCCATTGACGCCGTTCACAACAAAGTAGGGGGTCTATCAGGTAGAGATCTTTCAAATTACGACTTTGTTAGCGTATCTGGAGGACGTTTTGTACCAGTGTCTGTAAAGCCGGCTGATGTAGCATGGCTATTTCTAAATTAGTGGTCATGTCTAGCATGAGTAATATAGATTGGCTAAAGTCTCGTCTAGAGCAATATCAGTCTACTAAAGACGGTATCGCCGAAGCCATCAAGGACTTTAGCGAAGTAGAGAAATTAGGACAGGGTTTCACGTCGGCCGATCCCTTAGAAGAAGTTGACATAGGCGATGGTAGTGTCCCGAGGCCGACTTTTGTAAACCAACAGTTACAGCCTGATGAGAAGGCTGAAGTAATAAAATTGCTTCGGTCGTATGTCGATTGTTTCACGTGGGAATATAGCGAAATGCCAGGATTAAGCTGTGAGCTAGTGGAGCATCGACTACCTATCTAATCCGGATTTAGGCCTTATAAGCAGCCTCCTCGATTCTTTAATTCGGCCGTCTATGACCGAGTTAAAGAAGAAGTGGAGCGACTGCTCAAAGCGGAATTTATTAGGCCGTGCAGATACGCTGAATGGGTCGTTAACATTGTGCCTATAGAAAAGAAGGGGAGCGGCAAAATATGAGTTTGTATTGATTTCAGGGATATAAATAGGGCCACTCCGAAGGACGAGTATCCAATGCCGATAGCCCACATGCTAATCAACGATGCTTCAGGACACAAGGTACTAGGTTTTCTTGATGGCAATGCTGGTTATAATCAAATCTTTACGGCCGAAGAGGACGTCTATAAGACAACCTTTCGATGCCCTAGTTTTGTCGGTTTATTCGAGTTGGTCGTTATGACTTTTGGTTTAAATAATGTTGGCGCTACATATCAATGTGCTATGAACTTGATCTTTCTTGACTTGCTAGGAGTTATGTTAGAAGATTACATTGATGATGTTGTAGTCAAATCGGACGCTATGGGAAACCATCTAGCCGATTTGAAGGTTGCGTTTGATAGGATGTGACAGTATGGCTTAAACATGAACCCACTTAAATGTGCTTTCGACGTGTCGGCGGGAAAGTTCTTAGGCTTCATGATTCATGAAAGAGGCATAGAGATCGATCATAAGAGGCTTGAGAAAATTAGAAACTCTGCGGCGCCGACATGCAAGAAAGATGTGCAGAAGTTGCTAGGCAAGATGAATTATTTGTGTCGCTTTATATCTAACTTGTCTGGAAAAATTGATGCCTTTGTCCCCATACTTTGGCTAAAGAATGAAGCTGAGTTTACTTGGGGGGCAAGTCAGCAACGCGCCTTTGAAAAGATCAAGGAATGTTTGTCATCGCCACCCGTGGTGAGAGCACCCAAAACCGGGATTCCATTTCGGCTATACATCGCTGCCGAAGAAAGCGTGATCGGGGCCGTGCTAACCCAGGAGGTGGAGGGAAAGGAGTACATCGTCACGTTTTTGAGGCACCGCCTACTGGACGCCAAAACTAGGTACGCATTTGTGGAACGTTTATGTTTATCACTTTACTACGCGTGTACTAAATTACGCCACTATCTTCTCCCTACTACATGTGTTGTCATTTGCCAAGCTGATGTTATAAAGCACATGTTACAAAAGTCGATTCTAAGTGGAAGAATTGGAAAGTGGGCTTACGCTTTGATTGAATATGATTTGGCCAATGAACCCCTAAGAGCTATGAAAGGCCAGATTGTAGCCAACTTTATAGTTGATCACCACATAGATGTCAGTTGGAGCGACAATGTTGCTTTGGTTGAGGTAATACAGTGGAAACTTTACTTTGATGGTTCTGCTTGCAAGAATGGCCAAGGTATTGGAGTGGTTCTCATATCACCTAGCGGAGCGTACATTGAAACCTCGACTCGTTTAGAATTTCCCTCTACTAACAACCAAGCTGAATACGAGGCTTTACTGCTAGGGCTTGAATTGTTGGAATCCATGGGTGTTAAACATGTTCATGTGCATGGTGATTCCCTGTTAGTGGTGCAACAAGTGGCTAAGAGTGCTCAATGTTTTAATGGCTTGCTAAACGGCTACTTGGATAAGTGCATGGGCATAGTCGCTACTTTTGATGACTTCAAAATTTCACGTGTCAAGAGAGGCCAATTCAGTCGCAAATGATTTGGCTCAGCAAGCATCTGGTTACCAAGTTAGGAGAGGAAAATTTTCTATACGGGAGAAGCTGATGTTTGGTCTCACTGCCGAAGCTAGTGACTTAGGACAAGCACACCCTCCAGGTCGGACCCCTCTGGCTGCTGGAGACTACCATGCACCGAGGTCCCAGGACCGGAGTACTCCGGCCACCGAAGGATCTAGCATGCCGGAGACAGTGAGCCAAAGTCCTCAGGACAGTGAGGGCTTCCAGTAGCCTGGAACCTCTGGTAGGAGGCTTCGACGTAATGCGCTCCGCACAGCCAGTCCAGCCAGGCTTCGGCAGAAGCAAGAAGGCCTCGGGGGACACCCCGAAATCAATAGCCTAGACATTTTTTCAGGGAGTGAGCTCGCGAAACCCTCAGAAGTCCATAAGGGCGATTGGAGAACTCCAATCGTCTAGTATTTGAGAGACCCTAGCCAAAGGGTTGATCGGAAAGTTCGGCGACAAGCATTTAAATTTGTGTTGCTAGACGACACACTGTATCGCCGAACCATTGACGGAGTACTATTAAAGTGTCTAGACCATGAACGATCCCATATGGCTATGGAAGAAGTCCATGAAGGACTTTGTGGCACTCATCAGTCGGCCCAGAAAATGAGTTGGATACTCAAAAGAGCGGGTTTCTACTAGCCGACTATGACTGAGGATTGTTTGAAGTATTATAGAGGGTGTGAAGCATGTCAGAAGTTTGTAAATATTCAATTAGCTCCTGCTTCATTACTTAACCCTATTGTCAAGCCATGGCCGTTCCGAGGTTGGGGTTTAGACTTCATCGGCCAAATTCACCCTCCTTCCTAAAAAGGGCATCGGTTCGTGTTGATGGTGATGGACTACTTCACCAAGTGGATCGAGGCCGTGCCTCTCAAGAACAAGACTCACAACGAGGTACTTGACTTTATCTTGAAGCACATCATACATAGATTTGGCATTCCTCAAACTCTCACTACAGATCAAGGTAGCTCATTTGTTTCTAAAGAAGTAAGAGACTTTGCTGAATATTATGGTATTAAGTTGATAAACTCTTCACCCTATTATGCTCAGGCCAATGGACATGCCGAAGGTAGTAATAAAACTGTGATTAAGCTCATTAAGAAGAAAATTGAAAAGTTCCCTAGAAGGTGGCATGAAGTGCTCTCCGAGGTGCTATGGGCTTGTAGAATTGCAAAGCACGGTGCTACCAAAGTTAGTGCATATGAGTTGGCATATGGACAAGAAGCCGTTCTACCTGTAGAAGTAGATCTTGGCTCTCTAAGAATGTTAAAGAAGGATGGCTTATCAGTTGACGAGTATGAAACTCTTTTGAAAGACAATCTAGAAGAAGTGATCGATAAGAGATTGAGGGCTTTATAAGCTATAGAAATAGACAAGAGGAGAGTAGCCAAAGCCTACAATAAGAAGGTTAAACCAAAATCGTTTCAAGTAGGTGACTTGGTTTGGAAGATGATTTTACCCTTAGGCACTAAGAGTCCCAAGTTTGGTAAATGGTCGCCTAGTTGGGAAGGCCCTTTCAAAATAGCTGAAATCGCTCCTGGCAATGCATATGTGTTAGAATCTCTGCATGGAGAGCGGTTTCAAAGAGCTTTGAATGGTAGATACTTGAAAAGGTATTTTCCAAGTGTGTGGCAAAAAACTTGAAAGATGTCGAAAGGTCGATATGGAAGGTATCGACTTTAGCCCGTTGTGCTTCTTAGTTCACTTAGTTCACTAAAAGGTAGGGGGGCATGTGTTGATAGCAAAAAATGGCATTAATGGTTAAGATTGTCAAAATATCAATTTTGTTAATTTGGGCCGAAAATACACATGTCCTGGGTTAGGCCAAAGCCCTATAGGGCTGAAAGACCACTAGGCTACGTGCTTCGGAAGCTTCCAGCCAGCCCACAGCCTTCGGCCCGGAGGCCCACTCCACCGAAGCTTCGGCCCGAGGAGCAGGCTTCGGCGGCGTGGCCGATGGCCCACTTCGGGTAGAGTTAGAGATTGAGTCCAATTTTTGACTAAGTCTTTTACGCATGATCAAACATAATTCCACCAGGTTAGGCTTTGAGATTAGAAGTCTAGCCCCTATAAATATAGGGGAGAGGCCGGTTCAATCACCCCCAACACAAATCAACCACAAAGCCCTAGCTTTGAATCGTACTTTACTTTATCTTTATTTTCTGTATTCTTCGAGGGTTTGTCTGGAAGCCCTCCGACAGCTACTTTGGAACAGTGGTAATCCTTATTACTTCGCTTGTGAAGTATCCATTAATCTACGTAATAGATTGCTATTGTATTGTTACTTCGCCTGTGAAGTATCCGTTAATCTACGTAATAGATTATTATTGCCTTGTTACTTCGCTTGTGAAGTATCCGTTAATCTACGTAATAGATTGCTATCACCTTGTTACTTTGCTTATGAAGTATCCGCTAATCTGCGTAACAGATTGCTACCTTCGCCACTAGTGCAACACTTAGCAGAATTCGGTCCTCAGGCTGAATTGGTACTTCGAATCTACTCTGTTGCAGGTTACCTACGTTCGGAGCTACTCCGCCGAAGGTGTCCGGAGATGAGAGATCGGTTTCAGAGGATGCTAGAACACCCTTCGACGAGATCTCTACTTCGACCGCACGATAACACGCTTCACTGACAGACTTCATCACGACAGGCTTCGCCACGCTCGTACTCCGCTCCGGGAGAAGTCGTGCTCACGTGTTGTGCCTAAGTCATTTCCCTGTACCTTACTATGTCAGAGACTTCACGCTGAACCCCGTTGTTCAGAGGTGATTGTCACGTCCATATCAGCGTTCGGAGTTTATCTCCGGCCAGATCAGTCCGAACGCTGAAGGCACCCTTCGGCGGGACACTTCGCATCAGACGCCGAAGGTACACTTCGGCGACACCCTTCGCACCATGCTTCGAATCAGTTAGGCTCCATCCAGTTTCTGACTTGTTCTGCTTAAATACATTTCTTTCGGCTAATTGGATTATTTCTGTGTGATCTGATTGCCTAGCGACTCCACCCCCTTACCATGGATAAGGGTAGTCGGAACACGACATCGGTGCTGTGTTACGCTTAGGCTTGTCCCTAAGTATCCGCACACTTTTGGATCGTTGAACTGACCCAAGTGCGGGGGCAAATTTCTGTGTCAACAGTACCAAATTACGTCATTATCTTCTCCCTACTACATGAGGAACATAGTGATGTGTGTCAGTAGTGTTCAATGGAATGATGAGTGATTGACAGGCTGAGTTCATGAGTTGAGTCTGGATGTACTGGAGTTGGTGTGTGTGTCTGTGTTTGTCTCGTGTGTGCAGGCTTGAGTTACTCATCAACCGTCGATGGCACAAGATCAGGGTTAGATGGGGAGTCTAATGCCAGATGGTCGAGGGTGTTAGTCGAAGTCGAGAGTGGACTCGGATGTACGCATGGAGGTCAAATGGGATGTCGAGTTGGAGATTTATCGAGACGAAGCATCGTTCGAGTCAGCGAAAGGAAGCTAGTGCAAGTGACAAGGCGGCTCGAGGGATCGAGAGCGGGAGAGACTTGCTGGCGGTTGAGTTCGCGGACTGACGACGGGCGTCGACGATCGGGAGAGGCTTTGTCGGTTTTTGCTGAAAATCGTCGAAATTTTAAACGTTGTTACTATTTCAATAAAATAGTGTCAAGTTTTAGTTTAAATTTTTTAGTGTCATAGTGTGTACTTTTTAGAGTATTTTTGGAATGTATATATTCTGAAAATATTCTAAAGAGAGGTCTATTGTAATAGGGTATTTTCAGTTTTATTTTTTTAGAAATGTAAATTGAGTATTTCTAGGGGGCTAAGTGCAAATGTGGCCTTCTAGAAACTTGGGGCGGGTGGGAAATTTATCCCCCTCCATGGCTGAATAGAATTGCTGAATGAAATCAGAATTTACCACAGAAATTTGAGTCTAAATCAGAAGCTTTCTCCTGTGATGAAAATTTGTTGGTGAATAGCGATCAGGATTTTTGCCGTTCCTACAACAGTGTGTGCCGTCGTCGCTGTACATCGTCAAGAATCAGTGGTTTTCTGCATCGGCTCAGATAAGTTCTTCATCATTTTATCTGTGATTTTTGATGATCTAAACTACCTGTGATTGTGATGATAATATCCTGAATTTTTTATTACTTGTATAGATGTGATTAAAACCTGAAATCAGTATTATATTCAGATAAATTTATTGACTAGACACCTTTTATTTTTGAAGTCCTAGTTTGTCTAGTTTTTGCTGTGTTGCTCTGCTGCTTCTAGTGATCAATCATGTGTGTCTATGATTTGAAGCTGATCATATGTATGTGATATGTGGATGATTTGAATATGGTTTTTGCTAGTGCTTTATTGTGTTAAACAGAAGCTTCTCTCCTGGTTTGAATTTAAACTATTGTGGAGAGACTTGTAGTTCTGTTTATCAAGATATTTTTGTGCATCTGATCTGGTTGTCCATGTGAATTCATCCTTTTCTTCTGGTTCTTGTTCATGTGAACATTCTGTGAGTTCTGTTCAGTTTTTCAGTGTATTTCTGAAGTATCTTTCTCTAATCTGATTAGACCGATCAGATTCTACTGTTGGAATTGTGTATCTAAAAAGGAGTGTGGTCTGTTTCTGATCAGCTGGCATAAAATCATAAAGTTCTAGAAATTGAAACTAATTTGAATCTTAGTTTGCTGATGTTGATTTGATTCAAGTCTGGTGAACTGTTCTGGTTGCTATCTGCTAGAATTCAAATTGAAGTTATTTTGTGAACTGAAAACAAATGGTAAATAAGTATTTCTAATCAAGCTCTTGAGAAGTATTCTGTGAGTTAAACCATTTGATCTGAATCAGTACATTGCTATTGGATTTTAGCTCTGCTCAATCCTTTGAAAGTCTGAATTATTGTCAAAACTTGATCAACACATTTTGTCTTTGCTCACGTATAGTTAAACTGCTCAAAGTGCTTCTACTCTAAATCTAAAGTTGTTTAGATTGTTCAATGTGTAAATATGAGGTTCAAAAGTATTCAATTCTATATCTGTTTTGAAGTTTGAAATATATTTGAATTCTAGACTAGTGCAACCTGAATCAATACATTTTCTGAACTTGAGATGTATTTTGAGAAGAGAATTTCTTTTTATGAAACAGTCCACTGAAATTATTTCTTGAAATTTGTCAGTTTTGCTACAGTGTGTGATCAACAAGTCTGTTCTTGGTTTTACCCTTGTTCATGTTCAGCATTTGATCTAGTTTTGTTATGAGTTAAAAATGCCCGATATATTTCTACATGCTTGAAATTGGTTGAAAAGTGAGAGAACTAAAAAAATTATCAAGTGTACTCTTGAGGAGGAATAGTAAGTACTGAACCGTTTCGATTGTGGTTCAGACTATTGTCATCTTCACCCTCTGTGATTTTTGTATACTGATTTTCAGCAAGTGTGTTTCAAGTTGTGAAACATTGTATGTTGTTTTGTTACTAAATTGAGAATGAAATTTGCATTCTAAAACAAAAAATGACATGTGCACATTATTGAAGTTACCATTACTATTCATCGTATGAAAAAAATTCAGAAGTGATTGAATCTCAATTGTAATTGAATTAAAATGATCTGATTTACTTTTTACACTTAAATTTGATCTCTAGAGTGAGTGTTTTTATAGTTGTTTAAGAATCTTGAATCAAAGCTGATTTGTGATTTTCCATCTTGAGGTGCTCAATTTTTGTACTGATCTGTTCGAAACTTGAATTTGAGTTCTTAGAGGTGAGTTGGATGATTTGATTAGGCCATAACATTCGAAAGAAAGTGTCAAGGAGCCTATTCACCCCCTCTAGTCGCCATTCCGATCTCACAATTGGTATCAGAGCCGGTTTGATCACGAGTTGACCTTTACCGGTTGTGATCCTTGTGGCGACATGGATAAGAACACAAAGATCCCTATGTTTGATGGGAAGTTAAGATCTCAAGCATTGAAGAGTTTGTAAGCTTTGATACTTTGACATGCGATGAACTTTTCAGTAAGCTTAAGTCCACCGATATCGCCAAGGCATCTCGTTCTGGGATTAGGAGCTCTTTGCCACAATCCATGGCACTAGTTTCCAGTTCCAGCAGTGGCACCTCATCTGGAGGTAGCATGTCTAGTGTGTGTGCTTTTTCTGGGGATTTGCTTTGTCTTCTTTGGTCTCTATCACAAAGGAGCAAGTGGACACATTAGACGATGAAGATCTTGCTCTCATAGTCAAAAAGTTCACTCGATTCTATAATGATAGAAGAGATCAAAGGAGAGGAGGCTCTTGAGGGTGTTTCGAATGCGGTGACCTAAATCACATTAAAGCCAACTGCCCAAAACTAAAAGCCAAAAATGAACGTGAACAAAAGTATCAGAAAAAAGATAAAAAATTGTTCTACAAAGGCAAAACAGGAAAGGTGGAGAAAAGAATGGTTAGAGCTTTTGTGGAATCACTCAGCGACATCGACAACATCTCGAGCAAAGATCCTAGTTCTGATGAAGATGAACCAGACAAGAATGACGAGAAGAAAGAAAAGATGAAGGACTTCAATGGCCTCTGCTTCATGGCCAACGGCAAGCAAAGTAGCGATGAACCCGACTTATCTAAGCTTAGTCTATCTCTTGATCAATTACTTGTGCAAAACGATGAATTACATGAAGCAATGATTTCACAAGATAGACTGCTCAAACTTGCTTCTAAAGAAAGAAAAGAACAAAAGCATAAAATTGAATCACTGTCTATTGAACTTGCTTTATTGAAATCTAAATCTGAAACTGCTGATTGTGAGTCATGTCTTATTTTGATGGATGAACTTGCTCAGTTGCGTCTGATTCATGCTAAAAACATTGAAAAACTTGAAAATGTTCAAAAGCAACTAATGGTGGTGGAGTCTAGTCCTGATGCCATTGATGAATGCTTAAACTATACCCTTCTGATTGAGAGTGTTAGTTTGAGATATAAACACATCGATGAGCTTAAGGCTAGATTGGAGAGTGCTGAGTGTTCTAAGGATGTGCAGCCGGCTTGTCCCACCTACATCACCCTGAAGGACCAACTCAGCTTTGCTAGAGAGAAAGGAGAGAAGCTGAAGTGTGAGAATGATTATCTGCTTTCCATGGTAAATAAATGCACAGAGGGGAAAGGGAAAATGGATCTGCTTTTGGATAAAACTAAAATGTGCGCTGACAGGGTAGGGTTAGCTCTTGGGTTAGGCTATGAGAGGACTTCATCCAATACCCCAAGCCAAATGGTGTTCACTCTACCTACTACCCTTGAGAAAGTGAGAGCCCAGTTAGACACACCACAAAAAGCCAAAGATCCTACCCAACCAAAAAGATAATCATTTCTTCACTCAAGACAGACTCAAAGCAAAAACCTAGGAAAACTGTTGTAGGACCGAAAGTAGCGACCAGAGGGGGGGTGAATGGGCACCTAAAAAAATTCTTTCGAATCAATGGCCTGCTCCCAAAACCCAACGCATTTAAAAAGAAAACTAAACAGCAAAGCGAGAACAGATTGACTAAGTCTGCAGATTTGAAGTCTGCTGATTCAGAGGTTGCAGATTCTGAGGTTGCAGATTCTGAGGTTGCAGATTCGAAGGTTGCAGATTCGGAGGTTGCAGATTCGAAGGTTGCAGATTCGAAGGTTGCAGATTCGAAGTATGCAAATTCGAAGTATGCAGATTCGAAGGTTGCAGATTCGAAGTATGCAGATTCGAATTATGCGGATTCGAAGCCTGCAGATTTGAAGTATGCAGATTCGAAGTATGCAGATTCGAAGTCTGCTTCACAGAGTTGGACTTCACACAAGAAAAGGGACTTTGGCCCTGGCACTAGGGTACTGTTGCTACAGTGTAGTAGTACTACTTGCAACAGCAAGAACTAGTACTACTTGCGTGAAGAACACAAGCAACAGAAACAAATAGTGAACAAAAATGCACACGGTACACAGCGATTCAGATTCACAATAACCAAACGCACGCCTCGCACTCAACAGGGAACAAAATCTTACTGCATTAATGAAGAACAAAATAAATGCAAGCAGAAGAACAAGCCTCTGGCGGCGCACAGAAACAGGAATAAGAGAGAGTGAGCAAGAGACAAAGTGACCCAATAGATTAAAAAGTGAATTCTGGAAGGGGTAGTCCAAACCCTAAGGATTGGGGCCCTATTTATAGGCTGCCCAACACTAGGAATATTCTACCAGCCCCTTAGGGTTTTTACAGATGCAAGAATAAACGAAAAGACTCTACTGCCCTTAGGTATTTTTACAGACACGATTGACTGACTGTGGGCCTAGAGTTACAGATGACTTATCCGGAAACTAAGCTTTCGTAGCGACTACGGCTTCTCTTCTGGACAGTCGGATACAAGATCGACGGTTGTCAGTTTTGCGCCGAAACTGACAAAACTTCCATCGACTTTGCACCAGGTACCCGGATTGGGCCGACCCGATTCCGCAGCTCTCTCAGCCCGGCAACCACTCACCGCCCGTGTACCTGAGTCAACCCTGGTCAACAGCCCAGTGGGTCTTCTACTGCTTCTGGCCCATGTACCCGGATTGGGCCAGTCCGACTTCGCAGCCTCCTCTGCCCGATAGTCGCTCGCTGCCCATGTACCTGAGTCACACGCGGCCCATCAAACAGCAGATCTCTTCTTCTTCTGTCCTCTTTGACTATCGTTGACAATGACTCATCACATCTGGAGCCATGAGGCCCATGCTATTCAGCATGGCTCCTCAATCTCCCCCTTGATGAGTGCATTGTCAACACTCCTCTTCTTCAGCTCTTCAGCACCTGCGAACAAATGTGGAAACACAAAAACAAAACACAAGAAAACAAAGAAGAAGAAAAATAAGGTAAAAGTTTAACCCTAATGACCAAAAGACGAACAATAGCCAAAGCGATCATTATGGTTAACCAAAACGTAAAAGCTCAAAAATGAGTGCGATTTCAGAACAACAAGGATATCAACAGAGTAAAAACTCCCCCTTAAACTCTAATCCCAAATTTTCTCCCCCTTGTTGACAAGTGAACTCATCAAGCACTCAATAGAGACACAGACTCCCCCTAAAATGCAACTCCCCCTCAAAATATGCAGTGAATTCAACTGGAGTGCATAAGGAGTGT
Source organism: Zizania palustris (assembly GCA_019279435.1). NCBI lineage: Eukaryota > Viridiplantae > Streptophyta > Magnoliopsida > Poales > Poaceae > Zizania > Zizania palustris. Next base: position 74,312,264 of record JAAALK010000287.1, on the reverse strand, counting down.
AGAAAGCATGCTTCTCAAATATGATTGACTGCAATTACAACATCTAACAAGTATAGCAAAAGAGATACTATCTAAGACACATGGCATGATCAGTGCAACAGATGATATCTAAAGAAAGTCATTAGCACGCATTTTTCAGTTTTTGCAAACAAAAAGCATCACCACATTTTCCAGTAAACAAGCAAGGTAAAGCATGAGATGCAAAAGCTATCTGATATCTACCAAGATAAGCATTATCCAAAACAAAGTGCTTCAGCAAACTTGTTATCATTTCATTTTTCAGGCTTTTTCTCTTTCCTTTTTCATTTTTGCCAGGGGTTATTTGCATGTCAAACCTTATGCTGACCGACCAAGTCAAGCCTAGGCCAGAACTGGACCATCAGAAGCTTAAGACATTTGGTCTTGGCAGACACTACATTGTCATAGTTCATACCAAAGTGCTATGGTACGCAGTTCAGAACAATGTAATGCGACAAAGCAAACCCACCTGGATCTTTTCAAGTTATGCATAAAAAGGCATGGAATTTACATTTTTCTTGATTTCTATCATTTTTAACGCACATTTCCATGTTTTAAAGAAGAAAGATGTCCAAGTTGCATGTTTGCATCTAAGTCAGGAACTAGCTACCAGGCATGTTAACAGATAGCAAGAATATTCAGCCTACGCATGCTAGTTACCAGAAGCAATGGTGATCATGTTTTCAAGTTTAAAGCATAAAAGCCATGCATATGACAGATATCAGACATATCAAGTGAACTGGACCAAAGCATGATCATTGACAAGTATTCAAAAGCATGTACCAGCTAAAATAAGTAAAGCAGTTCAATCATATAACAGAAGCATCTCTAAGGTGTGATATGTGAATATGCAAGATATGAACACACACAAAAAAAGGACTCAAGAAAAGAGTAAAGAAGAAAGAAAACTGATGCAAAATATCCTAGAAAGGATACACAACACCCAAATCCCCTCGTAAACACTCAAAAGTAGACTGATCTAGGGGTTTGGTGAAAATATCAGCCAACTGATGATGGGTATCAACATGAACAAGGTCAATGACACCTTTCTCATATTGATCCCGCAAGAAGTGAAAGCGCACATCAATATGTTTGGTTTTTGAATGGAGACACGGGTTTTTCCCTACACTAATAGCACTGGTGCTGTCGCAAAACAATGGAACTCTGGTAGGAAAGAACAACCCAAAATCTCGTAGAGTGGAAATCATCCAAACCAACTGTGAGCAGCAGCTAGCAGCAGCTACGTACTCAGCGTCTGTGGTCGAAAGAGCAACTCCAGATTGCTTTCGAGAAGACCAAGATACAAGAGAAGAACCAAGAAACTGGCAAGTACCGGAAGTCGACTTGCGATCCAACCGGCACCCACCAAAATCGGCATCTGAAAATCCAGATAAATCGAGAGAAGATGATGCTGAATAGAAAAGACCAAGATCAGGCGCATAAGTGAGATACCTGAAGATGCGCTTGACAGCCTGCCGATGAGACGCGCGTGGTGAAGACTGGAAGCGCGCGCAAAGTCCCACGGCGAACTGTATGTCTGGTCTTGTTGCCGTTAAGTATAACAGTGAATCGATCATCCCTCGAAACTCTCTTTCATTGACCTTGACGCCGCTCTCATCCTTGTCCAGACCCCCAGATGTGCCCATCGGAGTCATCTGCGGCTTCAACTCACCACCAAAGTCAAATTTCTTAAGCATGCCGCGTGTGTACTTACCTTGGTGGATGAAGGTGCCGTCCTTGGTCTGCTTGATCTGGAGCCCTAAGAAGTACTTGAGCTCACCCATGAGGCTCATCTCAAACTCGCTGTGCATCTGCTCAGAAAACTTGGACACAAGAGAATCAGTAGTACCGCCAAAGATAATATCGTCCACATAAATCTGAGCGACTAAGAAATCTAAAGCATCTCTGAGCAAGAAAAGAGTTTTATCCACAGAACCCATCACAAAGCCCTTCCCCAACAAAAATTGCTTCAACCGGTCATACCAAGCCCTGGGGGCTTGCTTCAACCCGTATAAAGCTTTGTGCAACTTAAAAACATGTCGAGGAAACTTAGGGTTCTCAAAACCGGGGGGTTGCCTAACATAAACCTCCTCTTCTATGTACCCGTTCAGAAAAGCACTCTTAACATCCATTTGAAAAAGCTAAAAACCCTTCGAAACAACAAAAGCTGGAAGAATACGAATGGACTCAAGACGGGCAACAGGAGCGAAGGTTTCTTCAAAGTCAATACCTTCCTTCTGGCAATAACCCTGGGCAACTAGTCGAGCCTTGTTGCGCACCACAATCCCATCTTCACCTTGTTTGTTCTTGAACACCCACTTGGTGCCTATGGGGTTGCATCCTGGTGGCGGCTCAACTAGTGTACAAACCCGATTACGGACAAAATTCTCAAGCTCTTCTTGCATAGCATTAATCCAATTAGAATCAGAAAGAGCATGAGAAACGTCTCTGGGCTCAAAAGATGCAACAAACGCAGATTCCGCAAACACAGCAAGAGAGGCAGAAGAACGCAAAGTTCTCTCAGTCAAATCATCAATGATGAGCTCTGAGGGGTGATCACGCTGAACTGCTCGGGTTCCCTGGTGATCCGAAGTCACCTCACCGGAGTCAGCAGCTGGCACATCTGGACTCGACTGAGGGGGCTCGATCATAGTGGAATAAGTGATCAGAGGTCCGCCCTCATCCTCAGTCGAAGTCTCAGAAGGTGTGGGCTCTGCGGGAGGTGCAGAAGGCCCACCCTCATTAGTGGCTGGAGTGTCATCATCTTCCTCGAAGATGGACTCTCCGAGATCACCATCAGAAGGCTCAAAAGAAGGAGTCAAAGAAGGCAAGGACTCATCAAATGAAACCTCACAGGTCTCGATAAGCAGCCGGGATTCGAGGTTCCAAACACGGAAGCCTCGAGAATGCAATGCATAACCAAGAAAAACACCATCCCAGCAACGAGACTCAAACTTGTCCAAATGCCCTCCCTTCTTGAGCACAAAGCACTTGCAGCCAAACGCTCGCAAGTGGCTCACCTTGGGCTGTCTGCCAAACCACAGTTCATATGATGTCTTACCAAGGTAAGCTCTAAGAAAGATGCGGTTGGCCAGATAGCAAGCCGTGTTCATGGCTTCAGCCCAAAAACGCCTAGGAGTCCTGTGCTTATCGAGCATCATCCTGGCCATCTCGACTAGCGTGCGGTTCTTTCGTTCCACAACGCCGTTCTGTGGGGGAGTGTGAGGAGAAGAAAACTGATGGTCCAGACCCTGATCACTACAGAAGCTGATGAACTGAGAGTTCTTGAACTCAGAGCCGTTGTCGGAGCGAATTGCTCGCATCCGACCATTGTTCTCATTCTTCAGCTTCAAAATCAGGTCATGAACAAACTGAAATGTTTCATCCTTAGACTCCAAAAAGAAAACCCACGAGAATCGAGAAAAGTCGTCAACAATCACAAGTGCATACCACTTCCCACCGACTGAGCATACCCGAGCAGGACCTACAGTGTCCAAATGTAAAAGCTCGCCCGGATACGAAGTCATCACCTGAGTGACAGGTGAATGAGAAGCGGCAACCATTTTCCCATGACGACAGGGATGACAAACTAGATCCTTCTCCATCTTAAGCTTGGGCAATCCTCGGATGAGGTCCATAGAGCTTAACCTGACTAGCAGATCAAAACTCAAGTGACCTAACCTCCTATGCCACTTCCAGAGCTCAGAAGAAGATCCAGCAATCAAACAGCGAGAAGGGACAAAAGAACTAGAGAAGTCAATTCGAAAAACTTTACCGAAAGGTAAAATCTGGCAAATCAAAGACCCTCTAGAATCAACCACAGAAGAATTTCCCTTCTTAAAACGCACTTCCAAACCATCCTCAAGAAGTTGCGAAACAGAAATCAAGTTGAAGTTCAAATTTTTAACCAAAGCAACATTCTTCAAAGAGAAATGATCTGAAATGCGAATTGAGCCTATGCCACTTACTTTCCCTTGACCGCTGTTCCCGAACGTGATGTATTCTTTGGAGCTCGGGGGAGTGAGACTGGAGAACCATCTGCGATGTCCCGTCATGTGGCGAGAGCATCCTGAGTCCATGATCCAAACATTCTCCAGTCCCCGGTCCTGCACAATCAGTGGCTGTAAGTGGGAGCAAATGGTCTGGCACCAGTTTTAGCAAAAGAGCTAAACCAGTGTCGAGCCATCTGCTCAAAAGATGGAAAGCGAAAACCATCAAAAGAGTTTGGACCAAAACGCGGCTCAAAGCACGGTCCTCGGTTCTGCCTAACCCTGCGGCCACGAGGTCCAGAACCGTAGCCAACACGGTCTGGAACTCTGCCGGAATGGACACCACCAACTGGAGCACGGGCAAGAAAGCCGTCTCCTCTACCACCACCTACACGATGCGGCCTAGCCTCTAGCCTCTCCCCGCGCCGAGGAACACGAAGTCTACCACCCTGCTGGTAGATCTGCTCCTGATCACTACGAGCCCTCTCTGCTCTCTCAACCCGCTTCCTCCTGAAGCAGAATTCCGCAAAATGCCCGTCTCTCTAACAGTACTCACAATGATATGTGGGCTTCTTGGGATGTGGTTGAGGCTTGGGATGTTTGGGCTTGGTAGTGTTTGGTGTGGTCTTCTTGGGTTGAGAGGGTCCAAGAAGAGAGTCTAGAGAAGAGTGGAGGTGTTTGGGCTTAGGAACCCAGATAGGCTTCTTGGGTGGAGCTTTGGGTGGTTCATGAATCACCCCATCCTTGGGCTGACAAGCCTGGAGGACTCAGTGGAGTGAGTCTTGGGGTATCTCTGCTCAGGAGTCATTTTACTCCACTCCACTGCCCGGCTAATGGCACTCTCAAAGTCAGCCTTGGTGTAGGTGTAACCTACCCCAAACCCATCCTACCTCTTGAACTGCTGGATCATCATGCCAAGTTGTGGCTCTCTGGCACTGATCCAACTCAGGATAGAACAGAGGTAAAAGTTCTCATTCTGAGAGTCTGCTAGCTCCTCTCTCAAGGAAGCTAGAACCTCCACCGGAGACAAGCAGGTCTCACACTCACTCTCCACTTGGACAGACTTTTTGGCTTTCAGCTTGATCAACTCCATTCTAAGAGACAGACAGTTCTCACAGACAGTGGGTGGAACTGACAATGTCTCAAGCTCTAGCCTAGTCTGTGCAAGCTCAGCTCTCAACCTCTCCAAATAACCCAACTGTTTATCACCCTTGGATTTCAGCTCAGCTAAGACAGCTAGATGAGATGGGCAATCAACACAGGGTGCGACGACAGTGGCTTGAGCATCTTTCAGCTCCAGCTGAGTGCTTTCAAGCTCAGTGGCCAAAGCGTCCCTCTCATCAACCCTTTCTGTGTACCTGGACTTCAGAGTCGACAGGTCACACAGAAGCACCTCACACTTCGGGCACTCACTGCTATCACCCAAGCAAGGGGAAGAAGATAGACTCTCAATTCTGCCGTTGGCCACGGCAAGCTCACTCTCTAACTCATCTATCCTCTTCTTAGCCCCCCTAAGCAGTTTTTCCCGATATTTCAACTCCTGACGATTGCTCTCAAGTAAATCAACGATTTCGCGCTCATAGGATGATACCTTGTTGTCGTCGTCGTCAGAATCGTCGGAGGAGCTCTTTTCTTCTTTATCCCCAGGAGCCATTGAACAGAAGCTCTTGCGGGATCTTCGGCGCTGGTGTGAGCGGCTCTTCGGCTTGTCTCCAAAGGCCATGAAGCAGAGGCCCGCCGGATCGTCCTTGTCCTTCCCCTTCCTGATGACGATCTCCTCATCACTTGAGCTTGATGAAGAGAAAGAAGACGTGGACTGCTTGGAGTAGCTCTTCTCCATCTCGGCGAAGAAGGCCTTGTCGCGCTTCTTGTTCTCTCGCCGGTAGTCCTTCAGGGCCTTCTTGAAGAATCGGGTCTTCGGCTTGCCCTTGTTGAAGGATGAGCTCTCATGCTTGCCGGAGTCGTGGAAGCTACCACTGGTGCCCTTCTTGTATCCATTGCGCTTGGGGCAGTCGGCGATGAAGTGTCCTGGATCACCACACTCAAAGCATCCGGATTTTGTGCCGTGTCTTTTGAACATTCTCTTGTCATAGACACGACACACCCGGTTGTTAAAGAGACACAAATCATCATCTCCCAAAGACTCAAGCTGGTCCTCAGTGATAGACATCAAGGAGAAACTAGCACAGCTCACAGCAGAGGGATCAACAGAAGATGTAGCAAGGGCCAGGGATTTTGATCCAAAACTAGTGATATTTGATCTCAGCTGGATATCTACCTCAGTGGCCTTTAGCTTGCTAAACAACTCAGAAATGGTCAAGGTATCGTAAGAAGTGCTCTCAACGATAGAGGATACCTTGATCTCCCAGATCTTTGGGTCCAAGGTATGGAGAACCTTGAGCGCCTACTCGTGATCTGAGACTAACTGAGCACCCTCAGCCTTGTTGTCCCGAAGCTTGTTAATGATTGATTGAAAGCGACCAAACAAAGCTTCAACAGATTCACCCGGCTTTTGTGTGAAGTTCTCATACTCACGCCGGTAGGTCTGATAGAGCCGAGCCTTGACCTGAGCTGTTCCCTCATGGTGTGCCTTGAGGGTAGCCCAGATCTCTCTTGCAGTGGAGAGATGGCTCACACGCTCAAACTCAGTGGGACCTAAACCAGAGAAAAGAATGTTCACAGCCTTACTGTTGCTCAGATGCTGAGCAATGATACCAGCAGTACCCTGCTCAGTGACTGGCAATATGACAAACGTGGTGTGAACGCAAATGTCCCAAATGTCCGAACCCTGGCTCATGAGATAGGCTCGCATGCGAGTCTTCCAATAGTTATAGCAATAGGCTTCCAAGGACGGGACCTTGCCAGGAGAAGTCATGGTCACTACTGGGGTTTAGAACCGGTTAAGGTATGGAAAACCCTAACCTCGCTCTGATACCACTTGTAGGACCGAAAGTAGCGACCAGAGGGGGGTGAATGGGCGCCTAAAAAAATTCTTTCGAATCAATGGCCTGCTCCCAAAACCCAACGCATTTAAAAAGAAAACTAAACAGCAAAGCGAGAACAGATTGACTAAGTCTGCAGATTCGAAGTCTGCTGATTCAGAGGTTGCAGATTCTGAGGTTGCAGATTCTGAGGTTGCAGATTCTGAGGTTGCAGATTCGAAGGTTGCAGATTCGGAGGTTGCAGATTCGAAGGTTGCAGATTCGAAGGTTGCAGATTCAGAGGTTGCAGATTCGAAGGTTGCAGATTCGAAGGTTGCAGATTCGAAGGTTGCAGATTCGAAGTATGCAGATTCGAAGGATGCAGATTCGAAGTATGCAGATTCGAAGTATGCAGATTCGAAGCCTGTAGATTTGAAGTATGCAGATTCGAAGTATGCAGATTCGAAGTCTGCTTCACAGAGTTGGACTTCATACAAGAAAAGGGACTTTGGCCCTGTCAACTCGATCAAAAAGCTATGCAGTAAAAGCAAAAAGTTGGCACTAGAGTACTGTTGCTACAGTGTAGTAGTACTACTTGCAACAGCAAGAACTAGTACTACTTGCGTGAAGAACACAAGCAACAGAAACAAATAGTGAACAAAAATGCACACGGTACACAGCGATTCAGATTCACAATAACCAAACGCACGCCTCGCACTCAACAGGGAACAAAATCTTACTGCATTAATGAAGAACAAAATAAATGCAAGCAGAAGAACAAGCCTCTGGCGGCGCACAGAAACAGGAATAAGAGAGAGAGTGCGCAGGAGACAAAGTGACCCAATAGATTAAAAAGTGAATTCTGGAAGGGGTAGTCCAAACCCTAGGGATTGGGGCCCTATTTATAGGCTGCCCAACACTAGTAATATTCTACCAGCCCCTTAGGGTTTTTACAGATGCAAGAATAAAGGAAAAGACTCTACTGCCCTTAGGTATTTTTACAGACACGATTGACTGACTGTGGGCCTAGAGTTACAGATGACTTATCCGGAAACTAAGCTTTCGTAGCGACTACGACTTCTCTTCTGGACAGTCGGATACAAGATCGACGGTTGTCAGTTTTGCGCCGAAACTGACAAAACTTCCACCGACTTTGCACCAGGTACCCGGATTGGGCCGGCCCGATTCCGCAGCTCTCTCAGCCCGGCAACCACTCACCGCCCGTGTACCTGAGTCAACCCTGGTCAACAGCCCAGTGGGTCTTCTACTGCTTCTGGCCCATGTACCCGGATTTGGCCAGCCCGACTTCGCAGCCTCCTCTGCCCCACAGTCGCTCGCTGCCCGTGTACCTGAGTCACACGCGGCCCATCAAACAGCAGATCTCTTCTTCTTCTGTCCTCTTTGACTATCGTTGACAATGACTCATCACATCTGGAGCCATGAGGCCCATGCTATTCAGCATGGCTCCTCAACTGTGAGGTTCGCACCAGAAATCTATAAACCTGCACCAAAGAAAGTTTTCCATTGCACTTATTGTCATCGTGTCAGACACTTGATTGGTTTTTGCTATAGACGCATGAATGATGAACATCGTGCTTATGCTGTACATTCTCATCCTTCATTTGATATGCATGACTATGATTATAATGCTTATACTGATTATGAGGCTCCTTACAGTTATATGAGTGGATATGCCCATCGTGGTGTATATCGTACATCGTATGATGATAGACCACGTAGGCATTTTGGTCCTAATTATTTTAGGAGACCTCAGCGAGTTGCGAGGAGACCACATGTTCAGTATGGTTCTCATCACACACAGTCTCCTGCTTTATCTACTTCTCGGGTTGTTCAGCACTGGATACCTAAGCATATTATCTCTAAACCCAGCGCTAAGTACTCGAGATTTTACTTCTCTACTTAGGGGAGTCATGGGAGGTTGGAGGACAAGTGGATCATTGATTCCGGGTGTTCATGACACATGACCGGGAATTCTTCATGGTTCTCCAGCTTCACCTCAGCCAGGCAGCGCGAAAGCATCACTTTTGGAAACAATCATAAAAGCAGAGTGAAGGGAAAAGGTATGATAAAAATTAATGAAAATTTAACTCTTTCTAATGTTGCTTTCGTTGAGGATTTCGGTTACAATTTGCTTTCTGTTTCATAATTGCTCGATGAGGGTTTTGAGGTTCATTTCAGTCAAAATGCTTCTTATGCGCATGATTCTTCTAGAGCTTTTATTTGCAAAATGATAAGAGTAGGGAGAATTTTTGGGGCAGATTTCACCGAGTCTTTTGGTTCTTCTCATTGTCTTTTAGCTGAACCGTCGTCTGAGCTTTGGATGTGGCATAGGAGACTAGGGCACATGAGTTTTGATTTGCTTGTGAGATTGAGTGCCCTAGAACTCATCCGAGGATTGCCCGAGCTAAAAATTGAGAAGAACCTCATTTGTGCTCCTTGTCGTCTTGGTAAAATGGTTGCTGCCTCGTATTATCCCATAAACATGGTGATGACTGAGCGACCTGGTGAGCTTTTACATATGGATACAGTTGGTCCATCCTGGGTTAGCTCGTTAGGTGGCAAATGGTACGTGCTTGTTGTGGTTGGTGACTATTCTCGTTACTCTTGGGTTTTCTTTCTAGTATGCAAGGATGAAGTGTTCATACACTTTTGGATCTTAGCACTGAGGCTATTCAATTAACTCCCTGGTGCAATGAAGCCTCTTCGAAGCGATAACGGCACTGAGTTTAAAAATAGCTCTTTTGCAGATTTTTGTCTTGAACATGGGATTGAACATCAATTTTCTGCACCAAGAGTCCCTCAACAAAATGGTGTGGTTGAGAGGAAGAATCGTACTCTTGTGGAGATGGATAGGATGATGCTGAATGAGCATAGGACTCCTAGAAAATTTTGGGCTGAAGCCATGAGTACAGCATGTTACATCTCGAACAAGATCTCTTTGCGCTCTTTGTTGAATGTGACTTCTTATGAACTTCGCTTTGGGAGGAAGCCCAAGGTCACTCACTTCAGAGTGTTTGGATGTTGTTGCTTCATACTAAAGCGAGGTAATTTGGATAAATTTGAATCGCGTGCATCTGATGTGATCTTTTTGTGCTATTCTCTACATGAACACTCTTATCGTGTGTTCAATCTTAAAACTAACACATTGGTTGAATCTTGTGATGTAACTTTTGATAAAACTTATCTATGTGTTAGCCCTAAATTTGAATTTGCAAGTGAACACGATATAAGTGAAACGCTTTTTGAGGAAGAAGATCCATCATATGATGAAGATCCTCATGTTGTACCACTACCTCCTTCCATGGTGACTCCAGAAGCTTCGACTACTTTGACTACAGGACCTGAAGATTCCACTTCTAAGAATCTGGAGCAAACTTTGGCAAGAGTTGAGGGGGAGATTCTATCGAAGAGAGAAGCGCCGCTTCGTATTCAAAGAATGCATCCTCCGGAGCAGATCATCGGTGATCTAAATGAATGAGTAACCCGATCTCACGCTCATTTTGTTGATTCTGCTTTTGTTGCTAATTTTGAACAATTAGATGTTAGTCATGCTTTGTCTGATGTGAGTTGGGTCAATGCCATGCATGAGGAACTTGAAAATTTTGAAAGAAATCAAGTTTGGATTCTCGTTGATCCACCCCTAACATTCATTTAATTGGTACAAAATGGATTTTCAAAAACAAATAGGGGGAGGACGGGGCGATAGTGAGTAACAAAGCTAGACTAGTGGTTCAAGGGTATACTCAAGTCGAGGGGGTTGATTTTGGAGAAAATTTTGCACCGGTAGCTCGACTTGAGGCCATTAGGTTCTTGCTTGCTTTTGCCTCTTCGCGCGGTTTTAAACTTTTTCAAATGGATGTGAAAAGACATTTTTGAATGGGTTCATGGGAGAGGACGTTTATGTCAAGCAGCCTCCTGGCTTTGAGGATCCCAAGTACCCCCATAGAGTGTTTAAACTTCACAAAGCATTATATGGGCTTAAACAAACACCGAGGGCCTGGTACGATCGCCTGAGGACATTCTTGATTGAGCATGGGTACAAGATGGGGTCCGTTGTCAAAATATTGTTCACTCTCATGCATGGCAAAGACTTTATACTTGTTCAGATATATGTCGATGATATAATATTTGGTGGTTCATCTTATACACTTGTTGCTGAGTTTGCAGATTCGATGAGCAGAGAGTTTGTAATAGGTGGATGAGTCCCGATCTTCCGCTAGATAAGGATAACTTGGATTGGTGGAGAATCTTGACGTTGACGATTCAAGGCTCCGGTCCGACGGATCAAAACCTTACAATCGCTACACCACCGTCTCCGTTGGTTATCAACCACGCAAGGCGCGATTGACCTCGCCACGAAGGCTAGTTCCTGCAAGTGAATCCAAGAACACAAGCAAGAACAGGAAGAACATGAGTCGAATACCAAATCACAGATGAACTATGATGAGGAGAGGTTTCACAAACGCCGTTGCAGTAGCCAATCGGTCCGGTGCAAGAGCGGGATCTAAACACACGAGTGTAGATGCAAAAAAAAGCAAAACCTAACCCTAATGACGGCTGTCGTGAGTATATAGGGTGTGGGCAGCCTGTAGGAGGCACACACGACTCGGACTATGGGCCAACACGGCCTCCAACTCAGTACAAGGTCTAACTCGGCCCAATTCTGTCATGCAGGACTATTTCAGTCACACGGGACGACTCAAGACTCCAAATGAGGCAGGACCAAAAAGATCCATCTTCTCCTTAGCTTTCCAAAAAGTCCAAGAACGCGCCAATCGGACTTCGTATGAGGAAGTTACGCCCATTTTGGTGCATAGTGGTTGATGTAGTCCGAACCAGCGAATTCTTGACTTCAAATCATCCGTGCGACTCCGTCTTCAACTCCAACTCTCCTATTCCATCTCCCATATTCCTAAGCAACAAAATATCACTAGTATTGAGTAGCATCCCATCCAAATAAATATTAACATAGTTGCTAAGGAAAGAATTAACCTTATGGTTCAAGCGACGGGCACGGGCGTGTGTGATTGGTCCTTGTAATTGAATTGTAGGTGGAGGCTCCATGTGTGTATCATGTGAAGTGATGTCCTCATCATCTTTCCCCTCTTGAATTGGAGTCGTCCTCGACTCAAGCTCATCATCATCTCCCAAATAGGGCTTTAAATCTGAAATGTTAAATGTGGGACTAACCCCAAAAGCTGCAGGCAACTCAAGTTTATATGAATTATCATTTATCTTCTCAAGCACACGGAAAGGACCATTAGCACGGGGCATCAATTTAGACTTTCTCAAATCAGGTAAACGATCCTTGCACAAGTGCAACCAAACAAGATCACCCGGTTCAAATGTTATCTCTTTTCTACCCTTACTACAATAAGCACGATATTTCTCATTCATTTTCTCTATGTTTGCTTTAGTAGTTTGATGCATCTTAAGCAATAATTCAGCACGTGTAATAGCATCAAAATTCAATTTTTCAGATGGTGGCAATGGTGGCAAATCAATAGGAGCACGCGGATTAAAGCCATAGACCACTTGAAATGGACTTACCTTACTAGTGGAGTGTACTGACTTATTATATGCAAACTCAATATGAGGTAGACACTCTTCCCAGAGCTTCAAGTTGGTCTTCAAAACAGTCCTCAACATGGTGGACAATGTCCAGTTGACGACCTCCGTTTTCCCATCCGTTTGTGGGTGACAAGTAGTAGAAAACAGCAGCTTCGTCCCCAACTTATGCCACAACGTCCTCCAAAAATGACTTAAGAATTTAGCATCACGATCTGAAACGATGGTATTGGGAACTCCATGCAAGCGAACGACCTCTCTGAAAAACAAATCAGCAACATTGGTAGCGTCGTCGCTCTTGTGACAAGGTATAAAATGCGCCATTTTAGAGAACCGATCTACCACCACAAAAATACTATCCCTCCCCCTCTTAGTTCTAGGTAATCCTAACACAAAATCCATACAAATATCCTCCCAAGGTACACTAGGAACAAGAAGAGGCATATAAAGACCATGTCGGTTTAGACGGGACTTAGCTTTATTGCATGTAGTGCATCGTGCCACGTAGCGCTCAACATCTCGTCTCATCCTAGGCCAATAGAAGTGTGTGGACAGCACATCTTCAGTTTTCTTTGATCCAAAATGACCCATCAAACCACAACCATGTGCTTCCTACAATAACTCCAAGCGAAGAGAGCTAGCCGGCACACATAACTTGTTAGCACGAAAAAGATATCCATTATTCAGCACATATTTGTTCCAAGCACGGTCATCTGTACAATTTGCAAAAGCATCTTTGAAGTCCAAATCAGTAGCATACATGTCCTTCAATGTTTCTAAACCAAAGATCTTATAATCAAGTTGAGAAAGCAATGTATAACGTCTAGATAAAGCATCAGCAATCACATTATCTTTCCCTTTCTTATGCTTAATGATATATGGAAAAGTATCAATAAATTCTACCCATTTAGCATGTCGTTTATTGAGATTTACTTGACTACGTATATGCTTCAATGCTTCATGATCCGAATAAATAATAAACTCCTTAGGCAAAAGGTAATGTCGCCAAGTTTCAAGCACACGCACTAAAGCATATAATTCCTTATCATAGGTAGAATAATTCAACTGTGGACCATGTAATTTCTCACTAAAATAGGTCATGGGTTTACCTCCTTGTAGCAGCACACCTCCTATTCCAAAACCACTAGCATCACATTCTAACTCAAAAGTCTTACCGAAGTCGGGTAGCTAAAGTAGAGGTGCATGTGTAAGGTGATCCTTGAGTGTGGCAAAAGCTTGTTCTTGTGCTGGTTCCCAAGTAAAAGTAACTCCCTTCTTGTTCAACTCATTCAAAGGACCGGCTATGGTGCTGAAATCTTTCACAAAACGCCGGTAGAACCCTGCAAGACCAAGAAAACTATGTACATGTGTGATAGTTTGAGGTTGCGGCCAGCTGTTGATTGCTTCTACCTTCGCCGCATCAACCTCAATGCCCTATGAAGTGACAACATATCCAAGAAACACAACTTGATCCGTGCAAAACGTGCACTTCTCAAGGTTACCAAACAATCTAGCCTCACGTAGGACAAAAAAAACAACACGTAGGTGTTCAACATGTTCAGTGGGAGACTTGCTGTAAATCAAGATATCATCAAAGTATACTACCACAAAGCGTCCTATAAAGGGTCGTAGGACTTCATTCATCAAGCGCATGAAGGTACTAGGTGCATTAGTAAGTCCAAAAGGCATGACAAGCCACTCATATAATCCAAACTTTGTTTTAAAAGTAGTTTTTCATTCATCACTTAGTTTTCATGCGAATTTAGTGGTAGCCACTATGGAGATCGATCTTAGTAAAGATAATGGCACCACTAAGCTCATCAAGCATGTCATCCAATCTAGGAATAGGGTGTCGATATCGAATGGTGATATTATTAATAGCACGACAATCAACACACATGCGCCAACTACCATCTTTCTTAGGCACCAAAAGAACGGGTACTGCAAAACGACTAAGGCTTTCACGGACGTACCCACGATCAAGAAGGTCCTGTACTTGGCGCTGAATTTGTTTTGTCTCTTCCGGATTGGTACGGTACGCTGCACGATTGGGAAGAGACGCACCTGGGAACAAATCAATTTGGTGCTCGATGCCGCGTATCGTTGGCAGCCTGGGTGGTATCTCAGCCGGAAAAACATCGTTAAACTCCTGAAAAAGGTTAGTGACTGCAACGGGAACAGAGCTAGAAATGTTCGCAAGTTAAAACAGCACGTTCGTGCAAATCAAGCCATATATCATTGGAGTATCATCACAAATTTCAGCAAGGTCACTTTTAGTTGCAAGCACGACACATCCTTTCAAATTAATAACTTGTGATGAAGAAGGAGAAGCAACTTTATCTTTTTGTTGCCTCAAAAGCATTTTCGCTACTTGCTGATTTTCAGAAGGTTGTTTGTTCGTTTGTGCGTCCTTAGCATACTTTTCTTGTTCAAATTTCACAATTTCAGCAGGAGTCATAGGAAGCAAAGTAACTTTATTTCCTTTATACATAAATGTGTACTTATTGCTCCTACCATGGTGTGTAGCATCAGTATCATACTACCAAGGTCTACCAAGTAATAGAGAACATGCTTGCATTGGTACTACATCAAAACCAGCAACTCCGAAGTATGTACCAATGGAAAATCTGTTGTGAGCACTTTGTGTTACCTTGACCTTACCACTATTGTTGAACCATTGCACGTGGTAAGGGTGTGGATGCACACGTGTGGGAAGTTGAAGCTTAGTTACCAAGTCGTGGCTCACCAAATTGTTGCAACTACCGCTGTCGATGATGACACGTACACGGCGGTCATTGACGATGAAGGTCTGAAACAGATTATTCCATTGTGCCCGGTCGTCCTGCTCCATGTGAGTGCTCAAAACACGTTGTACAATAAGTGCTTCATGGTCAGCAAAGGCATCCGGTGCAAAAATAGCGTCATCGTCGGAAGCATCGTAATCTCCTGCAATGTTAGCAGCAAGTGCATATTCATCTTCAACATCACTAGCACTTACATAGCCACCATCTTCCGTAGCAATATAAGCCCGCTGACTAGGGCAGTCCTTCATAACGTGGTCGAATCCTTTGCATCGGTGACACTGGATCGCTGCAGAACGTGCAGTAGAGGCCACCGAGGAGGTGGGCTTGGTTGTTGCCTTGGATGCTACAGCTTTGGAGCTCTTATTCTAGGCTGTAGCTATAGAAGGTGCTGATGTAACCGCCGGTCGAGAAGGAGGTGGTGGTCGCTGCTGCTGCCGACTTGAGCATGAAGTGGCACCACCAATGTTGCTCCTCATGCTGCGTTGTGGTTGTTGGCGACCCTGCAATTCTTTTTCTGCAAGTATAACAAGGTGGAAAAGACGAGTGATAGTATTGTATTCATTATAATCAATGATATCCTGAATTTCATGTCTTAAATCACCATGAAAATGGGCCATTTTATCCTCATTGTCCTCCTCAATTTCAGCACGCATGCAACCTATTTGTAGCTCCTGATAATACTCCTCTATCGATTTATTTCCTTGGTTTAGGCGCTGCAATTTTTTTCTCAAATCACGTTTATATGAAGGAGGAACCCATCTACCACGCATTTTCAGTTTTAACATACCCCAATTTTATGGTTCATTGCCAACCTAAACTATTTCAGTCCACCAAATAAGAGCATATCCAGTGAAGTCACTAGTAGCTAAGCGCACGCGGTGGATAGCAGGAACCATGTGAGCATTAAATTTTTGTTCGACTGACATCTCCCAATCTAAATATGCATCTGGATCATAGGTGCCAGCAAAATGAGGTACTGAAAATTTTACCTTAGAGTAGGGATCATTGTTCCCGCGGTTATCATTGTTACCTCGTGTATGGCGATTGCGGTGGTCGCCCATACCTTGAGGATTGAACTGAAAGCGATGATGTGCAGCCTCATCAGGGTCAATGCCATTGTTCCCGGCATCGGATAGGTCGTCTTTCTCCTCAACATGGTCATCTTCCTCCTCAACATGGTCGTCGTCGGCTTTTGCAGCAGGCAAGCGTGTCTCTAGAACAGTCATTCGGTCCACTAGGTCAGCCACAGTACGCGTGAGACGTTCGATGGAGTGTTGGGTCTACTGCTGAGACTCCAGTAGAGCACGTCATGAGACACATTCATTAAAATCGGATGGAGGGGTATCGTTGTTATCTGCCATGTTAGTGAAAAGACAAACAACAAAGAATAATCCTTATGGAACACAACTAGGTGTAGTGGTGGGTGTATGGTGGAAGCAATCCATCAAGCGCCTTACCCATGCTTGCAAGTGTTCGTACCACACCACAGTGAGGTCACCGGCCTACAGGTGAAGAACCAAGTGGAGGGTGGTGGGCGATTGCAAAATGTGAACCTGTCCTGACCAAGACAAGGTGTAGCTTGGAAGGCAAAGTAAGTAGCAAGGAATAGCGATAGTAATAACAGTTAAACCAAGTTCAATAAGTGTTCCCTAGTACTCGTCAAAGTTACTGGTCTAAGTGCTCCCAAGGTGAAATTCAAGCAATAGAGGGAAACTATGTGCCCAAAACTCAAGTGGAAGACAGAACAAGGTAGCAAACGACAGGACCAGTTCTCTTTTGCTTCTTTACTTCTCGTTTTTTTTGTTTTTTTTCACTATATTTTTTGAACAAGGATGACAAGAGATGCAACAACAAAAATTGGTACCTGCAATTGAGGTGGGATGTGGTTCACAGAAATTCAACAAGTTCTCTGAACGACGTGCAAAAACTTTGCCCAATTTTTTTCTTTATCTTCCTGATTTTTTTTGGCAATTCTGATGAACCAAATAGGACGAGCAAAAGTTATGCCTGTTTTACTGAAGGGGGGTCACAAGGACTCGATGTCGAAAACCGAGTAGAAAACCAAGTGGAAACCGACTAGGGTTGTGGGGGGGTTTCGGGTGGGGTAATTTTTTTTGAGACACAAGATCAACTACTACTCAACGACACAAAGAGATGACTAAACTAGCAACAAGACTCAACCAAGAACACAAACTCAACAAAGCTAAAAACTGAAATTAAAATCGCAAGGCACAAAGGGGTTCTCGGTGGGGATTTTTTGTGAGGGTTTTCTGGACTCTAGGTAAAAATAAAAGAAGATCGAGATTACCTAACGGGAAAACTGAGCTCTGATACCAACTAATAGGTGGATGGTTCTCGATCTTCCGCTAGGTAAGGATAACTTGGATTGGTGGAGAATCTCGACGTTGATGATCCAAGGCTCCGGTCCGATGGATCAAAACCTTACAATCGCTACACCACCGTCTCCGTTGGTTATCAACCATGCAGGGCGCGATTGACATCGTCACGAAGGCTGGTTCCTGCAAGCGAATCCAAGAACACAAGCAAGAACAGGAATAACACGAGTTGAATGCCAAATCATAGATGAACTATGATGAGGAGAGGTTCTTGGTCCTTGTAATTTAATTGTAGGTGGAGGCTCCATGTGTGTATCATGTGAAGTGATGTCCTCATCAGTTTGAGATGTCAATGATGGGCGACCTGACCTTCTTCCTGGGTTTGTAGATCAAACAAAGCAAACAAGGAACTTTTGTCCATAAAACAAAATACACGAGAGATTTGCTTAAACGATTTGACATGTCTGACGCTAAACCTCTTGCTACCCCAATGGGTACTTCTATTGCTCTCGATCCAGATGAAAACGGAGAAGAGGTGGACCAGAAGGAGTACTGTAGCATGATCGGCTCCCTCCTGTACTTAACGGCTACAAGGCCGGACATACACTTTGTTGTGTGTTTCTGCGCTCGTTTTCAGGCTTCTCCCAGGGCATCACATCGTCAAGCTATCAAACGCATCTTAAGGTACCTCAAGCATACTCTTGAATTCGGTATTTGGTATTCTGCATCATCTTCATTATGCTTGCAAGGTTTTTCTGACGCTGACTTTGCTGGTTGCCGGATTGATCGTAAGAGTACATCTGGGACGTGTCATTTTCTTGGATCTTCTCTTGTGTGTTGGTCTTCACGCAAATAGTCTAGCATTGCACATTCTACAACTGAGGATGAATATTTAGCTGCCGCTAGCTATTGCGCATAGTTTTGTGGATGGTTTCTACTTTGCGGGACTTTGGGTTGGAGTTTTCACGTTTTCCACTCTTTTGCGATAACACAAGTGCAATCAGTTTAGTAAACAACCTAGTACAACATTCTAGGACCAAACATTGACGTGCGTTATCACTTTTAGAGAGATCACAATGAAAAGGACGATATTGAATTGCGTTTTGTTGATACTCAAAACCAGCTTGCAGATATTTTCACCAAGCCTCTTGATGCTTCTCGCTTTTCATTTTTGAGGGGAGAGCTTGGCATTTGTCATCCTTATGGCATCATGTGAAGGGGAGTTGTGTACATATGCATATGCTTCTAAAATATGATTAATTTCTTTTATATGTACATGACTTACTTGTGCACTTTACAATATTGTCCTGCTTTCACTGTTTGATTGTGCTTAGAATGAACTCATCTATGTATATGTGTTGAGCATGGCTTTTCATTGCGAAAATTGGAAAATGGTCACTACCAAGTCTGGTTTCTAGCATGAATAGGCTAGGGTGCTTTAGCTATTCATTTCTTACTTGATAGCTTTGTCCTTGTCACTTGGATGATCATATGCAACTTGATCATGTTTGCTAAAAATAAAAAAAATGCAAAATTGAAAAATAAAAAAATGAAAATGTTGAAAATGAATCAAAAAGTGCTTAAGTATTGATAAAATTGAAAAGATCTAGGTGGATTTGCATAGTTGCACTACTTTGTTCTGGACTGCATTCCATTGCACTTTGGTTTGAACTAGGACATCGAGTGTATACCACGATCAATGCCTTAAGCTTTCGATGGTTTATCCTAGGCTTGGCTTGATCGGTTAGCATAAGGTTGACTTGCAAATAACCCCTAGCATTAAAAAATTGAATAAAAAGTTTACTTTTCTCACATATCAAGTTTGCTGCAGCTCCTTATAGTGGGATGTGCTTTTTGAGTTGGTTTGAGACTAGCTTTTGTGCTTCTTACCTTGACATGTATAGTTCACTAGTCTCGGTAGTGATGCTTTTGTTTTCTTAAACTTCAAACTACTTGCTCATACGGATATTTAGATTATGGTCATTCAAAGCTTGCCATGCAGTTTAGTCAGGACATATTGTGAGTCACAAGGAGTACTTGTATTGTAATTGGACTTTTTCATACCTTGGAAGCATTGCATGATCACTTTTCTCTCTCGTCTCATGGGGCTATCTTGATGAGACTAGCTTTTGCCGTTCCTACAACAGTGTGTGCCGTCGTCGCTGTACATCGTCAAGAATCAGTGGTTTTCTGCATCGGCTCAGATAAGTTCTTCATCATTTTATCTGTGATTTTTGATGATCTAAACTACCTGTGATTGTGATGATAATATCCTGAATTTTGTATTACTTGTATAGATGTGATTAAAACCTGAAATCAGTATTATATTCAGATAAATTTATTGACTAGGCACCTTTTATTTTTGAAGTCCTAGTTTGTCTAGTTTTTGCTGTGTTGCTCTGCTGCTTCTAGTGATCAATCATGTGTGTCTATGATTTGAAGCTGATCATATGTATGTGATATGTGGATGATTTGAATATGGTTTTTGCTAGTGCTTTATTGTGTTAAACAGAAGCTTCTCTCCTGGTTTGAATTTAAACTATTGTGGAGAGACTTGTAGTTCTGTTTATCAAGATATTTTTGTGCATCTGATCTGGTTGTCCATGTGAATTCATCCTGTTCTTCTGGTTCTTGTTCATGTGAACATTCTGTGAGTTCTGTTCAGTTTTTCAGTGTATTTCTGAAGTATCTTTCTCTAATCTGATTAGACCGATCAGATTCTACTGTTGGAATTGTGTATCTAAAAAGGAGTGTGGTCTGTTTCTGATCAGCTGGCATAAAATCATAAAGTTCTAGAAATTGAAACTAATTTGAATCTTAGTTTGCTGATGTTGATTGATTCAAGTCTGGTGAACTGTTCTGGTTGCTATCTGCTAGAATTCAAATTGAAGTTATTTTGTGAACTGAAAACAAATGGTAAATAAGTATTTCTAATCAAGCTCTTGAGAAGTATTCTGTGAGTTAAACCATTTGATCTGAATCAGTGCATTGCTATTGGATTTTAGCTCTGCTCAATCCTTTTAGAGTCTGAATTATTGTCAAAACTTGATCAGCACATTTTGTCTTTGCTCACATATAGTTAAACTGATCAAAGTGCTTCTACTCTAAATCTGAAGTTGTTTAGTTTGTTAAATGTGTAAATCTGAGGTTCAAAAGTATTCAGTTCTATATCTGTTTTGAAGTTTGAAATATATTTGAATTCTAGACTAGTGCAACCTGAATCAATACATTTTCTGAACTTGAGATGTATTTTGAGAAGAGAATTTCTTGTTCTGAAATAGTCCACTGAAATCATTTCTTGAAATTTGTCAGTTTTGCTACAGTGTGTGATCAACAGGTCTGTTCTTGGTTTTACCCTGGTTCATGTTCAGCATTTGATCTGGTTGTAGTTTTGTTCAGAGTTAAAAATGCCTGATATATTTCTGCATGCTTGAAATTTGTTGAAAAGTGAGAGAAGTAACAAAATTATCTAGTGTACTCTTGATGAGGAATCGTAAGTACTGAATCGTTTCGATTGTGGTTCAGAGTATTGTCATCTTCACCCTCTATGATTTTTGTATACTGATTTTCAGCAAGTGTGTTTCAAGTTGTGAATCATTGTATGCTATTTTGTTACTAAATTGAGAATGAAATTTGCAATCTGAAACTAAAAATGACATATGCACATTATTGAAGTTACCATTACTATTCATCGTATGAAAAAATTTCAGAACTGATTGAATCTCAATTGTGATTGAATTAAAACGATCTGATTTACTTTTTACACTTAAATTTGATCTCTAGAGTGAGTGTTTTGATAGTTGTTGTTTAAGAATCTTGAATCAAAGTTGATTTGTGATTTTCCATCTTGAGGAGCTCAATTTTTGTACTGATTGGTTCGAAACTTGAATTTGAGTTCTTAGAGGTGTGTTGGGTGATTTGATTAGGCCATCACATTCGAAAGAAAGTGTTGAGGCGCTTATTCACCCCCCCTCTAGTCGCCATTCTAATCCCACACAACATGTATTGTCGCTTGCCAAACCGATGTTATAAAATATATGTTGCAAAAGCCGATTCTAAGTGGGAGAATCGGGAAGTGGGCTTACGCTTTGATTAAGTATAATTTGGCCTATGAACTCCTAAGAGCTATGAAAGGCTAAATTATCGCTAATTTTATAGTTGATCACCACATAGATGTCAGTTGGTGTGACAATGTTGCTCTAATTGAAATAGTACCATGGAAACTTTATTTTGATGGTTCAGCTTGCAAAAGTGGCCAAGGTATTGGAGTGGTTCTCATATCACCAAATGGGGCGCATTTTGAGACCTCGACCCGTTTAGAATTTCCCTCTACTAATAACCAAGCTGAATATGAGGCCTTGTTACTAGGACTTGAATTGCTGGAATCCATGGGTCCTAAACATGTTCATGTGCATGGTGATTCTCTATTAGTAGTACAACAAGTAGCTAAGAATGCTTAATGTCTTAATGGCTTGTTGAATAGTTATTTGGATAAATGCCTAGACATAGTTGCTACTTTTGATGACTTCAAAATCTCTCACGTGTCAAGAGAAGCCAACTCCATTGCAAATGATTTGGCTCAGCAAGCATCCGGATATCAAGTCAGGAGAGGAAAATTTTCTGTACAGGAAAAGCCAATGCTTTGGTCTCACTGCCGAAGCCAGAAGATTCAGGCAGCTGCGAGGCCTATCGAGCCATGTGGGTCAGACCCCTTTGGTCACCGGAGGGTGTCATGTGACAGAGCCCTCGCGCCGGGATACCCTATCCACCGAAGGGCCTGGAACTTCGAAGCCCGCTGAACAACAGAGGTCTTCAGGAACCAGAGCCCTCCGATAGAAGGCTTCGGAATGATTGGCTCCGCACGGCCGACCTAGTCAGCCTTCGGCAGAAGCAGGAAAGGCCCGGGGGCACTCCGAAATAAGCAGCTCAGACATTACTCTAGGGGAGAGGTCAACAAGCCCTCCGGAGGCCCATAAGGGCGATTGGAGGATTCCAATCGTCCAATATTTGAGAAACCCTAGTCAAAGGGTTGATCGGAAAGTTCGGCGACAAGCATTCAAGTTTGTGTTGCTAGATGATATACTATATCGCCGAACTATTGATGGAGTAGTTTTAAAGTGTTTAGATGATGAATAATCCCAGGTATCTACAGGAGAAGTCCATGAGGGACTTTGTGGCACTCATTAGTCGGCCTAGAAAATGAGTTGGATGCTCAAAAGAGCGGGTTTCTACTGGCCGAGTATGATTGACGATTGTTTTAGATATTATAGAGGGTGTGAAGTGTGCAAGAAGTTTGGCAATATCCAGCTAGCTCCCACTTCATTGCTTAACCCTATTATCAAGCCATGGCCATTCCGAGGTTGGGGTTTAGACTTCATAGGCCAGATCCATCCTCCTTCAAAAGGGCATCGGTTCGTGTTGATGGCGACGGATTACCTCACCAAATGGATCGAAGTCATGCCTCTCGAGAACATGACTCACAATGAGGTACTTGATTTTATCTTTAAGTACATTATTCATAGATTCGGTATTCCTCAAACTCTCACTACGGATCAAGGTAGTTCATTTGTTTCTAAAGAAGTGAGAGACTCGGCCGAATTCTATGGTATTAAGTTAAAAAACTCTTCACCATACTATGCTCAGGCCAATGGTCAGGCTGAGTCTAGTAATAAGACTGTGATTAAACTCATTAAGAGGAAAATCGAAGAATTCCCTAAGAGGTGGCATGAGGTTCTTTCCGAGGAAATATTGGCTTGTAGAATTGCAAAGCACGGTGCTACCAAAGTTAGTCCATATGAGTTAGTATATGGACAAGAAGTCGTTCTACCTGTAGAAGTAGATCTTGGCTCTTTAAGAGTTCTAAAGCAAGATGGCTTATCGGTCGATGAGTATGAGACTCTTTTGAAGAACAATCTAGAAGAAGTGACCGATAAGAGGTTGAGGGCTTTAGAAGCTATAGAAATAGACAAAAGGATAGTAGATAAAGCCTACAATAAGAAGGTTAAACCAAAATCGTTTCAAGTAGGTGACTTGGTTTGGAAGACGATTTTGCCCTTACGCACTAAGAGCCCTACATTTGGTAAATGGTCACCTAGTTGGGAAGGTCCTTTCAAAATAGCCAAAATCGCTCCTGGCAATGCATATGTGTTAGAATCTCTGCAAGGAGAGCGTTTTTCGAAGAGCTTTGAATGGCAGGTACTTGAAAAGGTACTTCCCAAGTGTGTGGCAAATAGCTTGAAAAGTGTTGAAAGGCCGATATGAGAGGTATCGTTATTAGCCCGTTATGCTTTTAGTTCACTTATTTCACTAAAATGCTGGGGGGCATGTGTTGATAGCAAAAAAATGGCATTAATGGTTAAGGTTGTCAAAATATCAATTTTGGTAATTTGGGGCGAAAATACACATGTCCTGGACTAGGCTGAAGCCCTACAGGGTCGAAGGCCCACTGAGCTATGGGCTTCGGAAGCTTCTAGTGAGCCTGATACCTTCGGCCCAAAGGACATCGGAGGCCCACCTCGCAGAAGCTTCGGCCCGAAGAGTAGGCTTTGGCGGGCCTGGCCTAAGGCCTACTTCGGGCTGAGTTCTAGAGAGAGAGTTTGAGTCAGATTCTGGCTAATTTTATCCCTACGCATGATTAAGCCAAATTCTACCATATTAGGCTTAGAGATTAGAAGTCTAGCCCCAATAAATATAGGGGTGAGGCCGGTTCATTAACCCCCACCCCAACAAAAATCAACACAAAGCCCTAGCTTTGAACCATACCTTTACTTTTACCTTTACTTTTATGCAATCTTGGTGGGTTTGCCTAGAAGCCCTCCAACGGCCACTTCGGAATAGTGGTAATCCTTGTTACTTCGCTTGTGAAGTATCCGTTAATCTACGTAATAGATTGCTATTGCCTTGTTACTTCGCATGTAAAGTATCCGCTAATCTGCGTAACAGATTGCTACCTTCACTCTCTAGTGCAACACTTAGCAGAATTTGGTCTTGAGGCCGAATTGGTACTTGATATTTGTTCTGTTGCAGGTTTCCACGTTCGGAGCCGCTTCGCCGGAGGTGTCTAGAGCCAAGAGATTGGTTTTGGAGGCTGCTAGTGCACCCCTCGGCGGGATTACTACTTTGACTACCAGTGCCGGGCCATCACGCTGTTGTTGGTTTGACCGAGTCCCGTGCGTTATCATGCCTCACTGCAGGCTTCGTCACGACAAGCTTCACCACGCTCGTACCCCATGTTAGACGAGGTCACACCAATGTGTTGCGCCTAAGTTGTTTTATCGGGTGAGAGACTTCACGCCAAACCCCGTTGTTCGGAGGTGATTGTCACGTCGAGATCTATTTGGATCCCTTCTTCGGCTAGATCAGTCTGAACACCGAAGGCACCCTTCGGAGGGACCCTTCGCATCAGACACCGAAGGTACCCTTCGGTGATACCCTTCGCACTATACACTTTTGAGGAGCCATGCTAAATAGCGTGGGCCTCATGGCTCCAGATGTGATGAGTCATTGTCAACGATAGTCAAAGAGGACAGAAGAAGAGAGGAGATCTGTTGTGTCATGGGCCGCGTGTGACTCAGGTACACGGGAAGCGAGCGATTGTCGGGCAGAGGGGCCGCGAAGTCGGGCTGGCCCAATCTGGGTACATGGGCCAGAAGCAGCAGAAGACCCATTGGGCTGTTGACCAGGATTGACTCAGGAACACGGGCGGTGAGCGATTGCCGGGCAGAGAGAGCTGCGGAGTCGGGCCGGCCCAATCCGGGTACCTGGTGCAAAGCCGGTGGAGGCTTTGTCAGTTTCGGCGCAAAACTGACAACCATTGATCTTGTATCGGACTGTCCAGAAGAGAAGCCGTAGTCGCTACGAAAGCTTAGCTTCCGGATAAGTCATCTGTATCTCTAGGCCCACAGTCAGTCAGTCGAGTCTGTAAAAATTCCTAAGGGCAGTTGAGTCATTTCCTTTATTTTAGCATCTATAAAAACCCTAAGGGGCTGGTGGAATATTCTAGGTCTTTGGGCAACCTATAAATGGGTCCCCAATCCCTAGGGTTGCACTACCCTTCTAGAAATCACTTTTTAATCATCCATTGGGTCATTTTGTGTTTCCTGCGCTTTCTCTCTCCCTATGTGCGCTGCCAGGCAATGTTCCTGTTCTTCCTGAGATTCAATCTGTTGGACCGGAAACGGCGACCAGAGGGGGGGTGAATGGGAGCTTTTAAAATTTCGGGCTAAAAACTTAGCCTTCGGTTCTGTTCTGTCTTCTGCGGAACAGGCTTCGAACACTACCTTCGAAGGTCTGGTTCGGAGGTACTTCGACAGCTCCGAACACAGGCTTCGCAGGAGCAAAAGTTCGAAGCCAAGAAGACTTCGCTCCACGAACAACCCTCGAAAATCTACTCTGCTAAGTCAGTGCAGGCTCCGCACACGAGGTGCTTCGAGCAGGCTTCGCACTTCACCCTTCGCAAGAGTGGACAGCCCTCTGAGGACTTCGACCAAGTACTTGGCGACAGCAACTGGTGCCGGGCTTCGTACGCGAAGGTCTACACGCACACAAAACGGACCACGCTAAGGGCTTCGACACAAGAAGCACTACGGGAAAAGATCAGGGCTTCGCTAGTAAGCAGCGAGGTCTTGCCTCGAGTTACACAGAGCGACAGCACACTGTAAAACACACTTCGCGAGAAAAACACCCTTCGCCAAAACAAGCTTCGGTGCACTAAGACTAGCGAGGTATGCTACGCGAGTTCAAGCAAAAGCACA
The DNA here is from genome assembly GCA_019279435.1 of Zizania palustris. Classification (NCBI taxonomy): domain Eukaryota; kingdom Viridiplantae; phylum Streptophyta; class Magnoliopsida; order Poales; family Poaceae; genus Zizania; species Zizania palustris. The sequence continues at coordinate 74,285,854 of JAAALK010000287.1, read as the reverse complement.
CAGAAGCAGGGCTTCGCCGCTTGAACAAGGAACACTAAAATAAATTGAACTCAGAATGAATACAGCGAGGTCTGTCTACAGGAGCTCAACAGTAAATGCTCAAAGTGTTAAATGTTACCTACCGAGCCCCCATATTTATAGCCCACGGCTTCATCCTAAGGAAGTGACTACATTACCCCTAGGGTTTACAACAGATTTGTCTCTACAGAACTAAGGGGTACAAAAGGTAGTCCACCTTTATTTTGGAGGCTTCTCTGTCAGCTGCAGAGGGGACAGTGTCAGCCTTTTTCAGAACAGACAGTGTCAGCCTTTACAGAGTTGACTTCTGGAACCTCCCTTCGCACCGGAGGGTGCGGTAGCTTCGGCGAGAAGCTTGCAGCCTGTTGGCCTTCGCTCCGCCGAAGAAGTCCTTCGATACAATGACGGTTTTGAGCCGAAGCCGTCAAAGCCCCTTGGGTCTTCGCACCACCACCTTCGGAGTGGACCTCCACGGCTTCGCAGCTACTCCGAGCTCAACCACCGTCCGTCCGTGTACCGAAGCCATGCATGGCCGAAGCACCACAAGTCAACCTCACTCCGAAGCCCCACCTTCGGAGTACCACCCTTCGAAGTCCCTCCTTCGTCCAAGGCCTCCGCATGAAGCATTCCATGAGCACTCCGTCGCAGTGCCTCTCCCCGAGCACACTCCTCGACGAGCCTCACCCGGACCATGCCTTCGATGCGCCTCGACTTCTGAGACCTTCGACGGGTAACCTTCGAGTGTCTCCATCCGGAGCACACTTCGAACACCTTGCCTCCGCAGAGGACTTGATCCACCAACTCCGAAGTCACTCCATTCGGAGTACCTTCGAAGTGCCTCACCTCCGAGGACTTTGTCTCGGAGTACCTTCAGCCGGAGCCACGCTCCGCACTCTCTGCCTTCACCTGGCACGCCTCGACCCGAGGATCGACCCGGACCACCTTCGCAGCCACCGTGACGGAGCTCCCAGCTCCCCTGGCATCAAGCCTCCCGCTTGACCCAGGTTCACTCGGCTCGAACCCTGTCCGTCGCCTCCGAAGTCCCTGCGCACCACCGACAAGCAAACAAGTGTATCCAGTACTCCGGAGACCTCTCCGGGTTAGCAACCTCCGGCACACACTCCGGTGTACCGCCCAAAGTACCGAAGCCTTCGGTACGAACCCAGTCATCGCGTACTGTCGGACCCCTCCGACGAGCACACTCCGCTGCACAGCTGCAGCAAGCAAACACCGAACACACTCCGGTGAAACACCTCCGAACACCCTTCGGAGGTACCACCTCCGAAGCCCCTTCAGAGGTACCCTTCGAACAGAGGATAAAATCCAGTCAATCACTCATCACAAACACCGAAACCAACCTTGGTTTCTCAATCTCCCCCTTGATGAGTGCATTGACAACCAAATCAAAGTTCAAGAAAATTTTTAAAAAATTTCAGCACACAAGTGACCATAAAAACTCAAAAAGAGCCACAGCATGTCACTTGATAAAAGAAATTTTCTCCTCCTTTGTAAAAGATTAAAAGCCCCTTTGGCAAATCTCCCCTTGAAAAGAACTCCCCCTGAGTTGCAAATTTTCTCCCCCTTTATGTCAAAAAATCTCTCCCCTTTTTCGAAATTATGCCTTCTTGCGGCAGAGAACATAGCAAATCTCTCCGGAATTTCTCCCCCTTTGGCAATGCAAGCATCAAGGAGCAGTCAAAAGATGCAAAGCTTCGAAATGAATAGAATTGCAAGGACATATAATGCAAAAATATGCCAAAATTAACACAAATGATCATGTGCTCAGCTCAATTTAACAATCTGTGAAACAAGATGATGGCATGTGATTTTGTCATTTTGAAGTAAGAGCATCACCACGTAATCACAGCAGCTAGCCAAGAGAAGGCAAAGGCTGCGCAAAGCTAACAATTTCTACCCTAGACAGACAATTCTTGTTCAAAAGGAGCTTTGAAAGCAAACTTGATGAGCCATTAAATTTGTTGTTCTTTTCTTAATGCCAGGGGTTATTTGTTTGTCCACCTTATACTTTCCAATCAGGCCAAGCCTAGGCATGAAAGCCATTTGAAGCTTAAGGCGGTGATTTTGGCATACACTACACTATCCCAGTTCAGACCAATGTGCAATGGTAAGCAGTCTAGAATAGAGTAGTGCGACAAACAAACCCTCCTGGATCTTTTCATTGAAACCAGGCAAATCATGGATTTTTGATTTTGATTTTGATGAATTAAATATTTTGATGAGTATCCATGAAAAAGAACACAATTTTTCAAGTTGCAAATTTTAGCATCCAAGGAACAGTGTCTTGCTGTCAAGTAGATAAAAGATAGCTAAAAGCAGTCCAGCCTAAACAAGCTAGATGCAAGATTGGGCGGTGAGCAAATTTTGATTTTAGAAAATAAAACATCATGCACAACCAATGTTCCAGATATATTTCATAGAGCTGAGCTGACATAATTTCTTTGAATTAAAAACAGGCATATAATAGCAAAAGATGTAAGTGCAATTCCACACATAATGAGCATATGCAATACAATTAAAATCAGCTCCCCCTCACAAAATGCCGTAAGGGTGACAAATGCCAAGTTCCCCACGCAAGTAAGCAAATCGAGAAGCATCGAGGGGTTTTGTAAAAATGTCGGCAAGCTGGTGTTGGGTATCAACATATTGAAGTTCAATATCACCCTTCTCATTGTGATCTCTGAGAAAATGATACCGTACATCAATGTGTTTGGTTCTGGAGTGCTGAACCGGGTTGTTTGCAATACAAATAGCACTGGTGTTATCACAGAAAAGTGGAACACTCTTATAATCTAACCCGAAATCCCGCAAAGTGGAAACCATCCACAAAATCTGAGAGCAACAGCTAGCTGCAGCAACATATTCGGCCTCAGCCGTCGATTGTGCAACACTAGACTGTTTGCGGGAAGACCAGCAAACCAGAGAAGTACCTAGAAAATGACAAGTACAAGAGGTACTCTTCCTATCAATTCTACACCCAGCAAAATCCGCATCTGAATAACCTCGAAGACATAAAGATGAAGACGATGAATACCATATGCCAAATTCAAGGGTGTGTTTGAGATACCTTAAGATGCGCTTTACCGCTTGGCGGTGCGAAGCTCGTGGTGAAGCCTGAAAACGAGCGCACAGACATACTGCGAAGTGTATGTCCGGCCTCGTGGCAGTCAAGTAGAGGAGGGAGCCGATCATGCTCCGGAACTCCTTCTGATCTACGGCTTCTCCATCTTCGTCAGGGTCCAATGCTACAGATGTAGCCATTGGAGTGGCGAGGGGCTTCGCATCGGACATGTCGAACTTCTTGAGCAGGTCCTTGGTGTACTTTGTCTGGTGGACAAAAGTACCTTGTTTGCTTTGCTTGATTTGTAAACCAAGGAAAATGGTGAGTTCACCCATCATCGACATTTCAAATTCCCTGCTCATGGTATCTGCAAACTCGGCAACCAAAGCATGAGAAGAGCCACCAAAGATGATATCATCCACATAAATCTGTACTAGGAGGAAATCTTTGCCATGCTTGAGAGTAAACAATGTTTTATCAACAGAGCCCATCACGTACCCTCGCTCAAGCAGAAAAGACTTAAGTCTATCATACCACGCCCGAGGGGCCTGCTTGAGTCCATAAAGAGCCTTATGAAGTTTAAGGACTTTATGTGGGTACTTGGGGTTTTCAAAACCAGGGGGTTGTTTTACATAAACATCCTCACCTATGAAGCCATTAAGAAAAGCACTTTTGACATCCATTTGATAGAGTTTGAATCCCCGGGATGTCGCAAAGGCAAGCAAAATCCTAATGGCCTCAAGGCGAGCAACAGGTGCAAAAGTTTCAGTAAAATCAATCCCTTCTAGTTGAGAAAAGCCCTGAGCTACAAGTCTAGCCTTGTTTCTAACTATAGTCCCATCTTCCCCTTGTTTATTTTTGAAAATCCATTTTGTTCCAATGAAATGAACATTAGGTGGAGGATCAACTAAAGTCCAGACTTGGTTTCTTTCAAAATTCTCAAGCTCTTCATGCATGGCATTGATCCAACTAGAATCAGAAAGTGCATGACTAACATCTAAAGGCTCGAAAGAAGCAACAAAAGCAGCATTAGTGAAATGGGCATGAGAACGAGTTACCCTTTGATCAAGCTCACCAATGATCTGCTCGGGAGGGTGCATCCTTTGAACATGATGTGGAGCCTCTCGGCGGGATGCAGACTCCCCCTCAACTTGTGCGTTGGAGTGGTCCAAGATGACCGATGTTGAGGAAGTCGCTTCGGGACCTTGTGCCGAAGTAGTTGAAGCGGGGTCAGCTTCGGGGGTTGATGTTGAGGGTAGTAGGGGTTCATCCTCGAGTTCTCCGGGATCTTCGTCTTCGAATAAGGTCTGTTCCATGTCGTGTTCATTTGCCTGTTCAAAAGCAGAACTAACAGAGGGGGTTGATTCATCAAAAGTCACATCACATGACTCGATGACAGTGTTAGTTTCCAAGTTATAAACACGATAAGAATGACCATGAGTAGTATAGCCCAAAAAGATCCCGTCAGAAGATCGCGACTCAAATTTATCCAAATTTCCACGTTTTAGGATGAAGCAGCGACAGCCAAAAACTCGAAGATGAGTAACCTTGGGCTGTCTCCCAAAACGCAGCTCATAAGATGTCAAGTTTAAAATTGAGCGCAAGAAGATTCGGTTTGAGATGTAACATGCAGTGTTCATGGCCTCAGCCCAGAATTTTCTAGGAGTCCTATGCTCATCAAGCATCGTCCTAGCCATCTCAACCAAGGTGCGGTTTTTCCTCTCAACAACACCGTTCTGTTGAGGAACCCGCGGAGCAGAGAATTGATGTTCTATGCCATGCTCCATGCAAAAATCAACAAAGAGACTATTTTTGAACTCGGTGCCATTGTCGCTTCGAATGAATTTCAATGCACCTGGGAGTTCAGTGAAAAGTCTCAAAGCCAAGCTCCGAAAGTGTGAAAACACTTCATCCTTGCTGGCAAGAAAGAAGACCCAAGAGTAGCGAGAGTAATCGTCGACAATAACTAAAACATACCACTTGCCGCCTAAAGAACTAACCCGAGAAGGACCTACAGTGTCCATGTGGAGAAGTTCTCCGGGCTGTTCAGTCATCACTGTGGTGACTGGCGAATGCGAAGCGGCAATCATTTTTCCATGTCGACAAGGAGCGCAAACTAAATTCTTCTCAAACTTGAGCTTGGGCAATCCTCGGATCAAACCTAGGGCGCTCAGACGAGCGAGCAACTCAAAGCTCATATGCCCTAGTCTCCTATGCCACTTCCAAAGCTCAGAAGTCGAATGTGCAACAAGACAATGAGAAGGACCAGACGACTCTGAAAAATCAGCTCCAAAAACTCTCCCAACCCTAAAGATCTTACACACCACAACGCCATCAGAATTGAGCACTTGCGAAGTATCGCGATGAAATCGTACTTCGAAGCCCTCATCAAGCAACTGAGATACAGACAGCAAATTGTATCCCAGGTTCTCAACCAAAGCAACATCTTTGAGAGTGAAGTTCGAATTAATTCTTACCACACCTTTACCTTTCACTCTACTCCTTCGATTGTTTCCGAAGGTGATATGTTCCCTTTGCTTGGTTGTGGTGAGGCTGGAGAACCAAGCTGCATCTCCGGTCATGTGGCGCGAACAACCGGAGTCCATGATCCACGTGCCCTCCAAGCCTCGACCTGTCGCCTACACATGATAAGAGCGTCTCGATCGCTCAGTGCTGGGGTGAGTAAAATAATGACGAGGCATCCAGCACTGAGTGACACGAGTAGTAGGCACAGTAAAAGCAGACGGTCTACGCACATAATAATCAGAATGATGCAAAGTGCGAGGTCTACCTACATGCAAAGAACGCAAAGCATGTCGAGGTCTCCTACTCTGACGAGGTACAAAGCTGCTCGCCCGAGGTCTACCACCATATGGAACATGGTGAACACCTCGAGGAGCAAAACCTCTCCGAGAAGCACGAGGAGCCTCAAAAACAGGACGAGAGTAAAACTCAGACTCATGCATACCTAAAGATGGGTAATGCATGTCCTGATAGCTCATCGCCTGTGCACGTCGCTCATCCTTGATGCGACGGAAACAGAAACCAATCAAATGACCCGCCCGCTGACAATAAGAACAGTGAAACACTCTCCTGGGGGCACTCTCATGGGTCACAGGAGCAACTCTCACAGGCTCCTTGGGTTTTTTCACAGTGGTTTTCTTGGGAGGAGTTTTCTTGGTAGGAGGAGTGGTTTTCTTTGGTGGATGGGTAGGCTGTTTGGCTGGTGGGGTGTCCAACAGAGCTCTCTCTTTCTCTAGGGTGGTGGGAGAGGTGAAAACAGTTTTGGTTTTACTATCTGAAGCTATCCTCTCAAAACCCAAACCTAGAGCTACCCCGGCTCTGTCAGCACACAACTTGGTCTTGGCCAAGAGCAAATCCATCCTACCCTTCCCCTCAGTGCATTTGTTCACCACAGAAAGAAGGTATTCATTTTCTGACATGAGGTTCTCGGCTCGCTCTCTAACAGTGCCTAGCTGGTCCTTAAGGGTAATGCATGTGTCACACACAGGCTGCACATCCTTAGAACTACCGGCCCTCTCCAATCTAGCCTCTAAATCATGAACATGCTTATCACGTAAATTAATGCTATCGCGTAATAAAGAGCAGTTCATGCAATCAATAATATCACGAGGTCTAGAATCCACCTCCAAAAGCTGCTTCTGTGCAGTCTCAAGCTCAGAAAGAGTTTGAGCATGTACAGAACGCAACTGAGCAAGCTCACTCATGACAACAGCACATGATTCACATTCAGCATCATTGAATTTAGACTTAAGCATGGCATATTCAGTAGATACAGATTCTAGCCTAAGTCTAAGGTCTTTTCTTTCTCTAGCGGCTTGCACAAGTAATCTATCCTGACCAAGCACTACTTCATTCAGCTCATCTAATTTAATTAGTAGCTGGTCAGATGATAGGTTTACCTCAGATGAGTCAAGCTCATCGCCGCTGTGATCGCTGTCGGCCATGAAGCAAAGGCCGGTGAAGTCACGTCCCTTCTTGTCCTTCTTGTCCTCCTTCCTTGGGGACTCCTCCTCCTCAGAGCTCGACTCCTCAGTTGAGGAAGTGTCGATGTCGCTGAGAGCAGCAACAAAAGCTCTGGAAGCGGCCTTGGCTACTTTCTTAGCCATCTTGCCGCGCTTGCCCTTCACAAAGGGCTTCCTCTCCTTTTTGTGGAATTTGGGGCGGTCACTCTCTTCTCTCTTCTTGACCTTGGGGCAATTGGCCTTAATGTGAGAGGTGTCGCCACATTCATAGCAGCCACTAAAACCACTTCTCCTCTGATCCCGTCTCTCATGATGAAAGCGGGTGAACCTCCGGGCAATGAGAGCAAGCTCGTCATCAGCTAGAGTATCCACCTGCTCCTTTGTGACGGAGACCAGGGAGGACAAAGCAAAACCATCTGCAAGAACACAAGTGCCTGATGTGCTTGGTTCTGCAGTGGTGCCACGGCTAGTGCTAGAAACCAATGCCAATGGCTGTGGCAAAGAGCTTCTGTGCACTGCAAGAGATGCATTGGCAATCTCTGTGGACTTCAGCTTGCTAAAGAGTTCATCACAGGTTAGAGTGTCATAGCCTGTGGACTCCTCAATGCTGGATATCTTCACCTCCCATATGCTACGGTCAAGAGCATAGAGAAGCTTGATAGCCCTATCGTGATCACTGTAAGCAAGCGTCCCGTTGGATCGCAAGTTACTCACTATCGCGTCAAAACGAGAAAACATGGCATCTATAGATTCACCAGGTGCCTGCACAAACAGCTGATACTGTTGGTTGTAGGTGCTTTGGCGCCTGGCCTTGATCTGAGCAGAGCCCTCATGAAAGACAGTGAGTGTTGTCCAAATCTCCCTAGCAGTCCTAAGGTGCTGCACCCTGTCAAACTCACTCCGACTCAAACCAATGAACAGTATGTTCCTTGCCTTCGAGTTGGCAATATACTGATCTTTTTCAGTTTGAGTGGTGCGGGTATCAGGGATGGAGTATTGTGAGTCCACAATCTCCCAAATTGCATTTCCTTGGCTTAACAAGTAAGCCTCCATGCGCACCTTCCAGTATGCAAAATCTGTCCCATCGAACAGAGGAATTTTACTGCCTCTATCCATGTCGCCAACAGATCACAAAACCGGTTAAGGTCAACTGGTGATCTGAACCTGCTCTGATACCAATTGTTGGACCGGAAACGGCGACCAGAGGGGGGGTGAATGGGAGCTTTTAAAATTTCGGGCTAAAAACTTAGCCTTCGGTTCTGTTCTGTCTTCTGCGGAACAGGCTTCGAACACTACCTTCGAAGGTCTGGTTCGGAGGTACTTCGACAGCTCCGAACACAGGCTTCGCAGGAGCAAAAGTTCGAAGCCAAGAAGACTTCGCTCCACGAACAACCCTCGAAAATCTACTCTGCTAAGTCAGTGCAGGCTCCGCACACGAGGTGCTTCGAGCAGGCTTCGCACTTCACCCTTCGCAAGAGTGGACAGCCCTCTGAGGACTTCGACCAAGTACTTGGCGACAGCAACTGGTGCCGGGCTTCGTACGCGAAGGTCTACACGCACACAAAACGGACCACGCTAAGGGCTTCGACACAAGAAGCACTACGGGAAAAGATCAGGGCTTCGCTAGTAAGCAGCGAGGTCTTGCCTCGAGTTACACAGAGCGACAGCACACTGTAAAACACACTTCGCGAGAAAAACACCCTTCGCCAAAACAAGCTTCGGTGCACTAAGACTAGCGAGGTATGCTACGCGAGTTCAAGCAAAAGCACACAGAAGCAGGGCTTCGCCGCTTGAACAAGGAACACTAAAATAAATTGAACTCAGAATGAATACAGCGAGGTCTGTCTACAGGAGCTCAACAGTAAATGCTCAAAGTGTTAAATGTTACCTACCGAGCCCCCATATTTATAGCCCACGGCTTCATCCTAAGGAAGTGACTACATTACCCCTAGGGTTTACAACAGATTTGTCTCTACAGAACTAAGGGGTACAAAAGGTAGTCCACCTTTATTTTGGAGGCTTCTCTGTCAGCTGCAGAGGGGACAGTGTCAGCCTTTTTCAGAACAGACAGTGTCAGCCTTTACAGAGTTGACTTCTGGAACCTCCCTTCGCACCGGAGGGTGCGGTAGCTTCGGCGAGAAGCCTGCAGCCTGTTGGCCTTCGCTCCGCCGAAGAAGTCCTTCGATACAATGACGGTTTTGAGCCGAAGCCATCAAAGCCCCTTGGGTCTTCGCACCACCACCTTCGGAGTGGACCTCCACGGCTTCGCAGCTACTCCGAGCTCAACCACCGTCTGTCCGTGTACCGAAGCCATGCATGGCCGAAGCACCACAAGTCAACCTCACTCCGAAGCCCCACCTTCGGAGTACCACCCTTCGAAGTCCCTCCTTCGTCCAAGGCCTTCGCATGAAGCATTCCATGAGCACTCCGTCGCAGTGCCTCTCCCCGAGCACACTCCTCGACGAGCCTCACCCGGACCATGCCTTCGATGCGCCTCGACTTCTGAGACCTTCGACGGGTAACCTTCGAGTGTCTCCATCCGGAGCACACTTCGAACACCTTGCCTCCGCAGAGGACTTGATCCACCAACTCCGAAGTCACTCCATTCGGAGTACCTTCGAAGTGCCTCACCTCCGAGGACTTTGTCTCGGAGTACCTTCAGCCGGAGCCACGCTCCGCACTCTCTGCCTTCACCTGGCACGCCTCGACCCGAGGATCGACCCGGACCACCTTCGCAGCCACCGTGACGGAGCTCCCAGCTCCCCTGGCATCAAGCCTCCCGCTTGACCCAGGTTCACCCGGCTCGAACCCTGTCCGTCGCCTCCGAAGTCCCTGCGCACCACCGACAAGCAAACAAGTGTATCCAGTACTCCGGAGACCTCTCCGGGTTAGCAACCTCCGGCACACACTCCGGTGTACCGCCCAAAGTACCGAAGCCTTCGGTACGAACCCAGTCATCGCGTACTGTCGGACCCCTCCGACGAGCACACTCCGCTGCACAGCTGCAGCAAGCAAACACCGAACACACTCCGGTGAAACACCTCCGAACACCCTTCGGAGGTACCACCTCCGAAGCCCCTTCAGAGGTACCCTTCGAACAGAGGATAAAATCCAGTCAATCACTCATCACAAACACCGAAACCAACCTTGGTTTCTCACAATCGGCTCTTCACTGTTGATGGGGGACTTGATGGGTGGCCCGATCTTTCGGTGAGTTGGAAGGAGACGACGTTGACGACCCGACTACAACCGTACGAGACATTCGTGTTGCGCCTTAGCGATCGATACACCAACTCCAAGGGTTGTTGATCTTATCGGTGATCAACCTTGTTCCTGCAAGCAATCGAAGAACGAGCAAGAACAAGATAAAGGAGCAACTACAATTGCTAGATATGAAAGATGCACAAAGGGTAGTTGGGGTTCTGAAACGTGAAACCGGCGATCTAACCGATCACGGGTGTACACGGACAAGTAGCATTGGCTAAACTTTTATCTAATCAAAACCCGCATTACAACTGAAGTCTCTAGGGTTATTTATAGCCCTAGGGACATTCCCAATGTTTGGAAAACTTATTACATATGGAAAGGACTAATTATTTCCAAAACAGATTGACTACAAAATGGAAATTTCGTGCTTAATTGATTCGGCCTAAAAAAGGAACACGCATTGATTTGGTGACTGCGATCTCCTCCGATGGAATCTGGATATGTGGCTGGATCCGTTGGAAAGAGGACGTATCAAGCTTTCCAAAAAGTCCAAGATCATCCAAATTGGAGTTTCCATTTAAATGTTATGCACATTTGAATTCGGTGTTGTCCCTGAGGTCCGAATCCGAGTCATCTTCTCAATCGTGTAGAACTTTAATTCTATTTTCTCTTGGAACAAAAGTAATGTCCCAAACTTGTATATTATGTTTGGATGGCCTTGCCTTGGTCCCCAATCAACTTCCACGATGTTCCATGCCCTTGATTTTCTCACAACGCGTCCCTTAATTCATGTAATAATTTCTGTAATTGAAAACAACAACTTATGGTGCAGCAACCTTTTCTCAAATATATAAAATGTAAATCGAATATAGAAAGCATGCACCTTTGTTTTTATCATATTTATATCCCAGCTGGTGATGTCCTCATCAACTGTTTGGAAGCTTTTATTCCTGTTGTTGCGTGTGCAGCATTTCATTAATAGAACTGCAGTTTCGTTTTGCGTGCAGTCTTTTTATTCCTGAGTGAAAGCTTCTCTTGCTGCTTCGCTTCTGTTATTCACGTGAATACTAGTTCTTGTGGCTGGTAGCAAGTAGTACTACTTTCCTGCAGCAACAGTACGCTATTTTTCCTAGCCTTGCTTTTTCCTCATAGCCTTTTTGATCGAACAGACATTGTCTAGTTTCTTTTCTGGCTGTTTCTGTCGAAGCCCCTTTTCTTGTGTGAAATCTGCGGGCTTCGAACTTGCAGGCTTCGAATCAGCAGGCTTCGAACCAGCAGGCTTCGAATCAGCAGGCTTCGAGCCTGCAGGCTTCGAACCTGCGGGCTTCGAATCAGCAGGCTTCGAATCTGCAGGCTTCGAACCTGCAGGCTTCGAATCAGCAGGCTTCGAATCAGCAGGCTTCGAACCAACAGGCTTCGAATCTGCAGGCTTCGAACCTGCAGACTTCGAATCAGCAGGCTTCGAACCAGCAGGCTTTGAATCTGCAGGCTTCGAACCTACAGGCTTCAAATTAGCAGGCTTCGAACCAGCAGGCTTCGAACCTGCAGGCTTCGAATCAGCAGGCTTCGAAGCGGGCTTCGAATCTGCAGGCTTCGAAGCAGGCTTTGACACTACAGGCTTCGATCACTGCAGGCTTCGCCAAGATTCGAAGAGGAGACAGATTTTGAATAGTAACTTCTCATCCCATTCCATGTGTACTTAGATTATTTTACTGAGAAGTTTGATCTTCCATGTCTTGAATATTTTGTTAATCTACCTATTAGCTCTGTGTTGGTGTTTCTCAGTTTTCGACACCGGTCTTTTCTAGGCTAGATACTTTTAGACTTAGGCAATCTGTTCTTGCTTTGCTGCTTAGTCTTTTGAGCTGCGTTGGGTATTGAGAGCAGGCCATTGATTCGAAAGAATTTTTTAGGCGCCCATTCACCCCCCCTCTGGTCGCTACTTTCGGTCCTACAACTTTGGATCAATCAGGCTCCGCTTGGCTTGCTGATTTGTTCTGTTTAATATATTTCTTTTCGGCTAATTGGGTTATTTCTGTGTGATCTAATTACCTGGCAACTCCACCCCCCTTACCACAATTAAGGGTAGTCGGAATGCAACTTCGGTGTTGTGTTACGCTTAGGCTTGTCCCTAAGAATCCGCACACTTTTGGATCATCGAACTGACCCGAGTGCGGGGAGACATTTTCGTGTCAACACGATGTCACATGGTATTACTCTCAGTAAGACTCAGTGTCCTTTGACACTTGAAGAACTAAGGAAAATGAGTGAGACCCTGTATCCCTTCGCAATCGGGTCCATCATGTATGTCATACTTTGTACATGCCCAGATGTTTTCTATGCTCTAAGTGTTATGAGCAAATACTAGTTGAACTAGGGTGAATGTCACTTGGTCGTAGTAAAGAGTATTCTTCAAGTAATTGAGAAAAATTGAGGATATGTTCATGTTCTATGGAGGTGAGGAGGACCTCATTGTATGTGGTTACACCAACGCTAACTTCTAACCGACAAGGACGATTCATGATCATAGTTTGGATTTGTGTTCTGCCTCAAATAGCTGGTGATTCTATGATGGAAGCCAAGTATATCGTAGCTTCGGAAGCTACAAAGGAGGTCGTTTCGATCAGAAAGTTTGTTTCTGAGCTAGGTGTTGTCCCTAGTGTGTCTAGTCCAGTAGACCTCTATTGTGATAATAGTGGTGCTATCACGCAAGACCAGGAGCCTAGGTCGCACTAGAAGTCCAAACATATACTTCGGCGATATCACCTAACCCGTGATATCATAAAGAGAGATGATATGAAGATTTACAAGGTGCATACTGATTTGAACATAGAAAATATGTTGACAAAACCTCTATCACAACCCAAGAATGAGGCGCACTTGAGCTCCATGGGTATTAAATACTTGCGTGAGTGAGTAAAGTGTATGTGAAGGATGGTGTCATGTCTATGCTTATGTAAGTTGGATAATTGTTATCTTGTTCCTTGAATAAATGTCATTTGTATTGATTGATAAGTTGATGACTTATTTGTGAAACTCTTTGTTGTATGATGATATTGTTCAAAAACAATCTCTAATTTCATATCGTCATGAGGGACAGTAATGATACATAGATTAGCACATTCGATAGATTGATAATCTCATCGTTGTATGTGTGGACTTCGTGGAGGCGTTGTTCGAATAGTAGCGCTCATCATCTTCTTCACGTGGAGATCACTAGACTTCATCGACTTGATCACCAGTGGATGGGCGGAGCAAGGCGAAGTTGAGTGAGGACGTGCTTCCTCAATGACTTTCGTCCACTCTACTAGCACATTTTGCGTTAGAAAGGTAACGATCTATGATCCTTTGCGTGCATGGTTCCTAGGCTAAGGAGTTAAAATTTAAATTTGTCAGCTAGCGTAGCCTCCCCATATCCCAACACATCATCCAATAGTTCATCCGGATGGGGTTCCTCTAGAACATACTCATTTTTCTCTTGCTTGAGAATAATTCTCAAGTTCTTGTACTAGTGAATAAAATATGTTCTAGACAATTTTTCTTTTTTAAGAATAGATCACAGGTTAAAAACCGAAGTGTTCTTTGCAGTAGGTGTCATGATCTATAAAATAATACAAGGTTCTTGTTGATGAAAAGATTTGGTAAAGCCCAGGCCCACCAAAGATGTTGCATTGTCAACAGAAGACAAAGAAGTCTAGTCAAAGATGGTCAAAGAAGTCTATCCATGTCGTTACAATTTGACCGTACATGAAGGAGCCATTGAAGGAGGGAAGATGAGGATGATCCAAAATCAGTTACATTGTATATTACTTTGACAGCTGTAGGACCGAAAGTAGCGACCAGAGGGGGGGGGGTGAATGGGCGCCTTAAAAATTCTTTCGAATCTATGGCATGTTCCCAACACCCAACGCACCTCAAAAGACCAAGCAACAGACAATAAACAGATAGCCTAGGTCTATAAGGTATCTAGCCTAGAAGCAGCTGATGACAAACAGAAGACTATCAAAGTAGTGCTAATAGATAGATAAACAGTAAACACTAGACTAGGCAAGACAAACTTCTCAGTAAAGCAATATCTGTACACTATGAGTGAGAAGAGAAGTTACCTTTTCAAATCTATCTCCTGTTCGAAACTCGCCGAAGCCTGCTTCGCAGATCGAAGCCCGCTTCGTTGGTCGAAGCCTGCTTTGGAGGTCGAGGCCTACTTCGCAGGTCAAAGACTGGTTCGGACGTGGTAGACGAAGTCTGTCGAAGGTGGTGTGAAAATGCCGAAGGTGTTTGGGTCTAGTCTAGTTCGAAGTGACAAGAAGCAAAGTATGATTCGAAGCGAAGTATGACAACGTCGGAGCCTGCTTCGAAGTATGTACTTCGAAGGCAAGACTTCGAACACAGCTTCGAACCAAGTACTTCGAAGCTAAACCTTCGAACAGAAAACTTCGTAAGAAACACACAGACAGACTACCTTCGAACACAGAAGCGAAGCCTGTCACACGACAGAGGCGCCAAGTTTGAAGCCTACACTCTACCTTCGAAAAGAGCAAGTTTCGAAAAGAGAGACGAAGGATGACACGCCACAAAGAACCAAAGCGAAGTCAAGCAGAATGCCAAGCTTCGAAGCCAACTTCGAAATCTATGGAAGTGTGTACTTCGAACAGCTAGGGTCGGAGTACCTTCGCACTGTTGTTCGAAGTATGCGATGTTGTCCGTTCAAAGAGTACTTCGAAGCAAGCAACACAGAATACAAAACAAGGTTCGAAGATCGAAATGAAGCCTTCGAGTAGGTCGGATCGAAGCCTGCCTCACGGAGCTGAGGGGATTCGAACAGAGAGGATGGCTTCGCTAGAAGGCGGTCAGAAAAGTAACTTCAGTCCTGTCAACCCGATCGAAAAGTTGAGCAGTAAAAGCAAAAAGCTGGCACAGGAGTACTGTAGCTACAGTGGAGTACTACTTGCAAACAG
Source organism: Zizania palustris (assembly GCA_019279435.1). Taxonomy (NCBI): domain Eukaryota; kingdom Viridiplantae; phylum Streptophyta; class Magnoliopsida; order Poales; family Poaceae; genus Zizania; species Zizania palustris. The sequence goes on along the minus strand of JAAALK010000287.1, from coordinate 74,270,606 downwards.
CAAGAACTAGTACTCTGCTCATGAAGAACAGAAGCTTCCCCATGCCTGCCGAAGCCCAAAAACTCATCAGAAATTGCTTGTGCACGTGAATCGAAACAACAAAATGATGCTGTGCACAGATGGAGAATCGAAGCTTCAAAGCACTGTAGGAGAGAAATAAATGCAAGGCAAAAATCTCATGAACATGCAGCCTGGCTGCGCACAAAGAGAGAGAATAGAGGCAAAGCAAGAGACAAAAATGACCCAAAGGAGTAGTATTGATTTCAGCAAAAAGGGGTAGTCCAAACCCTAGGGATTGGGGTCCTATTTATAGGCTCCCAACACTAGGAACATTCCACCTGCCCCTTAGGGTTTTTACAGACGCAAGAATAAAGGAAAAGACTCTACTGCCCTTAGGAATTTTTACAGACACGACTGACTGACTGTGGGCCTAGAGTTACAGATGACTTATCCAGAAGCTCAGCTTTCGTAGCGACTACGGCTTCTCTTCTGGACAGTCGGATACAAGATCGACGGTTGTCAGTTTTGTGCCGAAACTGACAAAGCCTCCACCGACTTTGCACCAGGTACCCGGATTGGGCTGGCCCGACTCCGCAGCTCTCTCAGCACGGCAATCGCTCACCGCCCGTGTACCTGAGTCAGTCCTGGTCAACAGCCCAGTGGGTCTTCTACTGCTTCTAGCCCATGTACCCGGATTGGGCCAGCCCGACTTCGCAGCCTCCTCTGCCCGACAGTCGCTTGCTGCCCGTGTACCTGAGTCACACGCGGCCCATGAAACAGCAGATCTCTTCTTCTTCTGTCCTCTTTGACTATCGTTGACAATGACTCATCACTTCTGGAGCCATGAGGCCCACGCTATTCAGCATGGCTCCTCAACGGCAAGTACCCAAACTATAAATATGTATCTAATTATCTAGGAAATCAATTACACAACCCTACAAACAACCACTCTTTGGCGCATCGCCACCCTTGGCTTCCCAAGGTTAATCCCGATGGGATTTGGCACTTGGAGTTGGGCTGTATCATTTCGATCTGCGGCGAAGAGGTGAGTCTCGCCACCATGACTGTTGTATCGGCTAGGTCAGTGATCTTTAAGGCTACATCATATCGATCTCTTGAAGGCATCGGCTGGGTCAGTACGGTCGCCGGTTTATCTCAGTCTATTGGCTAGGTCTAAGGCTGCATCAAATTGATCTCTTAGATTGATGTGATTTAAGTGTCATAGTCTGAGGCTTTATTGGTTAAGTCCAACATCTCTTTCTATTGTATCTGCTTCATGTTGTATACCGTTCATCTAAATAAAGCATGCACGATACTTTGATGTATTGTTGAGTTCATCGTGACTAGATAATGTCTTGGTTAGGTCCAATATTTTTATTATGATGATTTTGATGATACTGACATGTCACCTAGCACATTTTATTTATTTTTATCAGAGTACAAGCCGATAGGTTACCTTTGATTCCAGTTCTATCTTATGTGCGCTCGGGAGATGCCCATCAGCCCTTTCCCGCGATTGCCTTATTCTATCGGTAGATGGCATATCCACACCGATCAATTTGCAGTACTCATCGGCCCTATGGCCGATCAACGTATTCATTCACGGTTATTTTATCCACGTTACAGTCATCGGCTCAGCAGCCGATCAGCTCTGCTACTAATGCTATTTCTTTTCCTGTACTCCTTATCAGTTGCAGGGTCAAACTGATTGGCATGCCTTGAACCATTTTCTACTAAGATTATAGGACCTACACTAGAGTTAAGCAGATCTCCCTGGCCACGCGTGCGACCAAAAAATACACCAACACACTTTTTGGCACGCCCGGTGGGACACAGACCATGTCCATCTATCAGATGAGATTGGGAATGGTGATTTTATGACAAATGATGAAGTCAGACCAATCTACAGTAAGCAGTCCAAATTCACCTTGTGAGGATGACGTCGATGAAATAGAGGGTAAACTCGGTCAAGGCTTCGACACAGCCAATCAACTACAGGAAGTAGACATCGGGCCCCGTAATAGGGCGAGACCAACCTTCATAAGTGCTCAACTTCCCGATAAGATAAAGAATGAGTTAATTGCATTGCTTCGGGAATACCGGGATTGCTTCGCATGGGAGTATCATGAGATGCTAGGTTTAAGTTGGTCAATCGTAGAACATCAGCTACCGATAATGCAGGGATATCGATCGTTCAAGCAGTCGCCTCAGTGATTCAAGGCAGAAATATACCCAGATATCAAGACCGAGGTAACAAAGTTATATGATGCAGGATTCATAAGATCATGCCGATATGAAGAGTGGGTGTCAAATATTATACTAGTTTGGATGAAAATCGAGAAGCTCAGAATATGTGTTGACTTCAGAGATCTGAATAAGGCGACCCCAAAAGACGAATACCCTATGCTGATCGTGGACTTACTGGTGGACGCTGCGTCGGGCAAAAAAATCATCAGCTTCATTGATGGGAACGCGGGATATAACCAAATTTTCATGGCTGACGAAAACATCCACAAGACGGCCTTCCAGTGCCCAGGTGCCATCGGATTGTATGAGTGGGTGGTGATGACCTTCAGTTTGAGAAATGTCGGAGAGACTTACCAAAGGGCCATGAACTATATTTTTCATGACTTGATTGTCCTATTGGTGGAACTATACATAGATGATGTCGTGGTGAAATCAAACGGTTATCAAGACCATGTCTCCGATTTATGTCAAGTCTTGGATAGATCTAGGAAATATGGACTAAAGATGAACCTGAGAAGTGTGCCTTTGGTGTATCGGCGGGGAAGTTTCTGGGTTTTATTGTACATGAAAGAAGGAATCGAGATAAGTCAGCGTAGTATTGAAGAAATTAAAAACACTCGGCCCCTACCGATAAAACCGAGATGCGGTCCTTAATCGAGAAGATATACTTTATCAGGAGGTTCATTGCTGATCTATCAAGAAAGATAGAGTCGTTCACCCCACTATTGAAGTTAAAGTCCAATCAGGATTCGTGTGGGAGAAAATAAGCAAGAGGCATTTGATGAGATCAAAGAGTACCTAAGTTCACCACCGGTATTAATGCCACCGCAAAAAGGGATTCTATTCAAATTATACTTATCGGCCGATGACAAAGCCATCCGGGCAGTCCTAGTATAGGAAGTCGATAAGAAGGAAAGGGCAATCTTCTACCTCAGCAGAAGGTTGCTAGACGCTGAGACCCAATACCCTGTAGTGGAGAATCTTAGCTTATGTTTATATTTCTCATGCACCAAACTAAGGCAATACTTTCTATCGACAGAGTGTACCATAGTATGCAAGGCCGATTTTATCAAGTACATGATATCAGCCCTGGTATTGAAGGGACATGTCGAGAAATGGGTCTTCGCCCTCACCGAATTTGATCTCAGATACGAATCGACCAAGGCAGTAAAGGGACAGGTGATAGCCAATTTCATAGTCCAGCACAGAGATGAGGTCACAACTTATGTTGACATAGCACCATGGACTTTATTCTTTGACGGATCGGTGTGTCGACATGGATGTGGTATCGGCTTGGTGATTGTTTTCCCTCAGGGGGAAGCATTTGAGTTTGCATATACCATCAGACCTTTCTCCACCAATTACTAGGTCGAATATGAAGCAGTACTAAGGGGTTGCATCTATTGGAAGAAGTGGGCGTTGATACAGTAGAGATTCTCGGAGACTCTTTGCTGGTAATGAGGCAGTTGCCTAATCAGTATGAATCCAAGGACGATGTGCTAAAAGAGTATCACGATTGATGTCAAAGTATAATGCCAGGCTTCCGAAGCATAGCCCTTACTCACATCCCAAGGGAGTAGAACTCAGAGGCAAATGATTAGGCCCAAATAGCCTCAAAATACAAGCCGATGGCTAGATCAATCGAGGTGGAGGTCATAGAAATAGATGCCGATAATTGGAGGTATGATATTATTAACTATTTAAAGAACCCTCGACATTGGCACCAAGGAGACTCAGGTACCAAGTGACAAAATATGTGCTGCTCAGTGAAGACTTGTACCAACAAACAACTGATGGGGTCCTCCTCAAATGCATAAGCACCAAGGAGGCCAAAGTGGTGACGTGTGAAGTACACGATGGCATCGGTGGAACACACCAGTCAGCCTAGAAGATGAAATGGTTGCTGCAAAGAGTAGGCTACTTTTGGCCAACTATAGTGGAGGACTGCATAAGATATTATAAAGGGTGCCAAGACTATTAGAAGTTCAGAGCTATCTAGAGGGTAGCCGCATCATCGATGAACCCGATAATAAAACCTTGGCCCTTTAGGGGATGGGGCATCGACATGATCAGCCAAATCTACCCAACGTTAAGTAAAGGATATAAGTTCATATTGGTAGCCACCGATTACTTTACAAAGTGGGTTGAGGTCATTCCGCTCAAAAAAGTTACCTCCATCGATGCTATCGAATTCATCAGAGAACATATAATATATCGGTTTAGTATTTCACAGACCATCACCATGGATCAGGGGATGATTTTTGTGTCGGAAGAGTTCTAGCGGTTCACGGTCATCAGCAAGGGAATCAAGCTCTTAAATTCATCACCATATTATGCTCAATCCAATGGTCAGGTCGAGGCATCTAACAAGAGTTTGATCAAGTTGATAAAACGTAAAATCAATGAGCAACCGAAGCATTGGCATCGGTCTCTATCAGAAGCACTTTAGGTCTATCGGATGGTGCGCCATGGATCTATTCAAGTACAACCATATCAGTTAGTCTATGGCCATGAAGCAGTACTACCATGGGAAAATAATATCATCTCAAGAATAATAGCACTACAAAATCAACTGACAGCTGATGATTATTATAATCTAATGAAGGATGGCTTAGACAATCTAGCACAGGTCTGACTAAGGGCCTTGGAGAAGATCCAAGAGAACAAAGCAAGGGCTACCAGGTTTTACAACAAGAAGGTGGTACCCAAATCATTCAAAAAAGGAGAAATCGTATGGAAACTTATCCTGCCAATTGGGTCTAAAGATAATTGGTTCGGTAAGTGGTCACCTAACTGGGAAGGGCCGTTTCGGATACATCGAGTGGAGCTAGGTAATGCCTATCTGCTCAAAGGATTAGACAGTGAAGTGTTCAGGAAAGCTCTAAATGGAAAATACTTGAAGAAATATTTCCCAAGTGTTTGGATATATGCCTAAAGATCTACACGCAAGATAGCCGATACTGATGGTATCACCTTTAGACGGACGATGTGGAGGCATCACCCATAGACAAAAAACGCAGGATCGATTCTGAGGAAATCAATGATAATACATCGCAGAAGTATAATGTTTTACATCAAACATCAATACAGGGGAAGATCAAAGCAAAGCACGACAGATGCCTTCGATCGCCCGCAGCTGAATCTCGTCAACGTTCCAGAGGATGGCATGGTCTTCGACGTCTGAGATGGGGATGTCCTAGAGGGTGTGGCATCAGCGCTAAGCAAGGTGGATGGCACCAGTAAGCCAGCATCTTTGATAATCAATCCGGTCTAGAAGGGAGGCCAGGGCAGCCTGCTTTGCAGCAATCTTCACCCGCACGTCGTCCAACTTCGAGACTAGATTGGTTTCTTCTGCCAGAAGCTGCTCTAATTCCTATGACGTGACCGATGACTCACCCTGAAGCTGATCCAAAAGGGTACTCTCTGCCACCACTGCTACGACATGGACATCGATCGCCTCCCACTGCGATGCATAGCTAGCACGATCGGCCATCTGCCTCAACGTCTGCTACATGTCTAGCCAATGGAATTCCAAGTACACGGCCAGTGTGAGGACATCGACCAACTCCAGAGAAAGAGGGGTCAGGGTGTCATTCAGACGCCCCCTTATCGACCTCGAGTCATTGATCAGGACCTCTATCGGGTCTTCAAGGTGACCAGCATATCCGATAGAACCTCCATCACCTCCGAAGAAAGTTGTGCCACAGTCAGTGTGGGAGTGCCTGTAACCTCCTCATCAGCCTCAAGATAGGGATCAACATCAAAGCGGAACTTATGTACGAAGGACTGAAGAAAAGGAAAAGAAGTCAAGCAAAAGAGGGTCATGATGTCACGACAAATACAAAAATACTCACGTGGGCAGGCTTGGAAGGAACGGCCGATCATGGAGCACCATCAGTGAAAGAAGCAGCGGCGCCATCTTCTGTTTTAGCCACCAGAGAGATGTGCGAGTCCTCCCCTTCGAGGCTGCCCTAGGGGGCAGACAGACTCATGACACCAAGCATCAGCTACAACCAAGGCCGATGTTGGTCATATGAAAAACAATGTAGGGAATGAAAATAAGTGATAAAGATACCTAATGGGCGACATCGGCATCGACGGTCGATGCCTCAAGGACAGTGGCGGTAAATCCTAGAGCCCCAATCTTGATCGCATAAGTTCCCCTAGGGGAAGTTCTGGGAGCGGTCACCATTGAGGAGCCATGTTAAAGATCATGAGCCTCATGCCTCCAGAAGTGATGAGTGATTGTCAACGAAAGTCAAAGTGAGGAGATGAAGAGGAGAAGAGACATGTCGTATATTGGGCCGCATGTGACTCAAGTACACGGGCGGTGAGCAACTGCCAGTAGAGGGGCCGTAGAGTCGGGCCTACCCAATCCGGGTACATGTGCTAGGAACGGCAGTGGATCCACTGGTATGTTGACCGAGTTTGACTTAGGTAAACAGGCGGCGAGCGATTGCCGGGCTGAAGGGGCCGTAGAATCGGGCCGGCCTAATCCAGGTACCCGATGCGAAGACAGTGGACGCTTTGTCGGTTTCGGAGAAAAACTGACACTCCAATTCAGAACGTTGATCGAATATCAAACCATCCTGAAACAAAGTCATAGCTACTACGGAAGCTCCGTGTCAAGACAAGCTATCGGTAGATAGAATTTTACTATTTGGCCCTTGGGCCTGCAGTTTTATTTTTACGTCACTATGTAATTTACCTTAGGGCAGCAAAACTGAATCGCCAAAATACTTGCTTCGCATGTGAATCAGCTCCTGCTTGCGCTATCTCCTCTCGAAGCGCTCTCTGCTCTCGCCTCCCCTTCGCCGGCCCTCGCTAGCACAGTTGCGTCAGCACAACGCCGCCCCTCCACAGTCTGCTCGACGCCGCGCCCTCTTCACCTTCACCGGTCGCTGAAGTCCATGGCTGGCAAGTTTTGTTTGTGTTCCTCTCTCTCACCGTGGGTTATATTCTTTCTTGACATGTGGTTATTGTGTGCAAGATGTACTCAATCATGTAAAACTAATAAAAGCTGCAAGACTTGCACAAGCATTAGATGCTGAATAATCTTTAAAGAAAGAAATCAACAGGAATCATAAGGTAATGGGATTATGAAGTGTCGCTAGGTTGTGCGTCTTGTCCAGTTTAAAAGTTCTTCAGTTTTGTATGTTGAATTGCCACATTAGGGCAAAATAACTTTCCTACGGAAACCGAGTTTCATTTTTCCAAGAAATACAAAACTTAATGCCTTAATGTATATTTTTAGTGTATATCGCAATATAGTAGATAGCATATTTGCTACAAACATTTGCAATGCACGTTTATATAATACATAAAATATATTATAGTTTGTAGATGTATATTTTGGAACAAATCATTTATATATTTTTTGTTGCTAAAAACTAAAAAAATACTAAGGGAACCTAAAAAGAACAAGATGAAGTAGTCATTTTATACCAATATACTCTTACATGAATCAGAATCTAGTCATTCAACCAAACAATTTCTTACTTGATTCTGATTCACCACAGAATTACTTCACCGGAGAATCAGAATCTAAAAAATCTGAATCTGAAGCTATACCAAACGCACCCAAACATGCAAATCGCTACGAAGCGATTCCTCCGTGAATCAGGTGTAAATACTAGTGTTTGCTATAGATTCAACTGATTCTATCTAGAATCAGCACACTGAATCCGTACCAAATGGCCCTTTAGTCTTTTCCATTTTTTGAACTACCTATAAAAGGCTTGTGTACCCTAGGGTTTCACCAACTCATCCAATTTGAAAAATCAGAATTCACTTTACCAAATCCTCAGAGAAATTTTCTGCTATTCATCTTTTCTGCTATTCATCTCTTGTTTGATTTCAAGTTTTCCTATTCAGCAAACTCCTGAAATCAGAACCGCCGGTACACACCACTCTAGCTGGTTTTCTGATGGAAACCTATTCCTGGTCTTTTCCTGTACGGTCTGGTTCTTCTCTGGATGGAGGAGGCAGCGCATGGAAGCTTTGGGAGCAGAGGAGCTACTCTAGGAAATCGCCTTGTGTGCAGGGCGCTTAGCGCTGATTAGCGCTCGGTGCAGTGCTGTTCTGAAGGTTGTGCTCCATCTCGTGGCGGCGCACTACACACAGTCGGTGGTCGAGGTCCATGACCTCGGGCTGTTGTCACGCACGGCTTCTCCTCGAGGAACACGAAGCAAGCACAGCAGTCAGAGTTCCGGAACGCCGTTAAGTTACCTGCGCTGTGAGCCATTAGACTTTCCCCGTCCTGTGCCTCTGGCCCGCAATCATTCTGCACCAAGCATTAGAAGCTTCTAGCACAGAACAGTAATCCATCTCCCTCTTTCCTCTTGCATTTGCAATGTGTGATTATTTGTTGAGAATTCTCTGATTAATTAACCTGAGATATTTATTTTTGAGGAACTGTTGTGAAGATGAGATACTCGATGATATGCTTGTAAGATTTGTGTCTATACCTGTGAATGATGAATATTTCTTATTGACTTGACGGAATATCTATGATTCATTAAGATTTTTGTGGAGATGTTATTTGATCTGTGAGAAAACTTAATCTGTCTTTAAGCACTTTGATGCTGTCTTTTTGATCAGGACACCGGTTGTTTGTAGGCTAAATTTTTTTTAGTGCCAATGATCTCTCAGACTATCCCATCACATCATATTTGACAGGAGAGTGATAGTGCTATTTTCATCTATGTTTTTGGTCTAAGTTTTTGGTTATCTCTTGAGGTATGTGGGGTGTTGGGAAAAGGTTATTGATTTGAAAGGATTTTTTTGGCGCACATTCACCCCCTACCTCTCGTCGCTACTCTCGATCCTAAAAGTGGTATCAGGGCAAGATTAGGGTTTTTCATACCTTAACCGGTTCTAACCCAAAGTAGCAATCATGACTTCTGCTGGCAAGGTTCCATCTCTTGAGGTCTTTGGCTATAATTATTGGAAGACTGGCATGCGAGCCTATCTATTGAGCCAGAGCTCAAGAATATGGGACATGTGTGTTCATGCCACTTTCACTGTGCTTTTGGCTGCTGAGCGCACTACCCTTGAGATAGTCACTCAGCATGACCTAAATAACACGGCAGTGAACATATTGTTTTCTGGTTTAGGTCCTAGTGAGTTTGAGCGTGTTATCCATCTCAATACTGCACGAGACATCAGGGCTACCCTCCAGGCACACCATGAGGGGATATCTTAGGTCAAGGCAAGGCTTTATCTGACCTACCGGCGAGAATGTGAAAATTTCTCACAGAAGCCGAGTGAGACTGTTGAGGCTTTATTTGGTTGCTTTTAGTTGATCATTAACAAGCTTCAGGCCAACAAGGCCGATCGAGATCAACTGGTCTCAAATCATGAACATACGCTCAAGATTCTTCATACCTTTGACCCTAAGATCTAGGAGATCAAGGTATCATCCATTGTTGAGAGTGCATCTTACGATACCTTGACTGGCATAGAGCTTTTTAGTAAGCTCAAGGCCTCAGAGGTTGATATCCAGTTGAGATCAAATCTCACTGGTTCTAGCTCAAAAACCCCAGCCCTTGCGACACCTTTTGCTGATCCTGCTTCTCTGAGTTGTGCTTTGTCCTCCTTGATGTCTATCACTGAGGACCAGTTGGATATTCTAGGAGATGATGATTTGTGTTTGTTCAATAGTCGGGTTTACCATATCTATGATAAGAAGATTTTCAAATGACATGGCACAAAACATGGCTGTTTTGAGTGTGGTGATCCAGATCATTTCATCACCGATTGCCCCAAGCGGAACACGCACAAGAAGGGCACCGGTGGTGGCTCCTATGACTCTAACAAGCACGACTGCTCCACCTTCACAAAGAGCAAGCCCAAGACGAAGTTCTTTCGAAAGGCCCTAAAGGACTACCGGGCGAGAATAAGAAGTGATACAAGGCCTTCTTCAGTGAGATGGAGAGAAGCTACTCCAAGCAATCATCCTCTTCTTCCTCTTCATCGAGCTCAAGCGATGAGGAGATCGTGATCAAGAAGGGGAAGGACAAGGACAAGGATGATCCGGCAGGCCTCTGCTTCATTGCCTTCGGAGACAAGCCGAAGACTTGCTCGCACCATAGCCGAAGGTCCCGCAAGAGCTACTACTCAATGGCTCTTGGGGATAAAGAATACAAGGGATCCTCCGAAAACTCCGATGATGACGACGATGAGATGGTATCCTCTTATGAGCATGAAGTTGTTGAATTACTTAAAGAGAATTGTCTAGAGTTGAAATATCAGGAGAAACTGCTTAGAAGGGTGGAGAAGAGGGTAGATGAGCTTGAGAGTGAGCTTGCTATGGCCAATAGCAAGATTGAGAGTCTATATTCTTTCCCTTGCTTGGGTGTTGCTGGGTGACCTAACTTCTCTGAAGTCGAGGTACACTAAGAGGGTTGATTAGAGAGACGCTTTCACCACTGTGCTTAAAAGCGCTCAACTGGAGCTGAAATATCCTCATGCCTCAGTCATCGTGTCTTGTAGAGACTGCCCATCTCACTTATATGATCTAGCTAAGCTGAGAGCGAAGACTGATGAGGAGTTGGGTGATCTAGAGAGAGTTTTTGTCGAGTTAGAGCAAACTAAGCTTGAGCTTGAGACATTGTCAGTTCCACCCACTATCTGTGAGAACTGCTTGTCTCTGAGGATGAAGCCCATCAAGATGAAAGCTGAAAAGTCTGTTCAAGTTGATGGAGAGTTTGAGATCTGCTTGTCTCATATGGCGGTGCTAGCTTCCTTGAGAGAGAAGCTGGCTGATGCTCAGAACAAGAATTCTTACCTCTGTAAGATCCTGAGTTGGGTGAGTTCCAGAGAGCCTCAGCTCAGCATGATGATCCAGCAGTTCAAGAGGCAGAATGGATTTGGAGTAGGTTACACCTACACCTAGGCTAATTTTGAGAGGGTTGTCAGTAGGGCTTTTGAGAAACCAAGGGTTCGTTTCAGTGTTTGTGATGAGTGATTGACAGGCTTTTTACCTCTGTTCGAAGGGGTACCTCCGAAGGGGGTTCGGAGGTGGTACCTCCGAAGGTGTTCGGAGGAGGTTGTACCTCCGAAGTGTGTTCAGAGGTGGTTTCACCGAAGGGTGTTCGGTGGTTTGGTTGCTGCAGATGTGCTGCGGAGTGTGCTTGTCGGAGGGGTCCGACAGTACACGATGACTGGGTGTGTACCGAAGGCTTCGGTACTTTGGGCGGTACACCGGAGTGTGTACCGGAGGTTGCTAACCCGGAGAGGTCTCCGGAGTACTGGATACACTTGTCTGCTTGTCTGTGGTGCGCAGGGACCTCGGAGGCGACGGACAGGTTCACGACAGGTGCACCTGGGTCAAGCGGGAGGCTTGATGCCAGGGGAGCGGGGAGCTCCGTCACGGTGGCTGCGAAGGTGGTCCGGGTCGGTCCTCGGGTCGAGGCGTCCCAGGTGAAGGCAGAGAGTGCGGAGCGTGGCTTCGGCTGAAGGTGCTCCAAGACTAAGTCCTCGGAGGTGAGGCACTTCGAAGGGTGGTACTCCGGATGGAGTGACTTCGGAGTTGGATGGAACAAGTCCTCTACGGAGGCAAGGAATTCGAAGTGTGCTCTGGAGGGAGACATTCAAAGGTACCCGACGAAGGTCTCAGAAGTCGAGGTGCATCGAAGGCATGGTCTGGGTGAGGCTCGTCAAGGAGTGTGCTCGGGGAGAGACACTGCGACGAAGGGCTCATGGAATGCTTCATGCGGAGGCCTTGGACGAAGGAGGGACTTCGAAGGGTGGTACTCGGAAGGTGGGGCTTCGGAGTGTGGAAGGCTTCGGAGTGAGGCTAGCTCTGGAGCGAGGTTGTCTTGTGGTGCTTCGGCCTGCATGGCTTCGGTACACGGACTGACGGAGTTCGAGCTGGGTGAAGCTGCGAAGCTGTGGTGGTCCACTCCGGAGGTGTTGGTGCGAAGGCCCAAGGGCTTTGACGGCTTCGGCTCAAAACCATCACTGTATCGGAGGCTATCTTCGGCGAAGCGAAGGCCACCAAGCTCAAGGCTTCTCGCCGAAGCTACCGCACCCTCGCGTGCGAAGGGAGGCTGCAGAAGGTCAAAGACTGCAAAGGCTGACACTGTCTGCTCTGCAAAAAGCTGACACTGTCCCCTCTGCAAAGCTGACAGAGAAGCCTCCAGAATAAAGTTGGACTACCTTTTGTACCCCTCTGTTCTGTAGAGACAAAACTGGTGTAAACCCTAGGGGTAGTGTAGTCATTTCCTTTGGGTGAACTGTGGGCTATAAATATGGGAGCTCGGTAGGTAACATTTAACACTTTGAGCATTTACTGTTGAGCTCCTGTAGCCACATACCTCGCTGTATTCATCCAGAGTTCAAATATTTTTGTGTTCCTTGTTCAAGCGGCGAAGCCCTGCTTCTTTGTGCTCTTTGCTTGAGCTCGCGTTACATACCTCGCTAGTTGTAGTGAACCGAAGCCTGTCTAGGCGAAGGGTGTTGTTCTGCGAAGTGTGTTTTTCAGTGTGCTGTCGCTCTGTGTAACAGGAGGCAAGACCACGCTGCTTACTAGCGAAGCCCTGATCGAAGCCCGTTTTGCTTCTTGTGTCGAAGCCCTTAGCGGAGTCCGTTTGTGTGCGTGTAGACCTTCGTGTACGAAGCCCAGCACCAGTTGCTGCTGCCAAGTACTTGGTCGAAGTACTCAGAGGGCTGTCCACTCTTGCGAAGGGTGAAGTCCGAAGCCTGCTCGAAGCACCCTGTGTGCGGAGCCTGCACTGACTCAGCAGAGTAGTTTTTCGAGGGTTGTTAGTGGAGCGAAGTCTTCTTGGTTTCGAACTTTTGCTCCTGCGAAGCCTGTGTTCGTAGCTATCGAAGTAACTCCAAACCAGACCTTCGAAGGTTGTGTTCGAAGCCTGTTCCGCAGAAGACAGAACCAAACCGAAGGCTAGTTTTTTAGCCCGAAATTTTAAAAGCTCCCATTCACCCCCCCCTCTGGTCGCCGTTTCCGGTCCAACAATTGGTATCAGAGCGGGTTAAGATCACCAGTTGACCTTAACCGGTTTTGTGATCTGTTGGCGACATGGATAGAGGCAGTAAAATTCCTCTGTTCGATGGGACAGATTTTGCATACTGGAAGGTGCGCATGGAGGCTTACTTGTTAAGCCAAGGAAATGCAATTTGGGAGATTGTGGACTCACAATACTCCATCCCTAAGACTCGCACCTCTCAAACCGAGAAGGAATAGTATAATGCCAATTCCAAGGCAAGAAATATATTGTTCATTGGTTTGAGCCGGAGTGAGTTCGATAGGGTGCAACACCTTAGGACTGCTAGGGAGATTTGGACAACTCTCACTATCTTTCATGAGGGCTCTACTCAGATTAAGGCCAGGCGCCAAAGCACATACAATCAACAGTATCAGCTGTTTGTGCAGGCACCTGGTGAATCTATAGATGCCATGTTTTCTCGTTTTGACGCGATAGTGAGTAACTTGCGATCCAACGGGACGCTTGCTTACAGTGATCATGATAGGGCTATCAAGCTTCTCTATGCTCTTGACCATAGCATATGGGAAGTAAAGATATCCAGCATTGAGGAGTCTGCAGGCTATGACACATTGACCTGTGATGAGCTCTTTAGCAAGCTGAAGTCCACAGAGATTGCCAAGGCATCTCTTGCTGTGCACAGAAGCTCTTTGCCACAGCCATTGGCATTGGTTTCTAGCACTAGCCGTGGCACCACTGCAGAACCAAGCACATCTGGCACTTGTGTTCTTGCAGATGGTTTTGCTTTGTCCTCCCTGATCTCCGTCACAAAGGAGCAGGTGGACACTCTAGATGATGATGAGCTTGCTCTCATTGCCCGGAGGTTCACCCGTTTTCACCATGAGAGACGGGATCAGAGGAGAAGTGGTTTTAGTGGTTGCTTTGAATGTGGCGACACTTCTCACATCAAGGCAAATTGCCCAAAGCTCAAGAAAAGAGATGAGAGTGAGCACCCCAAATACCACAAAAAGGAGAGGAAACCCTTTGTGAAGGGCAAGCGCGGCAAGATGGCTAAGAAAGTAGCCAAGGCCGCTTCCAGAGCCTTTGTTGCTGCTCTCAGCGACATCGACACTTCCTCAACTGAGGAGTCGAGCTCTGAGGAGGAGGAGTCCCCAAGGAAGGAGGACAAGAAGGACAAGAAGGGACGAGACTTCACTGGCCTTTGCTTCATGGCCGACAGCGATCACAACGGCGATGAGCTTGACTCATCTGAGGTAACACTATCATCTGACCAGCTACTAATTAAATTAGATGAGCTGAATGAAGTAGTTCTTGGTCAGGATAGATTACTTGTGCAAGCCGCTAGAGAAAGAAAAGACCTTAGACTTAGGCTAGAAACTATTTCTACTGAATATGCCATGCTTAAGTCTAAATTTGATGATGCTGAATGTGAGTCCTGTTCTGTTGTCATGGGTGAGCTTGCTCAGTTGCGTTCTGTTCATGCTCAAACTCTATCTGAGCTTGAGACTGCACAGAAGCAGCTTTTGGAGGTGGATTCTAGACCTCATGATGTTATTGATTGCATGAACTACTCTTTATTACGCGAAAGCATTAATTTACGTGATAAGCATGTTCATGACTTGGAGACTAGATTGGAGAGGGCCGGTAGTTCTAAGGATGTGCAACCTGTTTGTGACACTTGCATCACCCTTAAGGACCAGCTAGGCACTGTTAGAGAGCGAGCTGAAAACCTCTTGTCTGAAAATGAATACCTCCTTTCCGTGGTTAATAAATGCACTGAGGGAAAGGGTAGGATGGATTTGCTCTTGGCCAAGACCAAGTTGTGTACTGACAGAGCAGGGGTAGCTCTAGGTTTGGGTTTTGAGAGGTTACCTTCAGACAGTAAGACCAAAACTGTTTTTACCTCTCCCACTACCTTAGAGAAAGAAAGAGCTCTGTTAGACACCCCATCAGCCAAAAAGCCTACCCGACCACCAAAGAAAACTACACCTCCTGCCAAGAAAATCCCTCCCAAGAAAACCACACAGAAGAAGCCCAAGGAGCCTGTGAGAGTTGCTCCTGTGACCCATGAGAGTGCCCCCAGGAGAGTTTTTCACTGTTCCTACTGTCAGCGGGCGGGTCATTTGGTTGGGTTCTGTTTTCGTCGCATCAAGGATGAGCGACGCTCTCAGGCGATGAGTTACCAGGACATGCATTACCCATCTTTAGGTATGCATGAGTCTGAGTTTTACTATCGTTCTGCTTTTCAGGCTCCTCATGCTTCTCGGAGAGGTTTTGCTCCTCGAGGTGCTCACCATGTTCCATATGGTGGTAGACCTCGGGCGAGTAGCTTTGTACCTCATCAGAGTAGGAGACCTCGACATGTTGTTCGATCACAGCATGTAGGTAGACCTCGCACTTTGCATCATTTCGATTTTCCTGTGCGTAAACCGTCTACTTTTACTGCGCCTACTACTCGTGTCACTCAGTGCTGGATGCCTCGTCATTATTTCACTCACCCCAGCACTGAGCGATCGAGATATGCTTATTGTGTGTAGGCGACAGATCGAGGCTTGGAGGGCACGTGGATCATGGACTCCGGTTGTTCGCGCCACATGACCGGAGAAGCAGCATGGTTCTCCAGCCTCACCACAACCAAGCAAAGGGAACATATCACCTTCGGAAACAATCGAAGGAGTAGAGTGAAAGGTAAAGGTGTGGTAAGAATTAACTTGAATTTCACTCTCAAAGATGTTGTTTTGGTTGAAAACCTGGGATACAATTTGTTGTCTGTATCTCAGTTGCTTGATGAGGGCTTCGAAGTGCGATTTCATCGCGATACTTCGCAAGTGCTCAATTCTGATGGCGTTGTGGTGTGTAAGATCTTTAGAGTTGGGAGAGTATTTGGAGCTGATTTCTCAAATCATCTGGTTCTTCTCATTGTCTTGTTGCTCATTCGACTTCTGAGCTTTGGAAGTGGCATAGGAGACTAGGGCATATGAGCTTTGAGTTGCTCGCTCGTCTGAGCGCCCTAGGTCTGATCCGAGGATTGCCCAAGCTCAAGTTTGAGAAGAATTTAGTTTGCGCTCCTTGTCGACATGGAAAAATGATTGCTGCTTCGCATTCGCCAGTCACCACAGTGATGACTGAACAACCCGGAGAACTTCTCCACATGGATACTGTAGGTCCTTCTCGGGTTAGTTCTTTAGGTGGCAAGTGGTATGTACTAGTTATTGTCGACGATTTCTCTCGCTACTCTTGGGTCTTCTTTCTTGCCAGCAAGGATGAAGTGTTTTCACACTTTCGGAGCTTGGCCTTGAGACTTTTTACTGAACTCCCTGGTGCATTGAAATTCATTCGATGTGATAATGGCACTGAGTTCAAAAATAGTATCTTTGTTGACTTTTGCATGGAGCATGGCATAGAACATCAATTCTCTGCTCCGCGAGTTCCTCAACAAAACGGTGTTGTTGAGAGGAAGAACCGCACTTTAGTTGAGATGGCTAGGACGATGCTTGATGAGCATAGGACTCCTAGAAAATTCTGGGCCGAGGCCATGAACACTGCATGTTACATCTCAAACCGAATCTTCTTGCGCTCAATTTTAAATTTGACATCTTATGAGCTACGTTTTGGGAGACAGCCCAAGGTTACTCATCTTCGAGTTTTTGGCTGTCGCTGCTTTATCCTAAAACGTGGTAACTTGGATAAATTTGAGTCGCGATCTTCTGACGGGATCTTTTTGGGTTATACTACTCATGGTCATTCTTATCGTGTTTATAACTTGGAAACTAACACTGTCATCGAGTCATGTGATGTGACTTTTAATGAATCAACCCCCTCTATTAGTTCTGCTTTTGAACAGGCAAATGAACACGACATGGAACAGACCTTATTTGAAGAAGAAGATCCCGGAGAATTCGAGGATGAACCCCTACTACCCTCGACATCGACCCCCGAAGCTGACCCCGCTTCAACTACTTCGGCACGAGGTCCCGAAGCGACTACCTCAACATCGGTCATCTTGGACCACTCCAACGCACAAGTTGAGGGGGAGACTGCATCCCGCCGCGAGGCTCCACACCATGTTCAAAGGATGCACCCTCTCAAGCAGATCATTGGTGAGCTTGATCAAAGGGTAACTCGTTCACATGCTCATTTTACTAATTCTGCTTTTGTTGCTTCCTTCGAGCCCTTAGATGTTAGTCATGCACTTTCTGATTCTAGTTGGATCAATGCCATGCATGAGGAACTTGAAAATTTTGAGAGAAACCAAGTCTGGTCACTAGTTGATCCTCCACCTAATGTTCATTTCATTGGAACAAAATGGATTTTCAAAAACAAACAAGGGGAGGATGGGACAATAGTTAGAAACAACGCTAGGCTTGTAGCTCAGGGCTTTTCTCAACTAGAAGGGATTGATTTAACTGAAACTTTTGCACCTGTTGCTCGCCTTGAGGCCATTAGGATTTTGCTTGCCTTTGCGACATCCCGGGGATTCAAACTCTATCAAATGGATGTCAAAAGTGCTTTTCTTAATGGCTTCATAGGTGAAGATGTTTATGTAAAACAACCCCCTGGTTTTGAAAACCCCAAGTACCCACATAAAGTCCTTAAACTTCATAAGGCTCTTTATGGACTCAAGCAGGCCCCTCGGGCGTGGTATGACAGACTTAAGTCTTTTCTGCTTGAGCGAGGGTATTTGATGGGCTCTGTTGATAAAACTTTGTTTACTCTCAAGCATGGCAAAGATTTCCTCCTGGTTCAGATTTATGTGGATGATATCATCTTTGGTGGCTCTTCTCATGCTTTGGTTGCCGAGTTTGCAGATACCATGAGCAGGGAATTTGAAATGTCCATGATGGGCGAGCTTACATTTTTCCTTGGTTTGTAAATCAAGCAAAGCAAACAAGGTACTTTCATCCACCAGACGAAGTACACCAAGGACCTGCTCAAGAAGTTCGACATGTCCGATGCGAAGCCCCTCGCCACTCCAATGGCTACATCTGTAGCATTGGACCCTGACGAAGATGGAGAAGCCGTAGATCAGAAGGAGTTTCGAAGCATGATCGGCTCCCTCCTCTACTTGACTGCTACGAGGCCTGACATACACTTCATTGTGTGTCTGTGCGCTCGTTTTCAGGCTTCACCACGAGCTTCGCACCGCCAAGCGGTAAAGCGCATCCTAAGGTATCTCAAACATACCCTTGAATTTGGCATATGGTATTCAGCATCTTCATCTTTATGTCTTCGAGATTATTCCGATGCGGATTTTGCTGGGTGTAGAATTGATAGGAAGAGTACCTCTGGTACTTGTCATTTTTTGGGTACATCTCTGGTTTGCTGGTCTTCCCGCAAACAGTCTAGTGTTGCACAATCAATGGCTGAGGCCGAATATGTTGCTGCAGCTAGCTGTTGCTCTCAGATTTTGTGGATGGTTTCCACTTTGCGGGATTTCGGGTTAGAGTATAAGAGTGTTCCACTTTTCTGTGATAACACTAGTGCTATTTGTATTGCAAACAACCCGGTTCAGCACTCCAGAACCAAACACATTGATGTGTGGTATCATTTTCTCAGAGATCACAATGAGAAAGGTGATATTGAACTTCAGTATGTTGATACCCAACACCAGCTAGCCGACATTTTTACAAAACCCCTCGATGCTTCTCGATTTGCTTACTTGCGTGGGGAACTTGGCATTTGTCACCCTTACGACATTTTGTGAGGGGGAGCAGTTGTAGATTGAAGTGCATTTGCTACTTGTGGGCTGAAATTGCATTTACATCTTTTGCACTTATATGCCTGATTATAATCCATGACATCATGACAGCTCAGCTCTTTTTAATTTATCTGGAACATTCATGTGCATGATGTTTTCTTTTCAAAAGTCAAATCGTGCTCACTGCTTAGTCTTGATTCTAGCATGTTTAGGCGGGACTGCTTTAGCTATCTTTTATCTGCTTGACAGCGAGACACTGTTCATTGGATGCTAAAAAATTGCAACTTGAAAAATTGTTCTACTCTTCATGGATATTCATTAAGTGCCAAACAATTGGTTCACTCGGTTAAAATCAAAAATTCCATGATTTTCATGTTTCAAGTAAAAAGATCCAGGTGGGTTTGTTTGTCGCACTACCCTATTCTAGACTGCTTACCATTGCACATTGGTTTGAACTAGAATAGTGTAGTGTATGCCAAAATCATTGCCTTAAGCTTCTTATGGTTTTCATACCTAGGCTTGGCCTGATTGGAAAGTATAAGGTGGACAAACAAATAACCCCTGGCCCTCCGAAAAGAACAACAAAATTCATTGATTATCAAGTTTGCTTTTCATGCTCCATTTGAACTGAACTTGTCTGTCTAGAGTAGAAATTGACTAGCTTTGCGCAGTCCTTGTTTTTTCTCGTCTAGTTTCCTTGACTAAGTGGTGATGCTTTTATTTCAAAACTGATCAAATCACATGCTTCATCATATTTTTAGAGAATGTTAAATTGAGCTGAGCCCATGATCATTGGTGTTATTATTGGCATACTTTTGCTTCATATGTCTTTGCAATTCTGCTCATTTCGAAGCTTTGCATCTTTTACATTCTCCTTGATGCTTGCATTGCCAAAGGGGGAGAAATTCCTCAAGGGGGAGAGACCTGCTTCGTTCTCTGCCGCAAGGGGTATAATTTCCAAAAGGGGAGAAGGATCTTTGTTGCCAAGGGGGGAAAAATTTAACTCAGGGGGAGTATTTATTGCCGAAAGGGCTTTTTACTCTTTTGAGAAAGGGGGAGGAAAATTCTTCTGTCAAGTGACATGATTTGGCTTTTTTCTGAGTTTTTAGGGTCACTTGTGTGCTGAACATTTTTAAATTTTCTTGAACTTGGATTTGGTTGTCAATGCACTCATCAAGGGGGAGATTGAGAAACCAAGGGTTGGTTTCAGTGTTTGTGATGAGTGATTGACAGGCTTTTTACCTCTGTTCGAAGGGGTACCTCCGAAGGGGGTTCGGAGGCGGTACCTCCAAAGGTGTTCGGAGGAGGTTGTACCTCCGAAGTGTGTTCGGAGGTGGTTTCACCGAAGGGTGTTCCGTGGTTTGGTTGCTGCAGATGTGCAGCGGAGTGTGCTTGTCGGAGGGGTCCGACAGTACACGATGACTGGGTGTGTACCGAAGGCTTCGGTACTTTGGGCGGTACACCGGAGTGTGTACCAGAGGTTGCTAACCCGGAGAGGTCTCTGGAGTACTGGATACACTTGTCTGCTCGTCTGTGGTGCGCAGGGACCTCGGAGGCGACGGACAGGTTCACGGCAGGTGCACCTGGGTCAAGCGGGAGGCTTGATGCCAGGGGAGCGGGGAGCTCCGTCACGGTGGCTGCGAAGGTGGTCCGGGTCGGTCCTCGAGTCGAGACGTGCCAGATGTAGGCAGAGAGTGCGGAGCGTGGCTCCAGCTGAAGGTGATCCGAGACTAAGTCCTCGGAGGTGAGGCACTTCGAAGGGTGGTACTCCGGATGGAGTGACTTCGGAGTGGGATGGAACAAGTCCTCTGCGGAGGCAAGGAATTCGAAGTGTGCTCCGGAGGGAGACATTCGAAGGTACCCGACGAAGGTCTCAGAAGTCGAGGCGCATCGAAGGCATGGTCTGGGTGAGGCTCGTCGAGGAGTGTGCTCGGGGAGAGAGACTGCGACGAAGGGCTCATGGAATGCTTCATGCGGAGGCCTTGGACGAAGGAGGGACTTCGAAGGGTGGTACTCCGAAGGTGGGGCTTCGGAGTGTGGAAGGCTTCGGAGCGAGGCTAGCTCCGGAGCGAGGTTGTCTTGTGGTGCTTCGGCCTGCATGGCTTTGGTACACGGACTGACGGAGTTCGAGCTAGGTGAAGCTGCGAAGCCGTGGTGGTCCACTCCGGAGGTGTTGGTGCGAAGGCCCAAGGGCTTTGACGGCTTCGGCTCAAAACCGTCACTGTATCGGAGGCTATCTTCGGCGAAGCGAAGGCCACCAGGCTCAAGGCTTCTCGCCGAAGCTACCGCACCCTCGCGTGCGAAGGGAGGCTGCAGAAGGTCAAAGACTGCAAAGGCTGACACTGTCTGCTCTGCAAAAAGCTGACACTGTCCCCTCTGCAAAGCTGACAGAGAAGCCTCCAGAATAAAGTTGGACTACCTTTTGTACCCCTCTGTTCTGTAGAGACAAAACTGGTGTAAACCCTAGGGGTAGTGTAGTCATTTCCTTTGGGTGAACTGTGGGCTATAAATATGGGAGCTCGGTAGGTAACATTTAACACTTTGAGCATTTACTGTTGAGCTCCTGTAGCCACATACCTCGCTGTATTCATCCAGAGTTCAAATATTTTTGTGTTCCTTGTTCAAGCGGCGAAGCCCTGCTTCTTTGTGCTCTTTGCTTGAGCTCGCGTTACATACCTCGCTAGTTGTAGTGAACCGAAGCCTGTCTAGGCGAAGGGTGTTGTTCTGCGAAGTGTGTTTTTCAGTGTGCTGTCGCTCTGTGTAACAGGAGGCAAGACCACGCTGCTTACTAGCGAAGCCCTGATCGAAGCCCGTTTTGCTTCTTGTGTCGAAGCCCTTAGCGGAGTCCGTTTGTGTGCGTGTAGACCTTCGTGTACGAAGCCCAGCACCAGCTGCTGCTGCCAAGTACTTGGTCGAAGTCCTCAGAGGGTTGTCCACTCTTGCGAAGGGTGAAGTGCGAAGCCTGCTCGAAGCACCCTGTGTGCGGAGCCTGCACTGACTCAGCAGAGTAGTTTTTCGAGGGTTGTTAGTGGAGCGAAGTCTTCTTGGCTTCGAACTTTTGCTCCTGCGAAGCCTGTGTTCGTAGCTGTCGAAGTACCTCCGAACCAGACCTTCGAAGGTTGTGTTCGAAGCCTGTTCCGCAGAAGACAGAACCAAACCGAAGGCTAGTTTTTTAGCCCGAAATTTTAAAAGCTCCCATTCACCCCCCCTCTGGTCGCCGTTTCCGGTCCAACAGCTTTAGAGTGGAGTAAGATGACCCCCAAGCAGAGATATCCCAAGACCCACTCCACTGAGTCCTTCCGGGCTAGTCAGCCTAAGGATGGTGTTTTCCTAAAGAAACCTAGAGGTCAACCCGTCTGGATCCCAAAACCCAAGCATTCCACACTTCTCTTGACTCTCTACTGGGACCCTCTCACACCAAAGAGCCAACACCCAAAACCACCAAGCCCAAGAACCTCAAGACTCTACTACATCCCAAGAATCCTATCTATCATTGTGAGTTATTTTAGAGAGAAGGGAATCTTGCGGAGTTTTGCTTCAGGAAGAAGCGGGTTGAGAGAGTAGAGAGAGCTTTAGGTGGGCAGGAGCAATTCTACCACCAGGGTGGTAGACAGAGAGTCCCTCAATGCGGAGAGAGGCTAGATGCTAGGGCGCATCGTGTAGGTGGTGGTAGAGGAAACGACTTTCGTGCCCGTGCTCCTGATGGTGGTTTTCGCTCTAGTAGAGCTCCAAGTCGTTGTAGATACGACTTTGGACCTCGTGGCCATGACTTTAGGCAGAATAGAGGATCGTTCTTTGAGCCATGCTTTGGTCTAGACTTTTACACTTCTTTCCTCTTACCTTCTTTTGAGCAGATGGCGCGACACTAGTTTATCTCTTTTGCTAAACCTGTTGTCGAACCGTTTGGTCCCCCTTATGACCATTGATTTTATAGGATCGGGGCATGGAGGACATATGGATCATGGATTTGGGATGCTCTCAGCACATGATGAGACATCGTAGATGGTTCTTCAGTCTCAATTCCCTGAGCTCCAAGGAATACATCACATTCGGGAACAATGGTCAAGGGAAGGTACATGGTTTTGGTTCAGTTCGGATTTTTGAGCATTTCTCCTTGAAGAATGTTGCTTTGGTTGGAAAGTTGGGTTTTAATTTGGTTTCTGTTTCGCAACTTCTTGAGGAGGGCTTCGAGGTTCGTTTTAATAAGGGCATGTCTTCTGTTGTTGATTCTATAGGATCTTTGGTTTGCTAGATCTTATCCTTTGGTGAGGTTTTTCAGATTGATTTCTCTAGTTCTTTTGGCCCTTCTCGCTGTTTGATCATTGGATCCTCCTCTGAGATCTTGAGGTGGCATAGGAGGTTAGGTCATTTGAGCTTTGATCTGCTAGTGAAATTGAGTTCTATGGACCTCATCTGAGGATTTCCCAAGCTTAAGATGGAGAAGGATCTATTTTTCCATCCTTGTCATCATGGTAAATGTTGGGGGAATATATTTCCCTTGAACAGGGGCCAAATGACGTCAGACTCCGACAGCCTTCGGCCCAGAGCCCAATACCGTCGAAGCCTGTTTCCTCCCTAAAAGTTGTTTTCAGGTCCCAAGGTGCCCTTCGGAGCCTGCGGCTTCAGAGCCCCCAGTTCGTGGGGTCTGGTTCGGAGCCCCCAGTTCAGGGCCCACCCTCCGGGCGCAGGTTGCCGGAGGCCACCCTCCGGGAGCCCAGTTCGGGGCCCCCAGTTCGAGGGCCCGGTTCGGAGGCCCCCAGTTCGGAGGCCAGTTCGAGGTTACGGCTCCGAGACCCCAGTTCGGAGCCTTGTTCGGAGCCTTGCTCGGAGCATGCTTCGAAGCCCCCTTCGGGGTGCACTTCGAAGCCCTCTTCGCAGCCTCTGCCAGAAAGGCTCTGGCCCCCACTTCGAAGCTCAAGAAATATCTAAGTACAGGCCATACCGGGGGCCCCTCCGCCCCTGTATGTCATTTAGCTGATCAAAGCCTGGCGTAGCCTGACACGCCTGTAAAGCTGTAAAGTACCTTTGTACCGTAGCTAGCTCCTTTTCCCATATCTGCCCCTGTAAGCCTAGGGCTCATAGGGGGCATCCCAGTCTTTTCCTTTTGGCCTGCGTGCGTATAAAAGCAGGGCCAAGCCCTTGTAACAGACACACCCGAGGGGGCCATGAGACCCTATAGTTCTCTTCTCCACACTAAGGCATACCATGCCAAATCCACCACAAACTGGACGTAGGGCTATTGTCCCCTAGGGGAGGCCTGAACCAGTATAAACTCCTTCTCCCTCTGAGAGAACCCATCGAGGTTCATTCTCCACATCATACACCACCACAGGAAAACTTGCTGGAACTAACGCAATTGTTCCAACAGTTGGCGCCGTCCGTGGGGAACTTAGTACTAAAAGCTAAGTACTCTGCCACTATCTGCAACTCGAAGTACGCCTGAGGGGGCAGCTTCGAAGCTTTTTTGCTTCGCGCACCCTCCGGCAAGGGGCTTCGGGTGCAGCTCGAAGGCCATCCTCGCCTTCCTCCATCCTCCACATACCGGAGCTCACCCTCCGGCAAGGGGCTCCGCTCCACACGTCGGAGGCCGTCGAAGCCCCAGGGGTTACGAGGTCAACCTTCAGCCACTTTGCGAGGTACATCCGCTATCCGAAGTACCACCTCGGTCTACCACTTCGCAATCATGTTGATATTTATTCGAAGCCCTGCTTCGCCTTAAAATTCGAAGCCTAGCTTCGCCCTTACAGCAAGTTTTTGCCCCATCTTATTTAAAAAATCGAAGCCTCGCTTCGCCTTATCAAAAACCCGAAGCCTCGCTTCACTTTGTTTAAAAACTCGAAGCCCCGCTTCGCTTTATAAAATCCGGAGTACCCCTCCGAAGGCTACACAGTGCCCCCGGGCCCGTAGCAGTGGGCTAAAAGGACTCCGGGCCACTGGCCCGACGCGTCCAGGGATTCCGGGCTCCGCACCCGAAGCATCCCAGGGATTCCGGGTTCTGCACCCGAAGCATCCTAGGGTCGAAGATGACCCAGAGTCGAAGGTGGCTCAGAGTCGAAGGTGGCTCACACTATCACAGGTTCGGTGAATCCACACCAAATATCCTTCTCATTACAGGACCAAGTTCCGAAGCCTTGCTTCATTATCCAAACACGCTCCGAAGCCTTGCTTCACGTGTTAATGTAATATACGCCTAAGCGTATCGAAGTCATACTTCGCTAAAACCTAAGTGCGTTTCGGAGCCTTGCTCACGCACAGCATTCAAATCCTAGCACGTCGAAGCATGCTTCGCTTAACTTGGTTGTGCTGAAGCCTTGCTTCGCACCAAGTTAGCACGTTCGAAGCCCAAAAGAGGCCTTCGCTCAGTGAAATTCCGAGCAGCCGAAGCCCTGCTTCGCACCAAATTAAAGCATTCGAAGCCCAAAAGAGGCCTTCGCTTAAATAAAATTTCATGCGTCGAAGCCGCCGAAGGGCGCACCCTTCGCATCCTTTATTTTTTGCCAGCACCAGCAATGGCTAAGTCCCTAGCTGCCACGAGCAAAGGGGGGAAGCATGTATGTGAGGTGCACGAATGTAATACACAGTACAAGCGTGACAAGCTAAAACGTTCGAAGCCAAACAATGTGAAGCATACAGACGAAGTATGCAAATATAATCCATTCATTGAATGACAATTGAGAAGTTTGTTACAGATATACTTCGAGAGCAAACTACGAGTAGTCTGTGTCTAAGCCTAAGAAGAATCGTGTGCGAGGCCCCAACCCTCGCTTGCCTCTCTTTCGGCCAGGGCCCCCTCGGCTGGACGAAGCCTCGTCGGAGCCCGCTCTCCCTCGTCCGGCTCGTCTAGGCTCCGAAGCCCGCAGACCTCGTCTCCCACTTTGCAGGTCGCTCCAAGTTAGCGAAGCAGGCGGTGTCGTATCGAAGGCAGAGAAGTCTAGGGCTTCATCGCCTGCTAAGGCCGTCCGCGAAGGTAAAAACAAAGAACTCTGAAGGAACTCCATCTTCACAGCGGCTAGCAAATCCTGAGCTACTTCGGAGATGGCTTCGCCGTCGGGCCCCCTCGGAAGCTTAAACCGAGGGGGACCTTCGGACCTAGCTACTTCGAGGACCGCCCACAACTGTCGAAGTTCTTCGGAGTCCTCGAGCACTTCGAGGTCTACACTCGGAGGCTGAGCCTGGGGAGGTATAAAAGAACCCCCGCATTCATATTAATAAGCTGATAAAGTTTTTACAAGCCTGCAGCTAAGTATTACAAAAAGGCCTAAGGAGATCTACATCTTCGGAGGCGGAGGTGTCGAAGTCGAAGGCTGGTCAGGCACAGCGGGTGCTTTGGATCGGCGGTGTCGAAGGGCCCTCTGGAGGTCGAGGACTGCTTCGCAGCCTTGCTCCTTCCAGGGTTCCTGCAGCCGCCGCCAGGCTTCACGGACATCGGTTGGAGGCGTCACAAAGTGCAGACCCCCGAAGACCACCAGAGTAACGGAGGTTGCTGCCTGAAAGTGGTTGCACCCCGCTTCATGAAGCATGTGCAACACCCCTTGGCCCACGACTCGGCCGGCCATGAGGGCGAAGCCCTTCAGCGATTGCTCCACCGTCGAAGCCACCATCTTCAAGAAATCGACGCGGTCCCCAATTGGGTCCTGATCGCCGAAGTCCGGAGCCCGGCACTCGGTCCCTATTTGCTCAAGGACGTCGGTCAGGCTCCGGGTGGCTTTGCCAAGATTGTCCACGACGAAGTCTTCAAGCTGCTGAGCCCGTCGACGGAGTGAAGCGTTCTCCTTCGCCTGCCGGGCCTCGGCATCCTTCGAAGCCTTGAGCTCCGCGCGGAGTCTATCCATCTCTGAGGCCAAGGCATCCTTAGCCTTGTCGGCCTCAGCCTTCACCGCATCAGCCGAAGCCTCGGCCCGCCTTTGCTTCTCGGCTTCCACCGAGACTTCGCGCCGAAGGGCCTCCTTCTCCTCAGCCAGGCGCTCCATCCGTCTGTCTGCAGAAGTCGAGGCCGCTGCATTCAGTGCGAAGGCCTGCAAGAATACAAGAAATCACAAGGATTAACCAAAGGCTAAAGTATAGTTCGAGGCTGCGAGGGGCTTCGCTCACCCGTATGAGGACTTCGTTCGCGCTGACAAAGAGATCCGTGGGGTTCAAGTGGCTAAGTTGGGCGACCAAGTCCCCTGCCTCCGCAGAAGCACAAGCCTCGCGGAAGCCGTTGATCGCCACCTCCGTCACGCCCCCCCTCGGCTTGAAGGGGTGAACCACTACCACGGTCGCCTGCGCGGGCTTCGGCAAGGCGGGGCTCAAGCCCACCACGTCAACATCTTCGTCGCTTCGAGGGTCCTCGCCGCCTCCGCTGCCTCCGTCTTCGGACGAAGTACTTTTGGACTCCGAATCGCTGCCGTTGCTGCTGCCGCTGCTGCTCGAAGCTTCCGTGGGCTTCGCATCGACGGGCTTCGATCCGGCTTCGCCTACCGGCTTCGCCACGGTGGGCCTCACTTCGGCTTCATCCTCTGCAGAAAATCCAAGTCAAGATCCGCATATTGAAGAGAAGCATGTAAAAAGGGTTTACCTTCGTCGGAGATTTCTTGGAAGGAAGGAGGGGCTAAGTGTGCCCTCCAATCCCTTCGTTGTGAAGCTGGCGCATCCACCTTCGCGCCCGAAGTTGTTGCCACCGGAGCATCCGTGGCCTCCTTGGCGGCGGGAGTATGCGCATCGGCCTCCGCCGACGAAGGCTTCGCCTCCACGGGCTTCGCTGCCTTCTTGGGGGTCGGAGTAGTTGCGGGCTTCGCCGCAACCTCCCCCGGGTTAGAGACTTCGGTCGCGGGGACCTCCGGCCGAGGCCCCGAAGCATCCGGTTCGTCGTCTTCCCCCCTCTTCCTATTGGTTCCGGCCGACGAGGTAGTAAGGTGGGAGAAGTCTGGCAAAGCAGGGATCCCCTCGAGGTCGAGCGCGGTCCATACCCTGTTCCAACGCTCCCAGGACCCAACTAGTGTGAGGCGCTGGGTCTGCTCCTCAGGGATCGGAGTCCCAACAACTCGATCCACCGCCACGATGGCCTCCTCCGGAGCCCTCATTTCGAGGTGGGCTTCATGAAAGATTTAAGTCAGAAGTGAAGATCTACGAAGTATAAAAGGCAAGGAAGATCGCGAAGCCTTACAGAAGCGTTCGACGACCAATTCGCTAAGTGCCCCTCGACCCGAAGCCTGGAAGAGCCCCTCCGGCCAGGAGAGCGCGAGGGGGCTAAGATGGAGGGTGATAAACTCCTCCGCGAGGTCCCTCATGCTCATCTTCGCCGCCACTCTCCGGAGCAGCAAGATCCTCGAGCGAAAGATGCCCTCGCTGGTCTTCACCACCCCTTCATGTCGATATAAAATGTGGGCGTTGGTACTCTGAAGGGGGGAGTTCGCACCGACGGAGGCATAGAACCACTCCTGGTCCCACTTCGAGTACCACTTATTGTTCACAGCCCTCGCCGGGAAGGCGTCCTGGTACTCCTTCCGGAGGTGGAAGTTGGCGCTGCCGAAGGCCAGCGCCCTCTTGACGCGGTCTATCCCCTCCCTCGGCTTCGGCTGGCAGTTGGCGTCGTGGACGGCGACGAAGACATCCGCGCGTCCCTCACAGCCCTCGGCCCTCATAGCCCACTCGACGATAGCCAACCTCGCCACTACGTTGGGCGAAAGTTGAGGAAGCTCAAGGTTGTAAGTCTTGAGGACTTCGCTCAGCATCCCCACTGCTGGCAGCCCGAGGCCGGATTCGAAGAAGGCCTCGAACACCACCACTTCGTCAGCCCGAGGCCTCGACACAGCCTCCGACTTCTCTGGGACCCAAAGCTGGATCTTCGCTGCGACCCTCCCTTCGCAGGCCCTCTGGACCGACTCCTCCGTCGAGATCGAAGCCCTCATCTCCAAGGTCTGCTCGAACTTGTCGGAGGGCGTGTGAAGGTCCCTCGGCGCCAGCCGCCTAGGCGGAGGCTTCGCCGCTGTAGCCGCTACCGCTTGCAGTTGGGTGGAGCCCGAGCTCGGGCCCAAAGCCAAGGACTTCGCCACGGCCTTCTTCGGCATCTTGGCGAGCTTCGGCGCGAATGGCTAAAGCTAGCGAAGGGTGCTCCACGTGAAGCTAGAAAGAAGAAGAGAGCGAAGGTTGCAAGGAAGTGAGAAGGAAGCAAATGAGAGCGTGCTGAAGCTGCACGCGGTAAACCTCTATTTATAAGCGCGGTAAGAATTCTAACAGTCGTGGGCCGAACCCACTGCCGAGTGGGCCTCCAGCGAAGCCGAAGCGGCCCAGCGCTGGGTAACGGTAACTTTCTAGCCGTTGCGGAGCCGTTTGGGCTCCCGAGGTCTTTCTGACAAACTAGCGCAGGCATTTATTTCCTGAAGTTTTCGAGGTCACCTTTGGTCCAAGCTCCGAAGGCATGTTTTATCTGAAGTTGTATTTTGCACGTCATTTGTCCTAAGGGCGCGCACACCCCTTCGTCCCGAAGGCCTACACGCGAGGGGCTACTGTTGGGGGAATATATTTCCCTTGAACAGGCTCCAAATGACGTCAACCTCCGACAGCCTTCGACCCAGAGCCCAATACTGTCGAAGCCTGTTTCCTCCCTAAAAGTTGTTTTCAGGTCCCAAGGTGCCCTTCGGAGCCTGCGGCTTCGGAGCCCCCAGTTCGGGGGGTCCGGTTCGGAGCCCCCAGTTCAGGGCCCACCCTCCGGGGGCAGGATGCCGGAGGCCACCCTCCGGGCGCAGGATGTCGGAGGCCACCCTCCGGGCGCGGTTGCTGGAGGCCACCCTCCGGGAGACCAGTTTGGGGGCCCCCAGTTCGAGGCCCCGGTTTGGAGGGCCCTTTTCGGAGGCCCCTAGTTCGGAGGCCAGTTCGAGGTTAAGGCTCCGAGACCCCAGTTCGGAGCCTTGCTCGAAGCATGCTTCGAAGCCCCCTTCGGGGTGCACTTCGAAGCTCTCTTCGCAGCCTCTGCCAGAAAGGCTCCGGCTCCCACTTCGAAGCTCAAGAAATATCTAAGTACAGGCCATACCGGGGGTCCCTCCGCCCCTGTATGTCATTTAGCTGATCAAAGCCTGGCGTAGACTGACACGCCTGTAAAGTTGTAAAGCTGTAAAGTACCTTTGTACCGTAGCTAGCTCATTTTCCCCTCTCTGCCCCTGTAAGCCTAGGGCTCATAGGGGGCATCCCGGTCTTTTCCTTTTGGCCTGTGTGCCTATAAAAGCAGGGCCAAGCCCTTGTAACAGACAGACCCGCGGGAGCCATGAGACCCTATAGTTCTCTTCTCCACACTAAGGCATATCATGCCAAATCCACCACAAACTGGACGTAGGGCTATTGTCCCCTAGGGGAGGCCCGAACCAGTATAAACTCCTTCTCCCTCTGAGAGAACCCATCGAGGTTCATTCTCCACATCATACACCACCACAGGAAAACCTGCTGGAACTAACGCAATTGTTCCAACAGTAAAATAGTTGTCGCTTCTCACGCACTTGTGACTCAGGTGATGACTTCGTACTTGGGAGAGCTATTACACATAGATACTGTTGGTCTAGCTCAAGTACGTTTAGTTGGTGCAAAGTGGTACGGGCTTGTGATAGTTGATGACTTTTCTCGATTATTGTGGGTTTTCTTTTTGGAGTCTAAGGATGAGGCTTTTAATTTTGTTCATGACCTGATCCAGAAGCTGAAGAATGAGAACAATCGTCGGATACGAGAAATTCACTATAACATTGGTTCTGAGTTCAAGAATTGTTAGTTCGTCAGTTTCTATAGTGATCGGGGTCTTGAGCACCAGTTTTCTGCCCTTACACTCCCCCACAGATTGGCGTTGTGGAACAAAAGAATCACACGCTAGTAGAGATAGCCAAGACGATGCTCGGTTAGCATAGGACTCCTAGGCGCTTTTGGGCTGAAGCTATGAACACAGCTTGCTATTTGGCCATCCACATTTTTTAGAGCTTTGTGATTCACTTGCGAGCCTATGGTGAGCCACTTGCGAGCATTTGGCTACAAGTGCTTTGTGCTCAAGAAGGGAGAGCATTTGGACAAGTTTGAGTCTCGTTGCTGGGATGGAATCTTTCTTGGTTATTCTTTTCATTCTCGAGCTTCCGTGTTTGGAACCTCGAGTCCCAGCAGCTTGTCAATACATGTGAGGTTTCTTTCGATGAGACTATGCCTTCGCTTACTCCTTCTTTTGAGCTTTCTGGTGATGATGAGCTTGGAGAGTCCATCTTCGAGGAAGATGATGACACTCTCGCTATTGATGAGGATGGGCCTTCTGCATAGCCTGCAAACCCCATACATTTGATACTTCGACTAAGGATGAGGGCGGACCTCTGATCACTACTTCCACTTCGATCGAGCCCCATTAGTCGAGTCTAGAGGTGTCAGCTACTAACTCTAGTGAGATGACATCTGATCACCAAGGATCTTGAGCAGTTCAGCGTGATCACCCCTCAGAGCTTATCATCGGTGATCTCACTACGAGATCTTTGCATTCTCAGGCGGGTTCATTCGCTGTTTTTGCGGAGTCTACTTTTGTTTCCACTTTTGAGACAAGAGATGTTGCTCACGCTTTATCTGATGCAAATTGGATAAATGCGAAGCAAGAAGAGCTTGGAAATTTTGTACACAATCAGGTTTGGACAATTGTTGAGCTGCAACAGGTTGCAACCCCATAGAAACCAAGTGGGTGTTTAAGAACAAGTAAGGTTAAGATGGGGTTGTGGTGTGTAACAAAGCTCGATTAGTTGCCTAGGGTTTTTGCCAGAAGTAGGGTATTGATTTTGAGGAGACTTTCCCCCCATTGCCCGTCTTAAGTCCATTCACATACTTTTGGCATTCAGTGCTTCTAAAGGTTTTAAGCTTTTTCAAATAGATGTCAAGAGTGCTTTTCTGAATGGGTACATAGAGGAGGAGGTCTATCACTACAACAATCGAGGAAACTTCCGTCGGCAAAAGGCTAACTTCCGTCGGCATTTGGCCAACGGAAGCGGGTAGACGGAAGTTAGCTAACTTCCGTCAGCCAAACCTAGCCGACGGAAGTTACCAGGAAATCGGTAACTTCCGTCGGCCAAATACTAGCTGACGAAAATTACTTTTTTTCTTTTTTCTGTCGACGGGCCAATAACTTCCGTCGGCTAATGTTGGCCGATGGAAGTTAACAAAAAAATCCAAAAAAAGAAAATTTGCAACTTTGCTGCTCTGATATAATTCACATGTGTACTATGCTTTTAGCACTGAAATGCATAAGATATAAGACATTGGTACGACTATTATAAGAAAATGCTAAAAACACAAGAAGAAAAGATCATTCAGCTTCAGGAGTGATCCTTGGAGTTTTGTCCACTCGTGATGAAGCATCGGCGGCCACCAGGAGCGAAGATGTCCTGGACATTCTGGAGCTGAACAACCTGTTGAAGCTCCCTCCTGGCAAGAGGCTCTTGACGGTCTGCCTCAGCATCAAGGATGGGGATGGTGAGCGCTGATGAGCCTTCGTGGGAGCAGCTGTGCTTCTGTTGGAAGAAGAAGCTGCTTCTGTCGCTGTCGGTGTGGGTATGTCGATTGAGAGATGCACCGGCTGGATCTAATTTCGATGGTGATCAGATTCAGAGGCAGCCTCTTGCTCTTCAAATGGAACAGTACTAGCAGTAGCTCCCTACAAGGTAGAAAAGGAGCAAGAAGAAGCAGATAAATTAAGACTGGAATCGAATGTTCAATTGTCGATTGGATTCACAAATTGAATCAGAGTATCAGACTATTGAAGAATCACAAATTCAGATGTTAGGTACTTCTGAAAAGCTACCGGTGCTTATTGAATCCTATAGCAGATTTATATGTGTCTGACATTCGAATTTTGACATAATACCACAATAATGCCGAAAAACATAATAAAGGGTATGGCAAATTAAAAAATGCTGATTAAAACAAACAATATTCTCAAATAGAATTGCTGGAAACTAGTGGTCTTTCAATAAAATTAAACATGATCCATACATGAAACGGGTGCAAGGCTGGTAATGGTAAATGATAAATTAGAGTTTTCCGCGATCACCTTGTGGGCAGGAGAAGATAAACGACGTCGCTGTTAGGTGTGGATGTTAGGAAGCCGTCCGCCAACACGTCCGAGAGGAAGCTTCGAGTTCGAGAGGAAGACACGCCCTGCCGGCTGCCGAGCGGGAGACGGCGAGTGCGATATGGCGCGGCGTGGAGGCGGCGGTGGGAGGGCAGCCCTGAACAGTGCCACGGGGTCCCCGCGGTAAAACCCTAACCCTCCCCGTGGGAGGGCCACCCCTTAGCTCCTCCGCGCGCGGCCGGGGCAAGGCGACGGCGACGTGGAAGCGGCGGTCAGGGAAGCGCACGGAGGGTGGCGCGGAGGCGGCGGTTGGGGAGGCGCACGGAGGTGGCACGGAGGCGGCGGCCGCCCTCTCCTCCTTCTCCTCCGCCTGCCGCGTGGGGCTCCATGGTGCGCAGAGGCGGCGGGAAGCCGGGGAGGCGGGCGGAAGCGGCGGGCGGAGGCGCGCGGAGGCGGCGGGAAGGCACGGAGGCGGCAGCGACTGGGTAGCGTGGAGGTGGTGGCGGGGAAGAGGAGAAGTGCGTGGTGATGGGAAGCGGAAAAACTAGGGTTAAAAGAAGGTGCGGGCTGCAAAAAAGAGGGCTGGGAAAAAAGCACACTGCTGGAAAAGTAACTTTCGTCGGCCACATCTAAAGCCGACGAAAGTTAATTTTAACTTCTGTCGGCTTTAATATTGGCCGACGAAAGTTACAGCTTTTATTCCGGGTAGGGGGAAGCCTTTTAACTTCCGTCGGCCACTGTTAAAAGCCGACGGAAGTTAAATTAACTTTCGTCGGGGCTTGTAGGCCGACGGAAGTGAATTAACTTCCGTCGGCTTTTCCAAAAACCAACGAAAGTTAAAATTGTCGACGAAAATTTACTGTTTTCTTGTAGTGTATGTTAGGCAGCCCCTAGGTTTGAAAACCCTGAGTTTCCTCGACATGTGTTTAAGTTGCAGAAAGCTTTATATAGTCTTATACAAGCCCACAGGGCTTAGTATGATGGTTTAAAGCAATTTGAGATGATACTCATGGGGGAGCTCAAGTACTTCTTAGGGATCTAGATCAAGCAGACCAAGGACGACATCTTCATCCACCAAAGCAAGTACAGTCGGGACATGTTGAAGAAGTTCAATTTCAGTGGAGAGCTAAAGCCTTAGATGACCCCCATGGGCATATGTAGGGTCCTGGACAGGGATGAGAGTGGCATCAAGGTCAACGAGAGAGAGTATCGAGGGATGATCGGATCGCTTCTGTAGATGACAGCGACGAGACTAGACATTCAGTTCACCATGGGATTGTGCGCGCGCTTCTAGTCTTCACCACGCGCATCTCATCGACAGATTGTCAAGCACATTTTAGGTATCTTACTTATGTGCCTAATCTCGGTCTTTACTATTCAGCATCATCATCTCTTGTGGGTGTCGGTTGGATCACAAGTCGACTTCTAGTACTTGCTACTTTCTCGATTCTTCGCTTACTTCTAGGTCTTCGCATAAATAATCTGGAGTTGTGCTTTCTACCATAGAGGTTGAGTATGTAGCTGCTTCTCATAGTTGGTTTAGATGATCTCCACTTTCAAATATTTTGGGTTGTCTTTCCCTGCTAGAGTGTCTTTGTTTTGTGATAGCACCAGCACGATTAGTGTAGGGAAAAACCCATGGCTTCATTCAAAAACCAAACTGTTAGGGGAAAATACTTCATCCCTAGGGTCTCTACAGTTATAAGACAAAGACAATTTACTAGACTGAAGTTCCAGTATTAACTCCGGTCTAGTGCATGATCAAGCTCGAAGAATTCATGCAGACTTATGTTCGGAGTATGACTTCGAAGGTTAAATCTTCAGAGAGCTTATTTGCCAGCGAGGATGGAAGACTTATCTTCTTTCTAATTAGATTAGTCTTTACCATTTTAACCCTATTAGGGGTACCGAATAGTTTCCACTATGTCGGTTGTAATTGAGGAGTAAAAAGGTCTTTTCCTTAAGATTTTTACCTATAAATACCCCCGTCGTTCTTACCCTGTAATGATCATCGAATACTCAGTTATTCAATACACAACTTCGAACTACTTTGAGCTATTATCCAATTCGGAGGCTTGAGATAGTCCGTCTCACAAACTCTTCGTTTGTTACTTCTTAATCTTCGAGAACATGTTAGCGTAATCTTTTACGCCAACAGTTGGCACCGTCCGTGGGGAACTTAGTCCAAAAAACTTCGTTCTCTACCAAGTTTTTAGAACCATGCCTCCTAAGAGGAGTTCAGGTGGTAGTCCTACTCGGAGGTCCCCTCGGATCTCTGGAGCAAGATCTTCGAATACAGTCGAGGTCGGAGGACCTTCAGTAGTTCCTCCGCCTCAGACCCCTGAAGGGAATTCTCTTCCTTGAGCATACGGAGTTCCTACTCCAACTCCGTCTATGCTTCGACCAGACGGAGTTCCTCCTCCAACTTCGACTGTGTTCCGAACTGACATGTTCAGTTCCCAAGACCCAGAAGATCCTTCCGGAAGAACTGAAAATAGCCTTGGCGATATGGCGACCTAGATGGCCATTCTCCAAGCTGAAGTGGCAAGGTGGAGGCAAGAGGCCGCAGATAGGCTTCATCCTCAGGCTACCCCTGTCATCCCCGAAGTGCCTCAAGAGGACGACTCCCTTCCTTATCCCGAAGCCCCAGAGAATGCTTCCTTCGATAGTGAGTCTCCGCTGCATCCCGATTTACAAAAAGTGCGCTTCGACCCTAAGTTTAAAACTTCGATGCTCTGTAAGTTCTCCGGAGAAGAGGATCTAGGGGAGTTCTCCCGTTCGTATGCTTTGGCAATTGAGGCCAGCGGAGGAGTCCGAGACACCATGGCCAAGTGTTTCCCCCTTGCTCTCGAAGGGGTTTCTTTGCGTTGGTTTTAGTCCTTGAAGCCAGGATCAATTAGAACTTGGGAGCAGCTAAGGAAAAAGTTTATAAGTAACTTTCAGGGTACCTTCGTTGTTGGACCAAAAACGGCAACCAGAGGGAGGGTGAATGGGAGCTTTTAAATTTCAGACTAAAATAGTCTTCTGTTTTAATTCTGTCTTCTACGGAACAGGCTTCGAACACACCCTTCGAAGTTCTGGTTCGGAGTGATTTCACAGCTCCAAAACCAGGCTTCGCAAGGAGCAAAAGTTTGAAGCCAAGAAGACTTCGCTCCACCCACAACACTAAAAACTCAACTCTGCTAAGTCAGTGCACGCTCCGCACACTGGGTGCCTTTGAGCAGGCTTCGCACTTCACCCTTTGCAAGAGCAGACTCCCCTCTGAGGACTTCGACCAAATACTTAGCGATAGCAACTGGTGCTAGGCTTCGTACTTCGAAGGTCTAAACGCACACTGAACACACTTCGCCAAGGGCTTCGACAAGGGAAGAAAACGGGCTTCAAACAGTGCTTCACTAGTAATCAGAGAGGTCTTGCCTCTAGTTTACACAAAGCGAACAGACACTGAAAAACACACACTTCACACCAACAGACTTCTCACACACTTCTCCAGAAGAGATCCAGTGCACAAACTCAACCCAAAAGAAGATGGTGCACAGAGAAATCAAAACATGCAGTGTAAAGTAAGCATACAAGTTCAAACAATAAATGAAGATAGAATCAAAGTTTCATTGCTTGAACAGGGAACACAAAATGAACTCACGGACTAAAAACAATAGTATGTGGCGGCTAGCACAGGAGCTCAAAAATGGCTGCTCAAAGTGTTACAGTGACCTAGCTAGCCTCCACTATTTATAGGCACTATTTAGCCCTGTGAATAGACTACTTTACCCCTAGGGTTTACACTGGTTTTGTCTCATCAGAACAAGGGGGTACAGCTGGTAGTCTACTTTATTTGGAGGTTTCTTTTGTCATCTTCGCAGAGGAGACAACATCAGCTTTTGCAGAGCAGACACAGTCAGCCTTTGCAGTTTTGGAGCCTTCTAAAGCCCCCCTTCACACGCGAGGGGTGCGGTAGCTTTGGTGAGAAGCCTTGAGCCTGACGGCATTCGCTTCACCGAAGTCAGCCTTCGATATAGTGACGGTTTTGAGCCGAAGCCGTCAAAGCCCTTGGGCCTTCGCACCAACACCTCCGGAGTGGACCACCATGGCTTCGCAGCTTCTCCCAGCTCGAACTCCATCAGCCCGTGTAACGAAGTCAGCCACACTCCGAAGCCCCACCTTCGGAGTACCACCCTTTGAAGTCCCTCCTTCTTCCAAGGCCTCCGCATGAAGCATTCCATGAGCCCTTCGTCACAGTGTCTATCCCTGAGCACACTCCTCGACGAACCTCACCCGGACCATGCCTTCGATGCACCTCGACTTCTGATACCTTCGTCGGGTATACCTTCGAGTGCCTCCCTCCGGAGCACACTTCGAATGCCTTGCCTCATTGCTGAGGACTTTTGTAGCGCCCCGATTTACCAAAATCGAGACATTATTGAATTTCAGAAGAAAAACAATAATACAAGAGGTTCATCATGTGACAACGTATATACGACAACATCCATGGTACGCAGACCACATTTATTACATCAAAGTTTTAGTAAAAACATTAAAATAAAATAATTAGAAAGCGGCATGACGAACATCTCCTTTAGGATCTTTCTTCTCGACTGGGTCGCTACTCCAGACCATCTTCACGAAGGAACTCAACCGCCTCATGGTGCTCGTCGGCGTCGAGCACCGCCTCGGTGTGGAGATCGTCCATGGCCTGTAGAAGACGCGACTATCGGGCCATGACCGGATCACGCACGGAGTGAACTCCGAGGTAGATGCTACAGTGGGCGCCGGGAGTACGCTTTGGTACAAGCCAGAAGGACGAGTTCTGAAGACGATCATCGTAGATCATCCTCAGCTCCATGAGGGCCTGGAGAGCGACTCGTTGGCACGCGACGTCGAAAGTCGGGCCTCCAAGGGCGGTGGTGTAGGGCGGCAGGTGTTCTCCGGAGCCATGGATGGTGAGGGAGACGTCACAAGGCCCGGCGAACTCGTCGGGGTACTCTCCTTGGAATTCGGGTTCGAAGAGGAACCCGAGGAAGGTGAGCATCATACGGAGCTCTCAGACGAAGCCCTCGTAGTGGCGACAGTAGCTGTGGACTTGGTAGACTGGCATCTACAAAACAGCAAGTTGAATAAAGTGAGGGGAGGAACAAAGTTTATAAAGTAGACTTTTCTGAGAAATAATTTCCTGTGGCTAATGGCTAGGCGGGTCTGTTTGGCTTCCTACAGTCGAGTCGGCTCTGATACCATCTAGTAGCGCCCCGATTTACCAAAATCAAGACATTATTGAATTTCAGAAGAAAAACAATAATACAAGAGGTTCATCATGCGACAACGTACATACGACAACATCCATGGTACGCAGACCACATTTATTACATCAAAGTTTTAGTAAAAACATTAAAATAAAATAATTAGAAAGCGGCATGACGAACATCTCCTTCAGGATCTTTCTTCTCGACTGGGTCGCTACTCCAGACCATCTTCATAGTAAGCATCCTCTGTGGGGTCCAACGGGTATGAGTACAAAAAGTACTCAACAAGCCACCGCAAATGCAAGTAGTAATGCAGGATAATAAACAAGGAAGGGTAATGGCTAACATTGCAGAAAAGTGCAGTTTCAATTATTGCATTTAGTGTAATCATATTTTAATCATGCGGAAAAGTAAACATGAATATCAACAACATCAACTAACTCGAGGAGTACGTTTTACCTCCTCGCACAACAGTCCTTACATGTCAATCCATCATGCACATACATATTCCAAGTAATCTAACTGGGGTATGTCACGCAACCCGCCCTTGACCGTGGGCTCGGCTTTTCGAAAAGATTTAAGACTCTGATCAGAGATGTACTACTGTACCCACAAGGCACGCACTCATCCCAAACGAGATGACCCATACCACGGGAACTCGTGCCAAAACCTCAGCATGAAATGTTCAAAGCGATAACCACCCGCTCTAGGTTTCGCCGACGCGCCGGGCCGCATCCCGGCTAACGTCGCACCCCCTTTTGCGCCACATTAGTACAAGTCACCCGCAGGTGCAACTTGACCCATCTACAAATGGTGGCCTCGGTTTGGAACAACCCATACCTTAGTTAGGACTTACCCACTAAACTTGTGGTTAGTACGTAAGTGTATTGCAACGGATCCCTCAGACCGGTCCTTATAGTACCCCGGGTGCTACCGACCAATGCCCTAGCTTGCACCCGGAACCCACCATGCATTCACTCACAACCACAACTCCAACAACGACAGAATTCCATAGATAAGAAACAATGGGGATCATATAGTAGAACCATGTACTACGACTCATTTTTATCCTATAGCGATCGTGTCGATACATTGGACACTAGCTAATAACATTTATCATATGGTGACAAGGAGTTTTGGCTAGAGAGCATGGCTTGGGTTGCACATCAAGGTCGGGGGATCCTAAATAAATATATTGTAAGGGTTCATTTGACTAATGCATATATAACCTATGTGTTTTAGCGATAGTTTAATCAAACTTGGGTTCAATATGCTCAAAAGATTGGTTTGGTGACTTGCCTTGTTCAGCAAAGGGAGAGGGAGGGACTTCGGGGAAGTACTCCGGCTCCTCGACGGCGTCGTAGTCTTTTTGATATAGTAAAGTAAAATAAAAAGAACACAACATTCAATCAAACAATATAACATTACTTTATAAGCACATAAGTTAAAGTTGGTTTGATTAAAAATAAAATGAATTCAATTGTTAAGGTTCTGTGGTTTACTTCATAAATAAATTTTAAAGGAATTAAAAAGTTGTCCTTTTTAGAAAGGGGTGTTTAAATGTGATTATTGCCCTATTAAGTTCTCAAATAAATGTGAAATGAAAAGGTCATGTTAATTTGATGGTTTTTCAGTAAATGGACAGAATGGAAATTAATCTAAATTTTTCTGAAGTTTAAACATTTGAATTT
The DNA here is from genome assembly GCA_019279435.1 of Zizania palustris. Taxonomy (NCBI): domain Eukaryota; kingdom Viridiplantae; phylum Streptophyta; class Magnoliopsida; order Poales; family Poaceae; genus Zizania; species Zizania palustris. The sequence continues at coordinate 74,230,710 of JAAALK010000287.1, read as the reverse complement.
ACATTTTAATCCTAAAGGCATTTGAATACTTATTTGAATAAACATGAAATGTCGAAAGTAAACCTACTGTTTTTATTGCATAAACATGTAGAGAATAATATTATGAATTTTCTGAAATTGGAATGGCAATTTTTAGAGTTCAAATGCGCCAGATATGAATTTTACAAGTTTAAAAGTATTTCTGAAATTCATTTTCAATTTTTAAACCCCTCGGGTCCACGGTGAGCCAGGCCCACGGTGAACCCGCGCACTGTGCGCGTGCGCCAGGTCGATCTGGACCGTCGGATCCAGATCCGACGCGCGAGGGCGAGGCGGGACGCGTAAGTCGACGTGGACGGCCAGGATTAAAACGTTTAACCGGTACGCGATGGACGGCTTGGATGCGATGCGGGGTTTTAAAACTAACGGACGCACGAGATTAAAACGTACCCCTTCGCCGAGATCTAACGGATCAGATTAAATCGCACGCGGGAATTAATCGTCACCATCGGATCCAGATCGCACGGTCGTGCGTGAATCCGACACGGCACGGGTACTCGACCCGTGCCGGTCGTCTTCTCCGACGACGGCGAGCGGTGGCCGTAGGTCGGGCGGCGGTGTTGCGCTAAGAACCGAATGGAGGGCGCTCTGTTTGGTCTTGATACATGCTGACCCACCAATATTTTTCCTTCAGGTCTTGATACATCTTTGTACTCCCGGGATGGATGGAGTATAGAGTATCGTGGGCTTCTTGAAGGATGAGGGTCTTCAATTCAGGTTTGTCGGGTACGCAGATCCGGTTTCCGAACCAGATGGTACCATGCTCGTCCTCGGAAAATCCGGGGGCTTTACCCTTCCTCATGTTCTGCTGGATCTCCAGGATGTCCGGGTCTTCCTTCTGCTTTTCTCGGATCTGGTCTATTAAGACAGGCCGAGACTCCAAGGCAGCAAGGTACGCTCGAGTGGTGATTCCTAGGTTTAACCTTTCCATCTCCTTGTAAAGTAAAGGAGCTTGGTCCTGAACCAGGATGGCATTGCAGTACCCTTTTCGACTAAGGGCGTCTGCCACCACATTCACTTTGCCCGGATGATAATGGATGCCCAAGTCGTAATCCTTAATCAGTTCCAACCATCTCCTTTGCCTGAGGTTCAGATCTGGTTGGGTGAATATGTACTTGAGGCTCTTGTGGTCGGTGAAGACCTCACACCGATTCCCCACAAGGTAATGTCTCCATATCTTCAAGGCATGAACCACGGCTGCTAATTCCAGGTCGTGGGTTGGGTAGTTCAGCTCATGCGGTCTCAGTTGCCGGGAGGCATAGGATATCACTTTCCCTTCTTGCATTAAGACGCATCCCAATCCTTGACGAGAGGCATCACAGTAGACGTGGAAGTCTTTCCGGATGTCTGGCAGAGTCAGAATAGGAGCTGACACTAGCTTCTTCTTGAGGGTCTGGAAGCTTTCTTCGCAGTCGGGGGTCCATTCAAACTTCACTTCCTTCTGCAAAAGTCTGGTCATAGGCTTGGCGACCTTGGAAAAATTCTCGATAAACCGGCGGTAGTATCCGGCCAATCCGAGAAAACTCCGGATCTCAGTCATGGTCGTGGGCTGCAGCCAGTTGGTTACCACTTCAACGGTGGTTGGGTCCACTGCTATTCCTCCGGCAGATATAACATGGCCGAGGAACTTCACCTCAGATGACCAAAATTCGCATTTGCTGTATTTGGCATACAGTTGCTGCTCCCTTAGCTTCCCGAGGGTCAGACGGAGGTGAGTCTCGTGTTCTTCCTTGGTCTTGGAGTAAACGAGGATATCGTCGATGAATACCACGATGAACTTGTCCAAGAACTCCATGAATACATTGTTCATCATGTTCATGAAAAAAGCCGGGGCATTCGTGAGTCCGAACGACATCACGGTGTACTCATAGAGTCCATAGCGGGAGGTGAAGGCAGTCTTGGGTATGTCTTCTTCCCTAATCCTCAATTGGTGATAACCTGACCTGAGGTCAATCTTGGAAAACACCGAGGATCCTTTCAGTTGATCGAACAGGTCGTCGATCCGAGGCAATGGGTACTTGTTCTTGATGGTTACGTCGTTCAGGGCTCTATAGTCCACGCACATCCTCTTGGTCTTGTCCTTCTTCATGGCGAATATAACCAGTGCACCCCAGGGTGAGGTACTCGGTCGAATATACCCTTTTTGCTCTAGGTCTTCGATCTTGCTCTTGACTTCAGCTAGTTCATTAGCGGCCATCCGGTACGGGCGCTTGGAGATTGGAGTGGTCCTGGGGACAAGTTCGATTCTGAATTCGATGTCCCGCTTGGGAGGCATTCCGGGTAGGTCTTCAGGGAAGACGTCCGCAAACTCCTTGACTATGGGTACCTCTTCAAGAGCTATTGAGCGAAGGGATGCTCCGGATGGCTTGCGACTGGTCATTCGAAAAGTGATGACCGCGCCTTCAGGGTTGGTCACCGTGATGGACTTGTTGGCACAGTCGATCACTCCCTTGTGCTTCATCAACCAATCCATCCCTAGTATAAGGTCGAGTCCGGTGCATTTGATGAGGACTGGCTCGGCCCAAAACAGTACTCCTTGGATGTCAATTTGAACCTTAGGACTGTATAAGTGGGCTAAGGTCCTATTGCCGGGAGTGGCAATCGCCATGGGGATGGGTAGAGGGAGCACGTCCAGTTCGTTTGTTTTTGCAAAATCTTTCGGGACGAAGGAGTGGGTTGCTCCAGAGTCAAATAATATTACGGCTGGTACGGAATTCACAGTAAACGTACCGAGCATGACTTCAGGAGCCTCTTGAGCTTCCTCCGCGCTGACGTGGTTGAGGCGGGCACGAACCACCTAGTTTGGAGCTGCGCCTTGGGTCTGCTTGGGGTGAGGACACTGGTGCGAATAGTGCCCTTCCTTGTGGCAGTTGAAGCAGACGACCGGCCTCCCTTGGCGATCCTTCAAGATCGGGGCCTTGGCGGCTGGTGTCGGCTGAGTGGCCGGAGCTGGTGGAGCGGGGCGAGGATGCCCGGCGTTGGATCCACTGGTGGTGTGAGGTGGCCTGTAGGCGGGCCGAGGATGGTAGACGGGCGCAGGTGGCGGAGGGACGAAGCGGGGCCTCTGAGAGTTCGCCTGCTAGTGCTTGAAGGCAACCATCTTCCTCTTCTTGAGGTCCAACCTATTTTGCTCAGTCTCTTGGATGAGCGCTTTGTTGACCAGCCGTTGGAAGTCGGCGTAGTCGGTGGCGACGAGCTGGATGGACAGCTCATCCTTGAGTCCCCGGAGGAACTTGGCTTGGCAGAGGGCGTCGGTGCGTACTTCTTCCGGTGCGTAGCGGGCGAGACGGTTGAACTCATGGAGGTACTCCATGACGGTCCGGTTGCCTTGTTGCAGGTCGCGGAACTCCTGCTGTTTCACCGCGATGACACCGGCGGGGACGTGGGCGGCACGAAAGGCGATGGTGAACTCCGCCCAAGTCACCACGTGGTCCTCTGGCTGGGACTCATGATAGTTGTCCCACCATTCAGCGGCGGGACCCTGGAGCTGATGAGTGGCGAAGGCCACTCGCTCCCGGTCGGTGCAGGGGAGGAGGTCGAGCTTCTTTCTGATGGTGCGAAGCCAATCTCCGGCCTCCATCGGGTTGGTGGTGCTCGAGAAAATGGGCGGGCGCACGCGCAGAAACTCCGAGAGTTGCGGAGCGGGCGCGGGTGCTGGTGCGCGAGGCGCTGGTTCCCCGTTCTGCAGACGGTCCAACTGAGCCTGTTGGTTCTGCATTTGGGTGAGGAGGGCGGTGATCAGTTGGTTCTGATTCGCTATCATCTCCGCCGTGGGGTGGTTGGCGGAAGGCGACCCAGATTGACGCGGGCCCGTTGCACCCCAGTTGGGTACAACACCCTCGGGCCCATCACGGCTTCCTCCTGCTCCGTTGTTGGAGCCGGTGTTCTGGTGGTCGGCCATCTTCTGAATTCATAAGGTTATAAGGCAAAAAGTTGACAACACAATTAACAAGAATAGTTTAAGCATATATAAATCAGTGGTAAAATATTCATTACAATCAAGTTCTTATTCTACCCACAACACACTCGTCGTGGGTAGCACAACATACAAAATCATGCTTTTTATTTAAATAGCGACTCCTAACGCCTACTCGCCACCGGAGGCGGTCTCCGTGCTCTCGGAACCACGAGTACGCGGCTCCAGAGGGATGGTGGGTTCGAGAAAATTCTCGATGATGGAGTCGGAGACGAGGCCGGGGCGTGGTGTAGGGGCGCTGGTGGAGGGTCGGGCGGGGGAGGGTCATGGCGTGATCCTCTTGGGGCGAGGGAGGGGCTCACGGATGGGCTTCTTCTTCCTTGGAAGAAGAGGAACCATCTCCGCAATATCCTTCTGCAGCTGCATGATCTTGCGCTGCAGCTCGCCGTCCTGTTGGATCAAGTTCTTCGTTTCTTCACGAAGGAACTCAACCGCCTCATGGTGCTCGTCGGCGTCGAGCACCGCCTCGGTGTGGAGATCGTCCATGGCCTGTAGAAGACGCGACTGCCGGGCCATGACCGGATCACGCACGGAGTGAACTCCGAGGTAGATGCTACGGTGGGCGCCGGGAGTACGCTTTGGTACAAGCCGGAAGGACGAGTTCTGAAGACGATCATCGTAGATCATCCTCAGCTCCATGAGGGCCTGGAGAGCGACTCGTTGGCACGCGACGTCGAAAGTCGGGCCTCCAAGGGCGGTGGTGTAGGGCGGCAGGTGTTCTCCTTAGCCGTGGACGGTGAGGGAGACGTCATAAGGCCCGGCGAACTCGTCGGGGTACACTCCTTGGAATTCGGGTTCGAAGAGGAACCCGAGGAAGGTGAGCATCATACGGAGCTCTCAGACGAAGCCCTCGTAGTGGCGACAGTAGCTGTGGACTTGGTAGACTGGCATCTACAAAACAGCAAGTTGAATAAAGTGAGGGGAAGAACAAAGTTTATAAAGTAGACTTTTCTGAGAAATAATTTCCTGTGGCTAATGGCTAGGCGGGTCTGTTTGGCTTCCTATAGTCGAGTCGGCTCTGATACCATCTTGTAGCGCCCCGATTTACCAAAATCAAGACATTATTGAATTTCAGAAGAAAAACAATAATACAAGAGGTTCATCATGCGACAACGTACATACGACAACATCCATGGTACGCAGACCACATTTATTACATCAAAGTTTTAGTAAAAACATTAAAATAAAATAATTAGAAAGCGGCATGACGAACATCTCCTTCAGGATCTTTCTTCTCGACTTTGTCGCTACTCCAGACCATCTTCATAGTAAGCATCCTCTGTGGGGTCCAACGAGTATGAGTACAAAAAGTACTCAACAAGCCACCGCAAATGCAAGTAGTAATGCAGGATAATAAACAAGGAAGGGTAATGGCTAACATTGCAGAAAAGTGCAGTTTCAATTATTGCATTTAGTGTAATCATATTTTAATCATGCGGAAAAGTAAACATGAATATCAACAACATCAACTAACTCGAGGAGTACGTTTTACCTCCTCGCACAACAGTCCTTACATGTTAATCCATCATGCACATACATATTCCAAGTAATCTAACTGGGGGATGTCACGCAACCCGCCCTTGACCGTGGGCTCGGATTTTCGAAAAGATTTAAGACTCTGATCAGAGATGTACTACTGTACCCACAAGGCACGCACTCATCCCAAACGAGATGACCCATACCACGGGAACTCGTGCCAAAACCTCAGCATGAAATGTTCAAAGCGATAACCACCCGCTCTAGGTTTCGCCGACGCGCCGGGCCGCATTCCGGCTAACGTCGCACCCCCTTTTGCGCCACATTAGTACAAGTCACCCGCAGGTGCAACTTGACCCATCTCCAAATGGTGGCCTCGGTTTGGAACAACCCATACCTTAGTTAGGACTTACCCACTAAACTTGTGGTTAGTACGTAAGTGTATTGCAACGGATCCCTCAGACCGGTCCTTATAGTACCCCGGGTGCTACCGACCAATGCCCTAGCTTGCACCCGGAACCCACCATGCATTCACTCACAACCACAACTCCAACAACGACAGAATTCCATAGATAAGAAACAATGGGGATCATATAGTAGAACCATGTACTACGACTCATTTTTATCCTATAGCGATCGTGTCGATACATTGGACACTAGATAATAACATTTATCATATGGTGACAAGGAGTTTAGGCTAGAGAGCATGGCTTGGGTTGCACATCAAGGTCGGGGGATCCTAAATAAATATATTGTAAGGGTTCATTTGACTAATGCATATATAACCTATGTGTTTTAGTGATAGTTTAATCAAACTTGGGTTCAATATGCTCAAAAGATTGGTTTGGTGACTTGCCTTGTTCAGCAAAGGGAGAGGGAGGGACTTCGGGGAAGTACTCCGGCTCCTCAACGGCGTCGTAGTCTTTTTGATATAGTAAAGTAAAATAAAAAGAACACAACATTCAATCAAACAATATAACATTACTTTATAAGCACATAAGTTAAAGTTGGTTTGATTAAAAATAAAATGAATTCAATTGTTAAGGTTCTGTGGTTTACTTCATAAATAAATTTTAAAGGAATTAAAAAGTTGTCCTTTTTAGAAAGGGGTGTTTAAATGTGATTATTGCCCTATTAAGTTCTCAAATAAATGTGAAATGAAAAGGTCATGTTAATTTGATGGTTTTTCAGTAAATGGACAGAATGGAAATTAATCTAAATTTTTCTGAAGTTTAAACATTTGAATTTACATTTTAATCCTAAAGGCATTTGAATACTTATTTGAATAAACATGAAATGTCCAAAGTAAACCTACTGTTTTTATTGCATAAACATGTAGAGAATAATATTATGAATTTTCTGAAATTGGAATGGCAATTTTTAGAGTTCAAATGCGCCAGATATGAATTTTACAAGTTTAAAAGTATTTCTGAAATTCATTTTCAATTTTTAAACCCCTCGGGTCCACGGTGAGCCAGGCCCACGGTGAACCCGTGCACTGTGCGCGTGCGTTGGGTCGATCTGGACCGTCGGATCCAGATCCGACGCGCGAGGGCGAGGCGGGACGCGTAAGTCGACGTGGACGGCCAGGATTAAAACGTTTGAACCGGGGTCGTCGGCCGGCGCGATTTGGGGGCGGTGGCGCGAGGTTGACGACGGGCCTGACGAGTGGGGTCCACTGGCCAGCGAGTGCGGACGAGCGAACGAGAGGACTGACGGGTGGGGCCACGATGTCGGGTGCGCGCGCGAGGGGAGGTAACCGGTGCCGACAGGTGGGGCCGGGCGAGGGTGCAGAGAGGAGGTCACTGACGGGCGTGGTCCACTAGTCAGAAGGCGCGCGAGGGAGTGAGTGGGCTGGGCCGGGAGAGAGAGAAAGAAGGGGAGGGAGCCCATTACTGTTTTAAAACATTTCTGAATAAAATAATTCCAGGAAATAGATTAAAATCTTAGGGATACTTCCAAGGTTGGTAAAAATCTATAAAAATTCTCAAAAATATATTTTAGTCTTAGGATCATATACAAAAAGTTTCACCTCCTAATTTGGCCATCTACTCTATGCTGTAGTTCTATTGGTATAAAAGGGGTATTTAATAGTATTTTCAGAAATATATATTTCAGGAAATTGAATTTAATAATATTTTTATTGTATTGAAAATTTGGGGTGTTACAACTTTGTCCACCATACTCCGAAGTCACTCCATTCGGAGTACCCTTCAAAGTGCCTCGCCTCTGAGGACTTCATCTTGGGGTACCTTCACCCGGAGCCATGCTCCGCACTCTCTGCCTTCGTCTAGCGCACCTCGACCCGAGGTCTGACCTCGACCCCTTCGCAGCCTTCGTGACGGAGCTCCCTGCTCGCTTGGTTTCAAGCCTCCCGCTTGACCCAAGTTCACTTGCTGCGAATCGTCTGTCGCCTCCGAAGTCACCTACGCACCACAGACAAACAGACAAGTGTATCCAATACCCCGGAGACCTCTCTGGGTAAACAACCTTCGGCACACGCTCCGGTGTAACAGCCAAAGTACAGAGACCTTCGGTACAACCCAGTCATCATGTACTGTCGGACCCCTCCGACAGGCACACTCCCCTGCAGCAAACAGAGCCCTCTGAACCCTTCGGTGAAACAACCTCCGAACCCCTTTGGAGGGACCCCTTCGAATCAGAGGATAAAATATGTCAATCACTCATCACATACTCTGAAACCAACCCTTGGTTTCTCATTCGTACCCCCTATGTCTATGGGAAGTCTTTTCTAGGTGAAGAAGCTACCTGGAGAAACTTTAAGATAGTTTTTCAAGCGCTTCACTCATACGAAGTCACAGATAAGGGGGTTGTCTGCATCATCCGTTGTTGATGCAGCCCGAGAGGGAGTTACTCATGCGGGCCTCCTTGATAAACTTCATCGGAAACAGATATCCTCTGTAGCGCAGCTGATGGCCTATTCCGAAGAATATGCTAGGTCGGAAGAAGGATGGCTCCGAAAAACAGCTTCAACTCCACCAATCCTACAAGAAGTCAAGCTCGAGGTGAAGACTTCAACACCTTTGCAGGGGCCCAACTTCAATATTCAGCATGACAAGCGTCGAGGGCAAAAGCATCCTCGCTCTGAAGTCCTGAACATTGCTCCTTCTCCGCATAAATTTTCTCCTTGAAATCCACAAGCTTCGGGAAGCAAGGTCAATGGCTGGAGGCTGCCAGGGAAGCCGGTTGGCAAAGGCCAAGCCTTCTTCTGCTGCGTTCATGGTGAAAATCAGAGTCATGCTACTAATGCATGCAAGTCTATACTCGATTTAAGAGGCGAGTACCTTGAAAGGCCTCTGTTCGAGGCACTACTGACTGAGTCCCTTCTAAGGCACGTCCGGAGCCTATGCAGGCTGTCGCACGTGTAAACAACTTCAACCCTGCAAGACAACCTCTGGTGGTCAATATTATGCCACCCCCAAAGCAAGAAGATGGCCAAGATCGGGGCAAAAGAGTAGTCCTCCCCATTTCCGGAGGAGGGACCCTCGACAGTATGTCGAAAAGACAGCGAAGAGAATATGTCCGGGAAGTAGGCCATATTGGAACTTCTTTGTGTGCAGCTACAATGCCTGAGTGGTCCTATGTGCCAATATCTTTCTCTGTAGATGATGCAGCAGGCATAAAGTTCCCACATGCAGATCCCCTTGTCATTACTGTCGATACAGCAGGAACTGAAGTCTCGAGAGTGTTGGTCGATGGTGGGAGTTCAGTAGATATCATCTTCATTCAAGCCTTCGATCAGCTCTGTATCTCCAGGAAACATCTCCTCCCCACAGCTCGTCCCCTGCAAGGCTTCACAGGACCTCCTCTTGATTCCCTCGACCAAATAGGTCTTAAGGTTGCTTTCGGAGAGGGGCTCCTGGCAAGGATAGAGGAAGTAATCTTCGATGTTGTAGATGCCCCTTATGCATATAATGTTATCTTCAGAAGGGACATGTTAAATCAGTTCGGAGTCGTGGCGCACCATAACTATTTATGTATGAAGATGCCCACGCAAGAGGGAGTACTCACTGTCTTTGGTGATCAAGCCACTGCGTGAAGGGCAAAATATGGTCTTGGTCCCCCTCTCGACCCGAGACAAGTGAATAATGTACAAGGCAATTCGGAGGATATCTCTGCTTCGAGTGAATCTTCAAAAAAATCCTTCCCAAGGCCCAGCCCCGAAGGAGAAATTGTTACGAAGGTTATTATAAAAGACGACAAAGACTATTCTTTTCAGTTCGGCCAGGATTTTCCTTCAGAGATCACTATTTCGTTAGAAAAAGTAGTCGAAGAAAATTTGGATGTCTTTGCTTGGTCTGACGAAGACATTCCGGGAGTCACCCGAGATATCATTGAGCATAGCTTGCTTGTAAACCCAAGGGTTCGGCCTGTTCGACAGGGGCTTCGAAAGTTATCAGTAGAAAGGGCAATCCTTGCTAAGGCAGAAGTGGATAAATTACTGAAGGCTGGGATTATCAGATAAGTAGCTCATACGGAGTGGTTAGCTAACTCAGTCTTCGTCAGAAAGAAATCCTCCAGGAAGTGGCGCATGTGTATTGATTTTACATCTTTGAATAAAGCATGCCCATGTGACCCCTATCCCAAGCCCCAAATTGATCAATTAGTTGATTCTACTGCTGGTTTGGAGTTATTAAGCTTCCTCGATGCGTATTCTAGCTATCATCAAATTTGGTTAAAGCACGAAGATGAAATCAAAACAAGCTTTTTAAGTCCTTCGGGAGTCTTCTGCTATGTAAGAATGCCTTTTGGCTCGGGAAATGCCGGGGAAACTTTTTCAAGGTTAATTGTTAAGGCTCTAGGTCATCAAATAGGCTGCAATGTAGAAGCCTATATGGATGATATTGTAATAAAGAGTGTTTTAAAACACCAACATAGCCTAAACTTAGCAGAAACATTTGAGAGCCTCCGGGCATGTGGAGTCCATCTCAACCCCAAAAAATGTATCTTCGGGGCTCAGGCTGGGAAGTTGCTAGGGTATCTAGTTTCAAGTAAAGGAATTGCAGCTAGCCCTACTCAAATAACTGCATTGCAAAGGATGGCTCCGCCGGAAAATTTAAAGCAGGTACAAAAGCTGATTGGCCGCCTAGCAGCACTTAGCAGATTTCTAGCAAGGTCCGTAGAACGAAGCCTCCCCATATTCAAAGCATTAAAAGCATCCGAAGATTTTGCATGGACACTAGAGTGTCAAAAAAGTTTTGATGATATTAAAAATTATCTCAGCAACCTCGCTACACTCACTGTGCCCGTTGCAGATGAAACCCTACTCCTCTACCTTACAGCTACTAGCTCCACTATCAGTGCAGTTCTTGTCAAAGAAGTTGATTTCAATGGGAAGTTGGTGCAGAATCCAGTCTATTTTGTATCCGAAGCCTTATCTGGAGCAAAAACAAGATATTCCGAGCTTGAGAAGTTCACTTATGCTCTGATAATGGATTTGAGGAAATTACGACATTATTTTCTAGCACATAATGTAATTGTACCAACTTCGTTTCCTTTGGGAGATGTGCTCCGAAGCAAAGATTCTACAAGAAGAATTGGAAAATGGGTCGTCGAGCTAGCACCCTTCGGCATCTCCTTCGTAGGAAGGATAGCCATCAAGTCGCAAGTGGTGGCAGATTTTGTGGCAGAATGGACTCCATCTGCAATATGGGCTCCGGCGAAATCAAATGAAGGAATTTGGACCATATACTTTGATGGAGCTTTTCAAGCATCTGGAGCAGGCATTGGAGCAGTAATAATTTCGCCTTTGTTGGAACGACGGATCGATCCAGCAGGTTTCTGTGGTGGATGGGAATAATGAATGTTGTGTGCTCTATATTCTCGGATCGTGTGTAAATTACATTTGTAGTTGGAGGGTATTTATAGGGCCCCCCGTCCTGAGGACCAAGCGTCCCTGGACCGCTAACCGCTACTGGGCCTGGCACAGGCCAATAGTACAGACAAAGCGAGCTGCGCGCAGTACAAACAAGAAGATTCGACTCTGATAGCATATCAGCCGTGTCGGGCGCTGCCCACACTGTCTGACACGGCGCAGAGGATCGCGATCCTGTCCCCCTATAGGCTTGACTGGTTTTCTTTCTGCCTAAGCTCCCTTTGGGACCGCAGCTTGCTCCGAGGGACGGCCTCCGGCAGTCCTCCTCGGAGGGTGGCCTCCGGCATCTTTGGTCCGGAGAGTGGTCTCCGGCCTCCGGCCAACAACCTCTTGCCCGAGAACCTCCTCCGGAGCGGTCCGAAGCCTCCGGAAGCCTCCGGCTCCATCGCCCGGAGGTTCTGGCCCTCCGGCGCTGGGCTTCAGACCTTCTGGTGGTGGCCCCCTCTTCAGCCATCGGGATTATCTCCCGTAACAGTAGCCCCTCCCTTCTTTCCTCTCGAGAGCCCTACATTAAGAGAGGGTGGAAGCGCACACGATAATTCCGATAGCTTTCATAAGGGAAATCACTTACGTAGAGATACTGTATCCGACCGCGATGCGGTCCTCCCCAGCTGGTGTAGAGATTCTTCGAGACCACCGGGCACCTGAGGATTCGGTGGCCGGGAGACACTTCGAGGCACCCTCTGGCAAGTTGATCGTCCCCTCCCCCCCCTTCTCGGAGGTGGGAGTTTGATCGGGCCCGCTGGCCGCCCCACGCGCCTTTGACTGCCTGGCTCCGAGCGCGAGGAGGCGGCCAAGCGCCGCCTGGGGCAGTTAATGCCGCGCGCGCGCAAGCGGCGTCGGTGAGGCGAACCGTCAGGAACTGGCGCGCCCGATGTGCTGGTTAAATCTTAATTGCGGGCGCTGCGCGACCGTTGTGCGCACGCGCTGAGCGAGCGGAAGATGGACCGGCGGCGGTCTTGCGCTTAAATATCCCCCGCCGCACGGCCTACACTTCCCCCGCCCACCTGTCGCACTCCTTCTCCCCACTCTCAGCAGCAACCACCTGCTCTCTGAGCGCTTGCTCCTTGCTTCTTCCTCGCCTCCTTTCGCCATGGTGGAGAATGCAGCCCCAGCTGTGGCGATGGACCCCCGCTTCCTGCAACGCTAGATGGCGGCAGTGGCTGCAGCAGCTGCGACGAAAAGTACTCCTAGGCTTGTTTCCTTCTTCCGTGCTTCGAAAAGTACTCCGGCCCTGATCCTCGAATACAGGGTCGCTTGTTGCCCAGACTCCCAAGGAGGTGGCCCGCACAACGGAGCGGATCCTTGGAGCCCCTACCTTGGTCGAACGCACCCGGCGGCTGGAGCTGGTGGGCTCCTGGGAGCGCTTTAACAGAGTATGGGGGGCACTTGAGCTCTCGCCTCCGCCTCTCCTAGAGGGGGAGGTCCTTCGGGCCATCTCGAAGAGGAAGGTGGCTGATCCCGACGGTGGCCTCTCCCCCCGACGCCCCTCCAAGAAGAAAAAGGTGGTGAAGGGCCCGAAGCGGTTTTCTCTGAGCCACTCCTCCGCCTCCCACTCCGAGTGGGGGTGCTCCAGCGATGGGGCCCGATCGGAGTCTGAGGACCCCCCCGATTGCTCCGAACCCGAGTCAATCGGTTCGGCTTGGCACCGGAAGGACTGGAGACGCTCTCCCTCATCCGGACCCTACGATGTCCGTGCTGAGGACCAAGTAGGAGGCGCCAGCCACCGAAACTACTCCGCCTCCCAAGACTGCTCCCCCGTGCGAGCCGGCTTCGGAGGGGGTCTCCGCCAGCTCCCGGGGGAGTAGGGAGATAGACAGCCTGGAGAGAGGAGGGCTGGCCGACCCGCTCGGCGCCATCGAGGGGAGCACCGACGTGGAGGCTGAGCTCGCTGCGGCGGCGGCGGGCTCCCCGGTGAATTCGATAGACAACTTGTTCTACCGCCCGAGCCCTTCGAGGCACGCCCAGCTTTTGGGGGACCTTGCCGAGGCCGCGAACGAAGGTACGCTAACTTGCCCAACCCTTTTCCCAAAACGCCGGGCCTTCTCGTCCTCAGCCATTGTTTGCTTCGCGCAAGCACGTCCGTCTAGGACGTCAATCCAACTGTTCCACCCCCCGAGGACGCTGCGGATGTGAGGTCCGGAGCCCCTTCTAACACGACGAGGGCCGTGGGGCCGCGGGGCGGGACAGAGTCCGGAGCCTCCGAAGGGGCCTCTCCAGAGGTCGTCGAAGACGAAGGGGTTCGACCCCGGCCCCCTCCAGCCCTCGGGGCACGCGCTCTAGCGTGCCCCTCTTGCGCCCTTACTTGTCGGTCGGTGAGGACTTCACGTCCAAGGTGGCTCCAGTCCACGACTATTACCTGCGCCTGCGCGAGGCTCCGGTGTGCGCGAAACACTGGGAATATTGCTGCAAGGTTTCCCCAGGCTGCTGCTTTACTTGGAAAGGGCTCTCGGTGGACATTGGGGCCACGAAGGTCCCCTGGAAGTTGTTGACGAATTTCTTCCGCAGCTGGTCCCACGAACGGATGGTTCCGGGCCGGAGCGACCAGAACCACCGGAGAGCAATTTCCTCAAGCGCCAGAGGGAAGCACTTCGCCATGGTGTCTCGGCTCCCTCCGGATGCTTCTATTGCCAGGGCGTACGAACAGGAGAACTCTCCGGGATCAGAATCCCCGGAGTACTTGGGAAGCTTGGCGGCCCGAAACCCCAAACCGAAGCGCACCTTTTGAAGGTCTGGGTGCAGGGGGGACTCCTCGTCGTACAACGCGTTTTCCTCTTCCGCCTGATCTTCGTCGTCGCTCAAGGCCACGGCGGCGACCTTCGTAGCGCGGGAGGGCTCGAGAGGGCGGAGCGACGCCTCTTGATGCCGCTGGGCCAGCTCCACCTTCAGCCGAGCGTTCTCAGCGGCCAAGGCATCGGCCTAGCTTCCGCTTCCTCCTGAAGCAGTTTCAGGGTCCCGCGAACAGACGTAGTCGATTCAGAGGGACACCACCGGGGGTCCGGTCGGGGGATGCCCCTCCGGCAGCCCCTCCGGGAACCCGGCCAGGTTGGCAGAAACTAGTTCTGGCATGCCAACGGGGCCCTGGGTGTCGGGTGTCCCTTCCGGGGCTTGGGTCGGCTCCAGAGGGGGTGCCCCGGCGGGTGGGACAATGGGTTGATTGGGGTCGAGGATCGGAGTGGGCTCGATCCCAGCGGTGCGGGCCGACCGATGGAGAGGAGCCGTGCACACGCCCTTCCGACCCGACATGCTTTGGTGAGTGGATGTAGAGGACGCTAGCTTCTCTAACTAGGATCCCCACGGACGGCGCTAACAGTTGGAACGACGGATCGATCTAGCAGGTTTCTGTGGTGGATGGGAATAATGAATGTTGTGTGCTCTGTATTCTCGGATCATGTGTCCATTACAATTGTAGTTGGAGGGTATTTATAGGGCCCCATCCTGAGGACCAAGCGTCCCTGGACCGCTAACCGCTACTGGGCCTGGCACAGGCCAATAGTAGAGACAAAGTGAGCTGCGCGCAGTACAGACAAGAAGATTCGACTCTGACAGCGTATCAGCCGTGTCGGGCGCTGCCCGCGCCGCCTAACACAGCGCATAGGATCGTGATCCTGTCCCCCTGTAGGCTTGACTTGTTTTCTTTCTGCCTAAGCTCCCTCCGGGACCGCAGCTTGCTCCGAGGGATGGCCTCCGGCAGTCCTCCCCGGAGGATGGCCTCCGGCATCTTTGGTCCGGAGAGTGGTCTCCGGCCTCCGGCCAACGACCTCTTGCCCGGGAACCTCCTCGGGAGTGGTCCGAAGCCTCCGGAAGCCTCCGGCTCCATCGCCCGGAGGTTCTGGCCCTTCGGCGCTGGGCTTCGGACCTTCTGGTGGTGTCCCCCTCTTCAGCCATCGGGATTATCTCCCCCAACAGCCTTCAGGGCAAAGAGCTATGTATTCTGCAAGGCTGAACTTTAAGTCCACCAATAATATAGCGGAGTATGAAGGAATTTTGTTAGGACTTCGAAAAGCGCGTGCTTTGGGTGCTACAAGAGTTGTTATTAAAACAGATTCTCAAATTGTAGCAGGGCACGTTGATAAAAGTTTTCAAGTCCGTCATCCACAACTTGCAAAATATTTGGAAGAGATCCGTAAGATCGAAGCAGCATTCAAAGGGATTTCCATCCGAAGTATACCAAGAGCTAAAAATGTGCAAGCTGATACCTTAGCGAAAGCTGCAGCTGGAGCTGTGGATATTCCAGAAGGAGCCTTTTATGAAGAACTTACTTCGCCTTCAGTACCAGAAATTCCTCCTGCGGAGGTTCTTTGCATTCCAAGCACTGACTGGCCGAGATCAATCATGGAGTTATTGCAAGGTGAAGCAAATTTTCCTGAAGGACCACAGCTTTCGAGGCTGAAGCTAAGAGTTTGGAATTATCATATAATCAACAGTATTCTCTACAAGGCCGGAGATACTCCGAGAAATTCATGAAGGCCTTTGTGGTAGCCATCTGGCCCCCCGAGCTTTAGTAGGAAAAACACTTCACTAGGGGCTTTATTGGCCTACAATAGTAGCTGATGCGGAGAGTTTAGTCTGCACTTCCCAAGGTTGTCAATGGATGGGAAGACGAAGCCATCATCCGCCAACGACTCTTCAAGTCATTGCTCCGGTTTGGCCTATGGCTAGATGGGGCATGGATCTCATTGGCCCCTTCCTAGTAGCAAAAGGAAATCTGAAATTCACAGTGGTAGCAATTGAATATTTTTCCAAGTGGGTCGAAGCAGAACCCCTCACAGCTATCACTTCGAATAATGTACAAAAATTATTTTGGAAAAATTTTATATGCAGGTTCGGAGTGCCTCGACAGCTCACAATCGACAATAGGACACAATTTGATGCGGAGCCCTTCAGAAAGTTTTTCGAAGATCTTGGCATACAAATATGTTTTGTAGTTGTGCGTCATCCTCAGTCTAACGGAGCTGTAGAAAGGGCTAATGGTAATATTTTATCAGGGCTGAATCAAAGAATAGTAGGATTAGCAAAGGGGTTGTGGACTGAAGAACTCCAAAAGATTTTATGGTCCGTTCGGACCACCCAAACGAGGTCCACCGGTTTTACTCCTTTCAGATTATTATTCGGAGATGAAGCTATGACACCGACGGAGCTCAAAGGAGGATCTCTTTGCACCACTGAACCTGAAATAGAAGGAGAAAGGCAAGCTTTGCTTGATTTAATAGAAGAAACAAGGCTTCGAGCTGTGGCTAATTTGTCGAAATATCAACATCAAACGAAGACTTGGTATGACCCGAAGGTTAAGCTTAATGAACTTAAACCAGGTCATTTAGTTTTGCGAAGCATCATAGCACCAGGGAAATTAGGAAATAAGTGGGAAGGTCCATATATCATTCTACATTCAGGACGCCCTGGTTCTTTTAAGCTAGCCAATTTAGAAGGTGGAGAGTTAAAGCATGCCTGGCATGCAGAGCACCTAAAGTGATATTTTGCATAGGGGCTCCATGTAACCATCAATAAACACCTTCTGAATAAATAAAGCTCATGGTTCAGATAATTCCTACCTCTCAAACACTTCATACTTCTAGTGGACGCACTAGAGGAACGGAGTTGGCTGTGAGGGAAGTGTCATTAATTTGAACCAATTTTACGGACTTCGAACCACTGGTTTGAAGCTTCCGACGAGGTGGGAAAGTCACAAAAAACGGATTCCAAGCCACCGGCTTGAAAGCATCCGTAAAAATTGTCCAATGAGACCAAATGATGCGGATTCTAGGCTCCGGCTTGAAAGCATACATAAAAAGAGTCCAAGGAGACCACTATACGAATTCCAAACCACTGGTTTGATAGCATTCGCAAAATGAGCCGAAGGAGGCCAAACAAAACATACTTTGAGCTAATAGCTTAGAACGTCTATAAAAAGAGTCCAAAGCAACCAATTTTATTGGTTGCTAAGGTATCCGAAAAAATATTCCGAAGTGACTACATTCAAACAAAAGGTACTAAGTTACCAGTTTTCAGACTCCGAGTTAATAGAGTCGAAGACATTTTTTGAGATCTTAGTCAATCTCTAAGTTGATAAGGGGCTCTGAGCCTCCAAAATTGTACTGCTAAGTAAAGTTATTTTCGTTGTGCGTAACCACTTTCGACCAAATTTCGAAGTTGCTTATACCCAAAGAGGGTCTGGGAAGTAGGGAGACAATTTTGAAACTTTAATTTTTATCATTCAAACAGATTACATTACATCATGAAAAATTTGTATCTATACCGAGAAGGAAATGAAGACCTCTTCGATTCCTAGAACTACCACTAAACTTGGAATGACTTGTTCCGGAGCTAGGAGTTTTAATAACTTTACGTTTAACTCTTTTCTCTCCTTTCGAAGCTCGAAAATCTTTCTGTTCCTGCTGAAGTTCAGCCCAGGTTCGAAGTCGCTCGGGGCTTCTTTCCCAGCTTCGAAGTTGTTCAGAACTCTTCATTACTTGTTCTTCAGCAGTATTGTCTTCTTCAGACCATTCAATGTCTTTAGAAGATGAAGGTTCTAAGTTAACTTCTTTTTCCTCTTCCTTAATATAAGATAATATATCTTTGCATATTTCGGGCGCAATTACATCGGAGTTTTCTCGAGGAATTGAAAATCGAGGGCGTCTGTGAGCTCTTAGAGTTTCGAAGGTAGCCCATAGCAGGCGAAGCTCTTCGTTAACCTCTAGCACTTCGAGATCATCCAAAAAAGGTTGGAAAGCCTAAAAACATTTCCAAATAAATCTTTTCATTCATAAAGGGTAAAAGCATAAATTTTTACATATTCGGGGCCCTAAGGAGAGCTAGACCTTCGGGTCCGGTGGGGGCTGACTGCTCAAAGCCTGCGACTGCGCTTGCTTTTGGTGAAGTCCTTCATCAATCAAAGCTTTGATCGATGATCGACTTTTAGCTATCCAATATGCTTGGAAGGCTTGCCAAGCTGCAGCTACGTTGTCAGAAGGAGTTAAGAGCCGGTCATCGTCGAAGATGATAGGAGTTGCCCCTGAGTCTGGTGCTACTGATAGCCCTAAATCTGCGTAGTAGCGAAGCACTCCGAGAGCAGCTACTTGGCCAGAGATTTCTCTGTACTGAATACCCACCGTCTTCATGGTCTTCGTTGTTGCTTGGATTATCTTCAGTCTTCGCAGCAGAGGGACGTCGCTAGATGAAGGTAAAGTCCAAGAGGTGCCGAAATACTCCAAGACACCCCGAAGGTTGTCCATGGTCTCTAAGGCTACCTTCTCGCACTTCACCTTATTTTCGGACAAAATATCCCTTGACGAAGACAGCTCGTCTATCAAAGAAGATAGCCTAGCTGCCTCCGTAACCAAGGAGTTCTTCTGATCAAGTAAGTTATTGGCCTCCTCCATCAACTTCGCCTGCTCCTCTCGGAGCTTGACTAGCTCGGTCCCTGTGGTCACCTGCTCCATCCGCAGTTTCTCTACTTTGGCCCGAAGCACGATTTGTTAAGCTTCGAGCTTCTGATTAGCAGCCTCCAGACCAAGTCTGGCTTTCCTTTCTGCTGCTACCATTTGATCCAAGCCGGAGGTCCGAATCTCAGAGCTGACAAGACTCCCCTGGAGGGTAGTTATCTTCTCCTTGAAACGATTACACTCTCGATCGTTTGATACAGCCGTAGCTCAGGCCAAGACTATTTGCTGCGAAGGAAGAAAAAAGCAATGTGAGTAAACTATTTACATGTTAAAACTAACTCTGTTATTGCAGATACTTCGTACCTGGTAGGCTGCCCGCTCCAAGGCCGCATCTAACTCTGACCCATCAGCTTCCCCAAGGATAGCCACCATGTCGGTCTCCCTGACTTCGCGATTAGCTCGAGCTAGAAGCTCTAGCAGAGTCCGAACCTCGGTCCTTCACTCCAGAAAAGGAGCTAGGAGGGGAGCCTTGACAAGGCTCTTTGATCGTCTTCATTTGGAGAAGGGCTGGAGCGCAGCGCCGCATCCCCGGAGACCTCTATGGATTGGCCCCCTTCCGTGGACTGGCCACCGTCTGTAGATTCTGACGGGGTTAATCTAGAGTTCGGAGCAGGCAAAGGATCCACTTTTCCTTTACCTTTTCCATGCCCCATTTTCATACCCTCCTCCGAAATCGACTTCGGAGATATCGAAGTTTCAAGCGCAGTCTTCGTGGTAGGGGTCATCTCCATTGGGGTTGATCCTGTAAAATCAAAGGTATTATATATTGGATAAATTTTGTAGGACACGAAAAGAAAGGAAAAGAATTCAACTAAGGCTTACCTTCGACATTCTGTCACCGGATGAGTATGGGACTGCTCGGAGGCTCGAATGCCTCTTCGAAGTCTTCCTCAGATTCGGAGTTGGGGACCGAAGGATTAGCTGCTAAAATATCTCCAGGAACAACAGTTATCACTTCGTCCGGAGCCGAAGTTTGATCATTTGTCGCCTCGACTCCGCCCTCTTCCGCAGCGAGGACCTCTTGGCCAAACGAGACCTTCGAAGTCTCTGCCTGCTTGAGATTACCTTTCGCGGCAGGCACAACCGCTGTGTCATCCTCGGCGGGAACTTCGACTTCCGCGTGCGCCCCTTCATCCTCGGTAATAAGAGTTTCGAACTCCTTTTGTATTTCTATATGTCCTTCATCTTCAGATGATTCCGAAGACGTAGTAGAGGACTTGGAAGGGGCTATGTACTTTGGCTTTCGAGCCAACTTCTTCAAAGGTGTTTTAGCCGGTGCAGAAGGCTCAGCTCTAGCTTTCCTATTCTTAGGACCAGTCTCGGAGGTGCTCTAGTCTAGAAGAGAAGGAGCGTCAACTCCGAGTACACTCCATACTCCATTGAACCGCTCCCAATGACCCACCAGCTTCACTCTCCATTCCTTCCCAGCGAGAGTAGGGGCTCCGAGGATCTTCTTCGAAGCCCATATAACTTGCTCCGAAGTCAGGGTGGCACGTGGAGCTGAAAGATAAGATTTATTTAAGTCATATCATTTTTTATGAAATTAGTGCATATAAAACATTTTGCAGTTTCTAAAGTTACCTGCAGAGTTCGAAGAGATTTCTCGGAGTCCACCCTCCGGATTCTCTTCGAAGTTAATAGGTCAGTTGGCCATCAGAGGTGGAATACAGAGCCCGGTGAACTCCTCCGCTAAGTCCCGCATACTCATGTGGCGACTTATCGTTTGCAACAGGTTGAGGCGAGCTTCGAGCTAGCCTAGATCCGGATGAACTTCGGCTTCCCTCCAGAAATATATGTCTTTTAGAGGTCCGGCCAAAGTGCTGTCTACTCCCACTTTGGCATAAAACTAGCGAAGAATCCAGTATGTGTACTGTTGGCGCAAATGTTACGCCAACAGGTTCTCTGAAATCAAGAACTTACAAACAGGAAGTTTGCGTTTTAGTACTACTTGGAGCCTCCAAAATGGATAATAGCTCAAGTGGTCCGAATATGTGTATATGAATAACTTGTTCCTGGTCCCCCTTTACAAGGTACAATGGGGGGTATTTATAGGGGAAAAAGCATAAGGAAAAGACCTTTTTACCCCTAACCTACAACCGACATAGTGGAAACTATTCGGTACTATAAACAAGGTTACATACGGTAAAGTACTGCAAGGTACATGGATAAGCTGGACATCCAATCAGTCATGTCCTTAGGCTTCGAGGCCTCCATCTTCCATTCGGAGGGTTCTCCAGAGCTTCGCACCGTTGCACCCTTCGGCGTGGCGACGCATGCTTCGAACCACAGTTTACCAGCTTCGGAGTCCTCACCCGCCTTTGAAGGATTAATCTTTAAGCCTTGGAAATGGAGTAATTTCCCCCAACAGTAGCCCCTCGAATACGCCTTTCTGTAGTTAACCTGTTTAGAAAGAAGGCAGTATACGAAAGGAACATTTCTATTTTCTGAGGCTTAAAGAGGATTTGGGGATGCTGAGACTTAGCCGAGGACTTTGAGCTCGACGCGTTCAAACCTTCCCCTTCGAGTTCTTGATACAATGGGAACGCACGTTGGGAAGGGAACGGTTTCGGAGTGCGAACGTCATGGAGCGCCGTTAGAGGTAGCCGTTACAGCGCAAGTAGCCGTTACCCTCTGCAAAAAAGGTAACGGTCGATTTTTGCTGCGGTTGTACGCCGTTCCAATTACCGGGCCCACTTGTCGGTGACAGAAGCCGAACCTGCAATGTGAAACCAATCGAAGAGTAGTACTGGTCATGCGATTATAAAAGGAGGGAACGGAGATTAACCGAGATTGTTTACCGCATTCATCACCTGCGATTCACCTTTTCCCCAATCTTCCAAACTCTTGAATATTTGAGCACGATGGCGAGAACTAGCCACACCACTCCAACGGCGGCCAACACCCTGGCGCAGAGGCAGGCGTGGGCTGCATCGGCAGCAGCGGCAATGGCAGGGACTCTAAGCGGTGCCTGGCCCAAGAATCCTCGGGCGCTCCGCCCGCCCTCCAAGAAGAAAATTGCTCAAAGCTTCATCATCGGTCAATCCGTGAGCACCGCTGAGTCCATTGAAGAAGCAGTGGACGGAAAGCTGGGCACTGGACTGAGGACTCGAGTCCTCGGGATAGAGTCGACTCCAAGGCCGCGAAGCGGGGAGGTGGTGGTCTTCGAAGCATTCTTCGAAGCAGGCCTGGGACTGCCAGCCGTGGATTTCTTGGTAGAGGTATTGGACTTGTTCCACATAACTCTGCCTCAGCTGTCCCCCAACGCCATCGCCCGCTTAGCCATCTTCGAATGGGCGCTCCGGGCAGAGGGATGCGAAGGATGCTCCGAGATCTTCGCTGCGACGCACGAAGCCATATGCCAACCGAAGCCACAAGACGGCCCTGGGGATTCCAAGGTGACGATAGCCTTTGGCACCGTCAGTTTCCAACTTCGGAAGGAGCATGCCCTCCACTTCCCTGCAAAAGCTATAAATGACAGGTGGTACACAAACTGGATACTTCGGTGGTTTTACGCCGAAGTCGGAGAGGACTCCCCCCTCGCTGGTCCTCTCCAGGAGATTTGGTTCCGGAAGGAGGCGGACATCTCTCCGAACCCTAGCCTGCTCTCGACGAGGCTAGGGCTGCTTACTTCAGTGGCTCGCCGTATGAGCATGCGCGATCTGGCCGAGGAGTTCGTCGCCCTTCGGATCCCTCCCCTCGGAGCCAACTGGCCAATCGTGTTCCCACAGGCCTCGGAGGGGGACCTCCGACACTTAGGTAAACTTTACTCCCTGCAACATCATATTAGATGAAGAAATCAATTGTACTCATACTTCATACCTTTTTCTTTCAGCGGCGCCTCTGGCATTGGCTCCAGAGGATATAGTTCGGGCCACCGAACGAGTTCTCGGAGCCCCTTCGGTGGCCGAGAGGCAAAGAAGGTTGGAGCTGGTGGGGAGCTGGGAGCGATCCAACAGAGTGTGGAGAGCTCTCGGCATGGAGCCCCTAAATCTTCCTGACTTTGCCCCGACCGGAGCGGTTGTTCGCAAAAGGAAAGCCGCTGCCGAGCCCTCCAAGAAGGCCGGCAAGCAGCCGCTCCGGAAGAAGAAAGTAGCGAAGAACCCTTCGCAGTTAGCGCCTCTCTCGTCTGCTTCGTCGCCGGGCGCGCAAAGCTTAGCCTCCGAAGAGGCAGAGGACTCCGACGGCCAGACAGCGGCGGCCTTCGAAGCCTACCTTATGGACGACGAAGACATAGGGGAGGTCCCCCCTAGCGCCTCCGTCAGGGAGGTGGTAAGTGTGACTCCGACTGCTCCCCCTGCGCCCGTCGCCGTGCAAGTGGAGTCAGACTCCCCTACCCCCAACTTGCCTGCACCCGAGGCGGTCCCGGCGGAGATCGTGGCTCCGACTGGAAATGTTGACGGTAGGACCTCGGGGGATGACTTCGCCGACATCCTCCAGATGTACGAGGTCTTGGAGGATCCAGCAATCCTTCCCCACGGAGCTCCCGGAGGTTCTTTCCGAAGCTCCTCCTTTTTTAACTAATACCTGCCTGCTATCTGTGAAAACATGCTTATTAATTTTGTTATCGAAATAGGTACCTCTTCGGGTGTTGATGCTTTGGTGGCGTCCGAAGTCCCTGCGTCTTCGGAGGCTGCTATTCAAGCGAACCCTCCCGCTCCTCTGGAGGCCCCAAATTTGGCGGCGGAGAATGTGTCTTTCGGGGCGAACGACGTGCTTGCCGGGACGGAGTTGGCGACGGAGGTCACTCCTGCAGTGGCAGCTTCGACCACCGAGGTTGCCTCCGCCGCTGCGGTTCTGGTCGAAGGGGTGGCTGCCGATGGACGGAGTACTCCTGCTTCACCCTCCTTTGTACCGGGGAGGGGCAAGAGTATTTCTAGCCTCGGTCTTCTTCCTGGCCAGGCCGCGGCCTCCGTTGTTAATTCGGAGGATGAGGCCACAGCAGATGATGCTCAAGCTCTGTCTTGGCTTCCTCTACTGGCTCCGTTCCTGGAGCACCGGAGTGGCCTCCGGAGACTCATGGAGCCCCTGGCTGAGAGAAGCCAGGACATCGCCAATTCGGAGTTGATCTCCGTCTTGAGCGAGGCCAGGGCTTCGTCACTCAACACGGCCCTCGAAAGGGCTGCCCTTCAGGTATGAAAAGACACCATAGCTACTTCGCATTAGTGGTCATAAATACTTCAGTACTTACTTAGTTCTTTTTGCAGCAATTTGTCCTTGCTAGAGCGGCAGCGACTTCCAACGAGGTCGAAGTTAATCGACTTAAACGGAAGGTCACTACCCTCCAGACAGCCCTTAACGACTCCACCGGGAGATCCCTCAGGCTGGAGGAAGAAGTCTTGGAGGAATGGAGGGCTAGGGCGGCGTCTGACGAAGCCCTCGGAGCCCTTCGTTCGTCTGCCCAAGAGGTCGAAGCCGAGCGCGTCGTCCTTCGAACGGAGGTTGAAAGACTCCGCCAGGAGGCTGCTACCTCAAGTGCGCAGCTGGTGGAGCTCCAGGGGGCTCTTAGCCAGGCGATGGCCCTCAAGAGTTCTTTAATGCTCCGGGTGGCCGAAGTGGGTGCGACTGCTGCAGGCCTAGAAGCAGCGGAGAAGAAGAACTCTAGTACTGCAGATCGTACCTTGGAAGCCCTTCAGGGTACGCTGGAGTACTTCGGCACCATGTGCCCTTCGTCTTCTGCTGCGACCCACGAGCCCCTTGACCAGAAGCTGACGAGGATCCAGGTCGCTTCGTCGTTGATGAAGAAATCTGGTATTCGGTACGGGGAGATCTCCGGACAGTGTGCTGGTATCGGGGTTCTTCGTCATCTTGAATCTCTTCGGATCCCCCTTGGCTCAGTCGAGGGTTCGTCTCCTGGAGGCTTCGCGGACGACGACTTGCTGCGGCCATCTTCGGAGGTGGCTTCAGCCTGGGAAGCCTTCCGGTCGACTTGGAAGACGGACCATAAGGTCGCAGCTAAGGCCTGGATTGACGAGGCCCGTCGACAGAAGCAAGCGCTAACAAAGCCACCACTTCCTGCTTCGCCAGCCCCTTCGGTTCCTGCTCCGCCGACTGACCCGCAGGTCTAGCCGCTTAGGATTGCTATGTATATGAAGCCTTGTAAACCCTGTTTTTATTAATGAAAAAGTTATAAACGAGAACTTGTCTTGGGTGTTCTGCTCTTTTTAGGTTTTGTCATGTCCTTCGAGCCCTGACTTCGAACTTCTGGAAATCACCGACGAGCTCCGAAAGGAGTGGGCAAACCTCGAGGGTTTGAGGCCTTACCGCCGCTCCCGCTTTTCTGTTCCTCGCGGAGACGGAGGGGAGATCACCCTTGAAGTTCGAAGGGACGTCTTAGCTTATATTAAAGAGGAAGAGAAGACAGAGGGGTCCTCGTCTTCCGAGCCTATTGACTGGTCCGACTCGGAGTACCGAGCCGAAGACCCTGCGGAAGCTGACTCCGAAAGGCTCCTGACATGGGCTGAGCTTCAAGAGGAGCAGAAGAAACTCCGAGCCTCGAAGAAGAAGAGAAGCACCCGAACTAAAAGGACAACTTCGGCGGCTTCGAGCTCCGTAGGGCAAAGTAGCCGTAGGGGTAGCTCTAGGGGCCGAAAAGGTCTCCGATTTTACTTAGGCTTAGACACAAATTTATCTTGATGTACAAGTATAATGATTTAATGTGGAATGCTTCGAAAGTATGCTATGTGACTCCTACCCTCCGACCCCCCTTGTGGGTGGCAGAGCCTTTACCATAGAAAAGGGTTCGCTAGGCACAATGAATGTCCGAACACCCGCATGCTTCGAACTTGTACTTATCATTTGCATTTTTAGTTTTCTTTCGAAGACTAAAAATTTGCTCGCTTTTTTTTAAGTTTTTAGACTGTTGTACGGATCTTAACAAACTGGAGCCTGGAATCCGTAGGCTGGCCACCTTCAGCTTCTTTTACAGATACTTCGCACTCAGAGGCTGAAAATATGTTTTTCTTTGAAGTCCTTAGACTCTTCTACGGATCCTAACAAGCCCGTGCTTGGAATCCGTAGGTTGGCCACCTTCGGCTCTTTTACAGATACTTCGCACCCGGAGGCCGAAAATCTGTTTTTCTTTAAAGTCCTTAGACTCTTCTACGGATTTTAACAAGCCAGAGCTTGGAATCCGTAGGTTGGCCACCTTCGGCTCTTTTACAGATACTTCGCACCCGGAGGCCGAAAATCTGTTTTTCTTTAAAGTCCTTAGACTCTTCTACGGATCCTAACAAGCCGGAGCTTGGAATCCATAGGTTGGCCACCTTCGGCTCTTTTACAGATACTTCGCACCCGGAGGCCGAAAATCTGTTTTTCTTTAAAGTCCTTAGACTCTTCTACGGATCCTAACAAGCCGGAGCTTGGAATCTGTAGGTTGGCCACCTTCGGCTCTTTTACAGATACTTCGCACCCGGAGGCCGAAAATCTATTTTTCTTTAAAGTCCTTAGACTCTTCTACGGATCCTAACAAGCCGGAGCTTGGAATCCGTAGGTTGGCCACCTTTGGCTCTTTTACAGATACGTCGCACCCGGAGGCCGAAAATATGTTTTTCTTTAAAGTCCTTAGACTCTTCTACGTATCCTAACAAGCCAGAGCTTGGAATCCGTAGGTTGGCAACGGAGCCTTTGAACCAATGATTCGAAGGCAGCTGCCTGTGTCTTGAGAAAAATGCTCGGCTCTACAAGCATCTCTGTCCTCCTAATGCATCCATCAGGAGTACGAGATATTCGAAGAGCAAACAAAGTTCGAACATTATCTTTATTCATAGAGGGTAAGTTTTTACAAGTGATTACAAGGGGCCCCTAAGCAAAATAACGCTTAAGGTGCTCCGCATGCCATGCATGTTTCAACTCTTCTCCTTCTAAATTGGCTAATTTAAACGACCCGGGGCATCCTGAGCGTAAGATAACATATGGTCCTTCCCATTTGTTTCCTAGCTTCCCCGGAGCTATTACACTTCGCAATACCAGATGACCCGGTTTTAACTCATTTAGCTTTACCTTCGGGTCATACCATGTCTTGGTGTGCTTGTGGTACTTAGTTAGGTTCGCGACAGCTCGAAGCCTTGTTTCTTCTGATAAATCCAGCGAAGTGCTCCGGTCACTTTCGTCCCCAGGTTGTACTACGTGAAGCGATCCACCTCTGAGCTCCGTAGGAGTCATGGCCTCATCTCCGAAGAGTAATCTAAACGGTGTGAACCCCGTTGACCTGGTTTGAGTGGTTCGAATGGACCACAAGATTTTGGAGAGCTCTTCGACCCACAGCCCCTTGGCCAATCCAACAATTCGGCGATTCAGCCCGGAAAGGATGTTCCCGTTGGCTCGCTCAACAGCTCCGTTGGACTGTGGATGTCGTACTGCTGCGAAGCACAACTTAATGCCCAGTTCTTCACAAAATGTTTGGAAGGTGTCAGCTTCGAGCTGGGTTCCATTATCCACCGTCAACTCTCTTGGAACTCCGTACCTGCATATGATATTCTGCCAGAAAAATCTTTGCACACTCTTCGAGGTGATAGCTGTTAGTGGCTCTGCCTCAACCCATTTTGAGAAATATTCGATTGCCACCACCACAAATTTCAAGCCGCCTTTTGCCACTGGGAAAGGGCCTATGAGGTCCATGCCCCATCTAGCCATTGGCCATACTGGGGCAATAACTTGAAGCTGAGCTGGGGGGCGATGGCTCCGTCTGCCCATCCATTGGCAGCCTTGGCATGTTCGAACTAGTTCTTCCGCATCTCTTACTATTGTTGGCCAATAAAACCCTTGCCGAAGCGTCTTGCCTGCTAGCGCTCGAGGGGCTAAATGACCTCCGCATAGTCCTTCGTGGATGCCTCGAAGTATGTCTTGACCTTCGGGTTGTGAGATGCATCGAAGTAGGGGTGAACACACTCCGGCCTTGTATAGCACTTCATCAACAAGCTTGCAATTTCGAGCTCTTGCTTGCAACCTTCGAGCTTCTGGGCCTTCAGGAGGGTCCATGCTACTTTGCAACATGCTTATTATCGGAGCCCGCCAATCTGTAGTTGGAATGCACATTACTTCTGAAGAGGGTATTTGATCAGCCGCTGGTTGCTCTAGTTCTTCGTAGAAAGCACCCTCCGGGAGGTCCACCGCCCCTGTTGCAGCCTTTGCAAGAATATCTGCAAGTTGATTCTCTGCCCGAGGGATACTTCGAACTGTAAACCCTTTGAATGCTGCTTCGGCCTTGCGGATTTCTTCAAGATATTGCGCGAGATGTGGATTTTTTGCTTGAAAACTTTTGTCAATATGCCCCACGACGACTTGGGAATCTGTCTTGATCACTATTCTTGCGGCTCCGAGCGCTTTAGCCTTTCGGAGGCCTAGCAAGATTCCTTCATACTCGGCAATGTTGTTAGTGGTTCTGAAGTTGAGCCTTGTGGAATACATGGCCCTCTGCCCTGATGGTGATATGATGATGGCCCCTGCTCCGGCACCTGATGCTTGATAGGCTCCGTTAGAGAATATTGTCCAAAAACCTTCGGAGGGTTCTTCCGGGGTCCAAATTGCAGATGGAGTCCATTCTGCTACGAAATCTGCTATAATTTGAGATTTAACAGCTATTCTCGCCGTGAAGGAGATTTCGAAGGGTGCCAGCTCGACCGCCCATTTTCCAATCCTGCCGGTGGAATCTTTGTTTCGGAGCATATCCCCAAGGGGATACGACGTAGGGACAATCAAGTTATGCGCCAAGAAATAATGCCTCAGCTTCCGCGAGGCCATTACTAGGGCATAAGCAAACTTCTCGAGCTCGGAGTATCTGACTTTAGCTCTGGATAATGCCTCCGACACAAAATATACTGGGTTCTGGACTAGTTTTCCTTTAAGCTCAACTTCCCGGACTAGTACTGCGCTCACTGCTGAATTTGTTGCTGCAAGATAAAGGAGCAATGTTTCTTCTGGGAGAGGAACGGTCAAAATTGATAATCTTCTGAGGTATTCTTTTATATCATCGAAGCTCTTTTGGCACTCCGCTGTCCATTGAAAGCTTTCGGACCCCTTTAGTGCTTTGAAAATTGGGAGGCTCCGCTCTGCTGACCTGGCCAGGAACCTGCTAAGAGCTGCAAGTCTCCCTGCTAACTTTTGAACCTGCTTCAAATTCTCTAGTGGAGCCATCCGTTGCAGTGCACTTATCTGAGTTGGGCTAGCTTCGATTCCCCTGCTCGAAACTAGGTACCCTAGCAGTTTTCCTGCTTGTGCTCCGAATATACATTTTTCTGTATTGAGGCGTACTCCACATGCTCGGAGGCTCTCGAACGTTTCAGCTAGATCTAGGCTATGCTGGTGCTTTTGAGCACTTTTTATTACAATATCATCCATATAGGCCTCGACATTTCGGCCTATCTGATGACCTAGAGCTTTAGCTATTAAACGAGAAAAGGTTGCTCCGGCATTCCGCAGCCCAAAAGGCATTCTTACATAACAAAATACTCCGGAAGGAGTTATAAAGCTTGACTTGGCTTCGTCTTCGCGTTTTAGCCATACTTGATGATATCCGGATTATGTGTCGAGGAAACTTAGCAATTCGGACCCAGCTGTGGAATCTACCAACTGATCTATTCGGGGCATCGGGTAGGGGTCTCGCGGGCATGCTTTATTTAATGAAGTGAAATCAATACACATGCGCCACTTGCTCGAGTCCTTCTTCCTTACAAAAACAGGGTTAGCCAACCACTCGGTATGGGCTACCTCCCTGATGATGCCAACCCTTAACAATTTTTCTACTTCGGCCTTGGCTAGGCTTGCTCTTTCTGCTGACAGCTTGCGGAGCCCCTGGCGCACTGGCTTGGCCTTCGGGTTGACGAGCAGACTATGCTCGATGATGCTTCGATCGACCCCGGTGATGTCTTCGTCAGCCCAAGCAAATATGTCCAGATTTTTCCTGACGACTTCTTCTAACGAGGCAGTTATTTCCGGAGATAGCCCCTTGCCGAATTGCACTGGGTAGTCTTTGCCATCTTTCGAGATTATTCTTGTCTCAACATCGCCCTCTAGGCTTGGCTTGAGCGAAGACCCCTTCGGAGGGCTCGAGGCCTCCGGTACTTCTTCGACGCTTTTCGCCACATTATGCACTTGCCGGGGGTCCAATGGCTACCCATGGCCATACTCCGTCCTCCTGGCTACAGCTTGGTCTCCTGAAATAGTAAGCACTCCACCTTGCGTGGGCATTTTGAGACAAAGGTAATTATGGTGTGCTATAGCCCCGAACTGGTTCAACATCCCTCGGCCGAAGATAGCATTGTAAGCGTATGGGGCATCAACTACATCGAAGATCACCTCTTCTACTCGGGCCAAAGGCCCCTCTCCGAAGGCAACCTCGAGGCCTATTTGGTCGAGGGCATCGAGAGGCGGTCCTGAGAACCCTTGAAGTGGCTGGGCTGCTGGAAGTAGATGCTTCTGAGGTATGCACATATGATCGAAGGCCTGGACAAAGAGTATGTTTGCGGAGCTCCCGCCATCTACCAAGATCCTTCGAACTTCTACTCCTGCTATATCAGCAGAGATGACCAATGGGTCGGCATGGGGGAACTTTACCCCCGCAGCATCATTGGCTGTGAATGAGATGGGCACACGGGACCATTCTAGCATCCTTTCGGCGGAACTTGAGGTCCCAATGTGCCCGACCTCGCGGACGTACTCGCGCCGCTGCCTCTTGGACATGGTTCCGAGGGTCCCACCACTGGAGATGGGTAGGACCACTCTCTTGCCGCGGTCCTGCGGGTCTTCTTGCTTTGGTGGTGGCATAATACTGGCCACCCACAGCCGCATAGGGGCTTCGAGGGCACTGGCCCGGGCCATAGCTTGTACAGGCTCCGGCCGTGCCGATGGTGGGGCTCGATCCGAAGCGCCCCGCCCGGTTCTTTGTTCAAGGTAGTCGCCTCGAAGGGCCAACACTGCCTTGCAGTCCTTCGTGTCATGGCTTCTATTGTCGCCATGCACGCAACAGAAAAAACTCTGGCGCCTGCCAGGCATCCTTTCTTGAGGCTTCGGTGGCCCGGCCTTGAAATTCTTCGCCTGCTGGAAATTGGCAGGTGCCTTTGGAGCAGAAGGTGCAATGTTTAGCACCTCCGAATGGAAATGCTTCTTCCCCCGCTTGTATTCGTTGAAGCGGTTGTCTAGAGCAACGGAGGCTTCGGGCTCCCTTTTGACTTCTCGGAGGGTGGGCAATGGTGCTTCAGCTCGCCGAAGACATCCTTCCTCCGCCTTGGCATACTGTTCGAAGTGCCATGAGTTGCGCCACAGACATCACCGGCTTTCGATGGAGTTTGCTAAGGAGGTCGGGGTTCAACACCCCCTCGCGGGCAGCATCAACTACCGACGAGGTAGACAGGCCCTTGATCTATGACTTGGTGTGGGCGAAGCGCGTGAAGTACTCCCGGAGGGTTTCTCCCACCCGCTGCTTTACCTGGAACAAACTTCCTATGGACATCAGGGCTACGAAGGTGCCTTGGAAGTTGCTCACAAATTTCTTTTTTAGCTGCTCCCAGGAACTGATTGATCCTGGCTTTAGGGACCAGAACCAGCGGAGTGCCACGCCTTCGAGAGCGAGGGGGAAGCATTTTGCCATGGTGCTTCGCACCCCTCCGCTCGCTTCTATTGCCAGTGCGTAAGAGTGGGCGAACTCTCCGGGGTCCGACCCCCCGGAGTACTTGTGCAGCTTCGAGGCCTTGAATCTGGGGTCGAAAGGCACTCTCTGCAAATCCGAATGTAATGGAGACTCATTATCGAAGGATGCATTCTCGGCTTCCTCCGGGACTTGGATAACTTCTGGGGGATTGTGGGTACCACCGTCTTGAGGCCCTCCTGGAGTTTCGGTGGAAGCTTGAGTGCGGAGGCGATCGGCGGCCTCTTGCCTCCACCTGGATACCTCCTCCTGAAGCCTGGCTAGCTGCGTAGCCTCGGTTTCGGGAGGGCCTTTGTCTTCGTCGGAGGGTACTTCTAGATCTCGGCTAGCTGCGTAGTCGGTCTGAAGCACCGTAGGAGAAGCCAAAGGGCCCCGGGGCGCTCGACGCCCAGCAGTCTTGGGGGGAATCGCCGGATTAGCCGAGGGTCTGGCTCCATTGGTCCGAGGGGACCTTCGGAGAGGACCCGAAGCCTGACTTCGCTTCGGAGGCATAGCTAGCCGCGAAGAGGTCTTGGAGATGGAGGACTTCAAATGACTCGAGGGGTCGAGAGAAGGCCTTCGGGCTGCACTAAGAAGCCCTTAACTGAAGGGTGCGTGGGATCTTGGGACTCTGAAGCTCCCTCCGTAAGTGCTCTTCGAAGTGCAGTCAGCAGTAGAGAACAAGCTTTTAGAACTTGGTTCCCCACGGACGGCGCCAACTGTTGGTGCAAATGTTACGCCAGCAGGTTCTCTGAAATCAAGAACGGACAAACAGGAAGTTTGCATTTTAGGACTACTTGGAGCCTCCGAAATGGATAATAGCTCAAGTGGTCCGAATATGTGTATATGAATAAATTGTTCCTGGTCCCCCTTTACAAGGTACAATGGGGGGTATTTATAGGGGAAAAAGCATAAGGAAAAGACCTTTCTACCCCTAACCTACAACCGACATAGTGGAAACTATTCGGTACTATAAACAAGGTTACATACGGTAAAGTACTGCAAGGTAGATGGATAAGCTGGACATCCAATCAGTCATGTCCTTAGGCTTCGAGGCCTCCATCTTCCATTCAGAGGGTTCTCTAGAGCTTCGCACCGTTGCACCCTTCGGCGTGGCGACGCATGCTTCGAACCACAGTTTACCAGCTTCGGAGTCCTCACCCGCCTTTGAAGGATTAATCTTTAAGCCTTGGAAATGGAGTAATTTCCCCCAACATGTACCATCTCGCGTTGATTGCCTTCGCCGAAAATCGAGTCTGGAACCCATCCTGGAGCCGGAAGTTGATACTGTCAAATGCAACTACTATTTTCTCTCCTCTGGAGCCCAACTAAGTCTTCAGCTGGCAGGAAGCTTTGTGGAGCACTGCGAAGATCTCCACTCTCCCTTCACACCCTTTGGCTCACATCGCCCACTCGAAGATCACAGGACCCTCTATGGCATTTGGGGAAAGTTGAGGAAGGGTGACATGGAAAAGTTCAAACACCTCAGACAAGAAATCTATTGTAGGAAGCCCTAACCCGGCTTCGAAGAATGCCTCAAATACAACCACCTCTCCTGGTCAAGGCGAGGGGATTGCTTCCTGACCGGGTTGACGGATCTTGATTCCTGGACTAACTTTCCTCGCAATTGCTGCTGCGATGGTATTCTTCTTGCAGGTCGATGGCCCCAAGTTGTAGGACTGGTCCGAGTACTTGGTAGATGCCGGGAGGAGGTCGTGGGGGTCGGCTTGTTGGGGATTCCCCGCAGGTGCCGCCACTGCTTCCGCCGCCATGGCTTGCTGCCTAGCCAAGGTTGAAGCTACTACGGGCGCTTTGTGGCTAGTCTTTGCCATTGAACGGAGTGGAAAGTTTGGAGCTAGAGTTCTGGAAGCTAGAAGAAGGATTGCGCGAGAACAGTGAGTAAAGTATCTCGAATGCCCCTTTGCCCTTATATTTATAGACTGAACTCACATATTCTTACCATTCATACTCGACGTTCCGTCTTCTATACCGTTATCGTTTCCAAAAACAAAGCAACATTATAACTTCTTCTGAAAGAAAAAGATAACGGCTATTTTTTGAGTCTAACGGTCTTTTCAGCTTCATAAAAATTGTCTTCGGAGCTGTTCAAATGAGACCTCCGCTTGGAAGTCGATTCGAAGTTTCTAAAATTCTGAATGCTTCCAAGGTTGGTACATTTTATTAAACCCTGCGCATGATTATGTTTCTTGCGTATACTGCTCTCCTAACTTTACAGATCATTCGGAAAAGCGTATTCGAGGGCCTACTGTTGGGGGAAAATACTTCATCCCCAGGGTCTCTACAGTTATAAGACAAAGACAATTTACTAGACCGAAGTTCCAGTATTAACTCTGGTCTAGTGCGTGATCAAGCTCGAAGAATCCATGCAGGCTTCTGTTCGGAGTATGACTTCGAAGGTTAAATCTTCAGAGAGCTTATCTACCAACGAGGATGGAAGACTTATCTTACCCTATAATGATCATCGAATACTCAGTTATTCAATACACAACTTCGAACTACTTCGAGCTATTATCCAATTTGGAGGCTTGAAATAGTCCGTCTCACAAACTCTTCGTTTGTTAGTTCTTAATCTTCGAGAACCTATTAGCGTAATCTTTTACGCCAACACAAGCATATTGATGTGCGTTTTCACTTTCTAAGAGATCAATATGAGAAAGGTTTCATTGACCTTGTTCATGTTGATATTCATCATCAGTTGGCTGACATTCTTACCAAACCCTTAGACCAGTCTACGTTTGAGCGTTTGCGAGGGGATTCGGGAGTTGTGTATCTTTTTTAGGATATTTTGAGTCTTTTTCTTTCTTCTTTACTATTTTATTTGAGTCTTTTTGTGTGAGTTCATATCATGCATATTCATATATCACACTTTCACCTTGCTTCGGTTATATGATTGAACTGCCTTACTCATTCTTGCTAGTATATGCTTTTAAATACCTGTCGATGATCATGCTTTGTTTCAGTTCACATGATATATCTGACATCTGTCATATGCATGGCTTTTATGCTTTAAAATTGAAAAATGATTACCATTGATTCTAGTAACTAGCATGTGTAGGTTGAATGCTTTTGCTATCTTTTACATGCCTAGTAGCTAAGTTCTTTACTTAGATGCAGATATGCAACTTGGACATCTATATGCTTTAACATGGAAAATATTATGTAAAATGATAAAAATCATAAAAAATGAAAATTCATGCCTTTTATACCTAACTAAAAAGATCCAAGTGGGTTTGTTGTGTCGCATTGCATTGTTTTGGACTGCTTACCATAGCACTTTGGTATAAACTAGGACAATGTAATGTATGCCAAGACCAATGTCTTAAGCTTCTGATGGTCCTTTTCTGGCCTAAGCTTGACTTGGTCGGTTAGCATAAGGTTGACATGCTAATAATACCTGGCAAAAATAAAAAATGAAAAGAAAAAGCCTGAAATTAAAAAGATAACAAGTTTGCTGAAGCTCTTAGTTTTGGATCATGCCTATCTTGGTAGATACTAGCTAGCTTTTGCACTTCATGCTTTACCTTGCTTGTTAACTAGAAAATTTGGTGATGCTTTTATTTGCAAAAATCTGAAAATGTGTGCTAATGACTTTCTTTGGATATCCTCTATTGCACTGATCATGCCATGTGTCTTAGATAATATTTTGTGCTGTACTGGCTAGATTATGTAATTGCAGTCAATCATATCTGAGAAGCCTGCCTTTTACACTCCACTTGCACCCGAGTTGCATTCATTGTATATTTTGAGAGGGACTATATTTCTGGGGGAGTTTAGTTTTTGTCTCTTTTGAGAGCATTTAGTCTCACTTGATGATTGCAGTTGTCAACAAGGGGGAGAAAATTCGGGTTACTTAATCTTTTAGAAGAGTTTAGGGGGAGTTTTTGCTTTCTCTAGGATTTGTTTCATGGGGAGTGTTAGTCTCTTTTGCCTTTACTCTTTGGATATCCTTGTTGATAATTTAGAGATTGAACTCATTTGAAATCGTTGTTGATTTCTTTTCTGTTTAACCATAATGATCGTTTTCTGACTTTTGTTTGGCTTTTGGTCATTAAGGTTAATCCTTTAATTTTATTTTCTACCTTATGTTCTCTTGTGTTTTGTTTTCGTGTTTCCACATGTTTTATAGGTTCAAGAGCGATAATGAAGAAGGTATTGACATTGCACTCATCAAGAGGGAGATTGAGGAACCATGTTGAAGATCATGGGCCTCATGGCTCTAGAAGTGATGAGTGATTGTCAACGAAAGTCAAAGTGAGGAGATGAAGAGGAGAAGAAAATGTCATGTTTTGGGCCACATATGACGCATGTACACGAGCGACGAGTGACTGTCAAACAGAGGGGCTGCGGAGTCGGGCCGGCCCTATCCGGGTTCCTGGTGCGAAGACAGCAGATGTTTTGTTGGTTTCGGCGCAAAACCAACGCGCCAATCCAGATTGTTGATCTAAGATTAAACCATCCTGAAGTGAAGCTGTAGCTGCTATGGAAGCTCCACGTCAAGAAAAGCTATCTGTATATAGAATTTTACTATTTTGCCCGTTGGGCCTGCGGTTTTATTTTTGCGTCGTTGTCAACGAAAGGCAGTTTCCCCCCTGAATTCAACTCGTTTAATTCCCGTGATCGCCATGACCGTGAATGGAAGGAGCTTGCCGGAAAAATGGAAACCCCCCTTGACTTTCCTTGTATACGCCGGCCATCTTTACTGCTCAATGCCCCTATAAAGCCCCCCATACCCCTTCCATGTTTGGCCCTCACCCGATCGTGCCCCGCGCTAACAGAAAGCTTTGCGTAGTGTTCTTAGCGTCGCCCCTCTGCTCGGACTCTAGCCACCGCTTGGCATCGCTGGAGCCATCCGCTGTCACCATCGACCACACCACCGTGATCGTTAGCACATCCCCGACCCTAGACACCCCTCTGTCGCTGTCGAAACCCACCGGAGATCCGTCCTGCCGTCGACCCGAGACCTCTCCGCCGCACTCGCACATCGCCGGCCACCACCTGATGACCTCAGGCCCCCGCAACGGTACCATCATGCACCCCGTGTTCTCCTGTTTCCATTTCTACGCTCGAATAGGACCGCTGGCCATCGCCATCGTCGCTAGCCCATCGCCACCCTTCAGCCGTCACCGGAGAGGACGACCAGCATGGGTAAAATACTCATGCCATGTCAGATTCATCCACGACCGTGCGATCGTGATCGAGCAGTTAAGATTAAACCAATCGCTCGGTTTAATCTAACCCGTCAGATCTCAGCGAAGCGGAACATTTTAATCTAGGCCGTCCATTTCCATTTAAAACTTGCTTTTAATCTGGGCCATCCATCGTGTACCGATTCAGCGTTTTAATCTAGGATGTCCGCGTCCACTTAAACCTCCCACCTTGCCCGCAACTGCTCGATCCAGATCCGACAGCTGGTATGGATCCGGCTCACACGCACAGTGCGCAGGTTCACGGTTGACTCGGCTCACCGTGGACCGACGACTGTTTAGGATTTAAATTAAATTCTAGAAATTGATTTAAACTTCAAAAATTCATAACTTCTTCAAATTAACTCCAAATTTTACCATTCAAATTTTGGAAAATTTACCATTTTACCCTCTACATTCTGGACCAATTTACTTGACATGTTTGTATTGTTCATTATCCAAAAACAAAATCAAAAGTAATGTTTTAATCTTTAAAAATTCATGTTTACCCCATTATAACCTCAAAATTCCTTATTTTAATTTTAGAAATATTATCTTCTGTTTTTCCACAACTTTAGCCAGTTTAGATGAAATGATTGTATTGTTTATCCTTGTATGTTTAAATTGATTGTTGTTCTCGTTTTGTGTGCCACGAAGACTACGACGTCGTCGAAGAGCCAGAATACTACCCGGAAGACCCACCGTCACCATTTGCCGAATACGGCAAGTCACCACACTAAACTTTTGAGCATATTGAACCTAGTTTTCTTAAAATATCGCTAAAACCCATAGGTTATAAATGCATTAGTCAAATTGAGTGCCTTACACTATATTTATTTAGATCCCCAACCTTGAAGTGCAAACCCAAGCCATGATATTGAGTCTAAACTACTTGTCACCATAATAATAGTATTATTAGATAGTGTCCAATGTATTGACAGAATCTCTATAGGATAAAAATGAGTCATAGATACTTTGATTCTATTATATGATCCCCATGATTTCTCTCACCCTTGGAATTCTATTGGATATGGAGTTATGATTTAGTATGTTAGCATGGTGGGTTCCCGGTACAAGCGAGGACATTGGTTAGTCGCACCCGGGGCACTATAAGGACCGGTCTGTGGGATCCGTTGCAATACACTTCCGTACTAACCACAAGTCCAGTGGGTAAGTCCTAACTGAGGTATGGGGTGTTCCAACTCAAGGCACCACTCGGAGATGGGTCAAGAAGCACATACGGGTGGCTTGTACCGACGTGGCGTAAAAGGCGGTGCGACATTGTCCAGTACGCTGGCACGCCCACAAAACTTAGAGCGGGTGTTATCGGATTGGAGCATCTCATGCTAAGGTTTTGGCATGAGTTCCCGTGGTATGGGTCATCTCGTTACACTTTGGTGTGGGGGATGAGTTCGTGCCTTGTGGGTACAGTAGTACACCTCTGATCAGAGTTTTAATATTTTCGAAAAGTCGAGCCCACGGTTAAGGGTGGGTTGCATGACATCTCGCAGTTAGTTTATATTTATGAGTGTTGCATGATGACTTGGCATGTAAGGACCGTTGAGCGAGGAGGGAAAACATACTCCTCGAGTTAAATGATGTTGCATTGTTCATGTTTATTATTCCATACAATTAAATTTGACCACATTAAATGCTGCAACTTGAAAATGTACTTTTCCGCACTTTAAACCATTCTTATTCCCTTGTTATTACCCAACATTATTATTGCATTCTCGGTGGCTTGTTGAGTACTTTTGTACTCATACCCATTGGAAAACACTTCAGAGACTGCGTACTATTAGAATGATGGTCTGGAGTGTCGACCCAGTCAAGGACGTGAGACTGGCGAAGATGTTCATCATGTAGTTTTATTTTTCATAGTTTCTTTTAAATTTTATACTTATGTAATAATGTGGTCTGCGAACCACGGATGCTTGACTGTATGTACGTTGTCGCATGATGGACATCTTGTTATTATTGTTTTTTTTAGGAAATTCAATAATGTTTGGATTTTATTGAATCCGGGCACCCCACAGAAACCATATTCCTAGTTTTTTCCTGTCTGATCTGGTTCTTCTCTAGATGGAGGCAGTGACGCATGGAAGCTGTGGGAGCAGAGGAGCTGCGCTAGCAAACCGCCTTGTCTACAGGGCGCTTAGCGCTGATTAGCGCTCGGTGCAGTGCTGTTCTAAAGGCTGTGCTCTGTCTCGTGGGGTCGCACTGCACAGTCGATGGTCGAGGTCCATGACCTCGGGCTATTGTCACGCATGGCTTCCTCTCGAGGAACACGACACAAGCACAGCATTCCACTACAACAAAACAGGCAACTTCCGTCGGCCAAAGCCGACGGAAGTTAGCCCTTTCCCGACGGAAGAAGCCAACTTCCGTCGGCAAAACGCTATCTTCCGTCGGCCTTTGGCCGACGGAAGCGCGGCGACGGAAGTTAGCTAACTTCCGTCGGCCGCCGACGGAAGTTAGCTAACTTCCGTCGGCTTCACGTGGCCGACGGAAGTTAGCCCCGAACTCTGCCACGTCACCAGGGGGGCTTTAACTTCCGTCGGCCAGGCTGGCCGACGGAAGTTAGGGGCAGCTAACTTCCGTCGGCTTTGACCATAGCCGACGGAAGTTAGCCTTTCTGCCCACGTGGCCGAAACCAGCTAACTTCCGTCGGCTATGGTCAAAGCCGACGGAAGTTACCTGGTATTTTTTTTTTTATTTTTTCCTGGTTCCCCTACTCACACTCACATCCAACCACAATTTCACATACATTCATCATACACATCCAAAATCACATTTCACATCCAAAATCACATTCAAACTTCACATATAACATCCAAAACCACATCTCACATCCAAAATCACATCCACACTTCACACATCACATCCAAAATCACATAATATAACTGAATTCATATCCAAAGTCACAGTAAACATCTGAATTCACATATAACATCCAAACTCACATACAAATTCACAAAACACAGCGAGAGCCACATACAAAGTCATTTTGTCCATATACTCACTGATCGCCCACATTTGGGTCATGGGCGCCGCCGCTGCCTCCCGCTTCGTCCACATTTGCCCCGGAGGCTCCATCTTGACCAGGCGTACGGAAACACTGAAGAAATAGACAAAATTAGAAACGAACTCAACTACCCTTCTAAACGCTAACTTAAGTGTTTAGGAGGTACCTCAGGTGATGTAGGAGATAGTGGTGGTGGCGGGGGAGGTAGTGGTTGGAAAATGGACATGTCAAATCCACTGTTTTGCTGGGCTAGTTGCTACACATGTTGTAATGTAATCAGTTAGTTCTAAACCTATTTCTGAATACTTTTGAACTGCAACACTCTAAAGTAAGCTTACTTGGATCATCGCCTGCTGTTGTGCTAAGCAGGCGGTATAGTACTCTTGTTGTTTCTTGTAGTGCTCGTCGCGCCGCCTCATGTCCTCCCTCATCCGAACCATCTCCGGGGTTTCTTCTGAGCGACGACGGCTGGAGCCAACTCCGACGGAGCTCTGCGACGACTGAGCTGACTTCTGAGCTCTCACCGCTCTCGAGTCAATAACTCCATTGAACATGGAGTACCTGCAACATTAACAGGGGTTAGTTACCATCACAATACCATACACAAAACATTAATAAAAACATTGTCTCACCGTCCATGGCTTTTGCCACCTCCGCTGGAGTACCCTGGCCACCCCCCGCCTCCGCCTCCGGACAACGGAGGGGAAGTAGAGGCGGCCGGGCGGCCGGCGACGCAAGGGGAAGCAGAGCCCACCGGCATCGCGATTCACCATGACATCCGGCGGTGACCGCCTGGACGTCTAGTCGGCGCAGGCGACGCCATGGCAACCATGGTCTATAGGAAAAGATAGGTCCTAAACCCACCCAAGAGTGACCGACAAAACGTGGTATTTATGACGAGCCATGAGTTCGAACGAAATTTCAGCAGCATAACCCCGCTGTTCTCCAATTGCACGCCTGATAGTGGTGCAATGGAGAACAACAAGGTTATGTTACTGAAATCTCATTCGGACTCATGACTCATCATAAAACCACGCTCTGTCGCCCACTCCGAGGCTGTCCAAAAAGGGACAATTCCGGACCTACACATCTCACACGCATGACACGTGTGAGACATGTTGGTCCGAAACGGGTGACGCATAGGTTTCGTTACACTATCTACGTTGTTGTCAAATAAAAAATTGCATACGAAAAAAAAAACTATAAATTAATAGAATAATATAATTAGAATCATATATACATAATCACAACATATATTGCATATTAAAACAAAACATCACATACAAGACATACAAGACATACAGATAGGTCTTCATGAAATAAACAAGTAAATCTCATTAGGGCATTACATGTTTGCTGATTTTACCTTACACCTTTGTAAGATTAACACATCTATGTGCAAAGCCTAGAAACGGATAATACACATTTTGGTTCGGGCGAAGAAAACTGAAAAGACAACATTATGCCTCAATCTAGGTTAATTAACATTTTTAATTAAGGAGAGATATGCAAGAGATGATGGTGGTATGCATTAGCTAGGCCCTACATTATTAGATAAGCACTGCACAGAGATATTTTATGCCAGGGTACACTTGGTGCAGAGTGCAGAGTGTAGGCTTATGAGCAAAAATGTTTGTTGGTCCAGACCAATATACACACGCATTCGCTGATTGTGACGCACAAATTGTCAACTGTTACGCGGGAAAGCTCAGGTCAAGATGGTGACACTCAAATCATGCAGAAAGCCTACCCGGCCAACGTAACAATCATAGCTAGCCGAATTGAAGCCAATCATT
This sequence comes from Zizania palustris, assembly GCA_019279435.1. NCBI lineage: Eukaryota > Viridiplantae > Streptophyta > Magnoliopsida > Poales > Poaceae > Zizania > Zizania palustris. The sequence continues at coordinate 74,189,237 of JAAALK010000287.1, read as the reverse complement.
GGCCAGGGAATATAACCCGTCAAAAGCTACTTAATTACTCGCTAATCCGTCCTATGATGCTATATATGACCATCTATCGACACGTTCGCAACTCGCCAGTATTATTTTTAAGAATGGTAAAATTTCATGTGTATATATATGTGTGTGAATGACAACTACTAAGCATTAAGTAAGCATGCACCAAGTGGACGTTGCAGCAACAACTGCAACACTCTACACTACTCAAGGCATGCCACATGTAGTACACACAAAAAATGGCGACATGTTAACTAAAAAATGGCGACGACTACAGTGGAATCGGGACGAAGCACGGACCTCACGAAGACGATGAAGGCTCGGTCGCTTCCGATCAGGTGAGGGGAGTGGACGAGGACACCTCGAACCGGGCGGGCGGCCGAGGCGGCGGCCGGGCGGCCGGGCGGACGGCGGCCGGGCGGGCGGCGGCCGGGGGGGCGGCGGCCGGCCGGGTGGGCGGCGGCCGGGCGGGCGGGTGGGCGGCCGAGGCGGCGGCGGCCGGCCGGGTGGGCGGCGGCCGGGCGGGCGGGTGGGCGGCCGAGGCGGCGGGCGGGCGGGCGGCCGGGCGGGCGAGGGCGGGCGGGCGGCCGGGCGGCGGCCGGGCGGCGGCCGGGCAGCGAAACGGCGGGGGCGGGCGGGCGGCGGCCGGGCGGCGAAGCGGCGGCGGCGGGCGGGCGGCGGCGGCAGGCGCAGGAGGCGGGAGTGCGCGCGTGTACAGGGAGTTAGGGCTCCCTGTACGCGCGCGCGGTTGGGGGAAAAGCCCCCTAACTTCCGTCGGCCAACATTAAAGCCGACGGAAGTTAGCTAACTTCCGTCGGCTTTAATGCGGGCCGACGGAAGTTAGGGGGATCCGAGCGGCCGAGGAAAAATCCCCGCTAACTTCCGTCGGCCACTGTCAGAAGCCGACGGAAGTTAAGTTAACTTCCGTCGGCTCGTGGAGGCCGACGGAAGTTATTTAACTTCCGTCGGCTTGCCCAAAAGCCGACGGAAGTTATATTGGCCGACGAAAATCTTTTGTTTTGTTGTAGTGTTCAGAGCTCCAGAACGCCGTTCAGCCACCTGTGCTGCCAACCGTTAGACTTCCCTCGTCCTCTGCCTTTGGCCCACAATCATTATGCACCCAGCATAGGAAGATTCTAGCACAGAAACGAACAGTAATCCGTCTCCCTCTTTCCTCTTGCATTTGCAGTGTTTGATTATTTGTTGAGCATTCTCTGATTAATTAACCTGAGATATTTATTTTTGAGGAACTGTTGTGAAGATGAGATAGTTGATGATATGCTTGTAAGATCTGTGTGTGTGCCTGTGAATGATGAATATTTCTTATTTACTTGATGGAATATCTTTGATTCATTAAGATTTTTCTAGAGATGTCATTTGATCTGTGAGAAAACTTAATCTGCTTTTAAGCACTTTAGTGGTGTCTTTCTGATCAGGACACTAGTCGTTTTTAGGCTAGATTACTGTTTTGGTGCTAATGATCTCTCAGACTGTCGCATCACATCATATTTGATAGGAGAGTGATAGCGCTATTTTCATATATATTTTTTGGTCTAAGTTTTTGGTTATCTCTTGAGGTACGTTGGGTGTTGGGAGAAGGACATTGATTCGAAAGGATTTTTTTGCGCCCATTCACCCCTCCCTCCTCCTCTAGTTGCTACTCTCGGTCATACACCCATCGGAGCAATAACGGTGTCAGTGGCAATCGGCGCAACTGGATCAATGGCATCAGCCTCTAGCATACTGGCCTGAGCCGAGGACCCCATGGTGACTGTCTCGATAGCCCGGACCGATTGGGAAGCAGCAAGATCATCATCCACGTGGTCAAATGTCGCATAAAGAGAGTCGGCATCGACAAGAGGAGAGGGTTGCTAGGAAGAAAGGAAACATTTGGCATCAGAGGTACGGAAAGGGAAATATTAGTAACACAAAAAGCACGAACCTTGGCGGCCGAAGGAGTTTCAGCCATTGGTAGGGAGACGATGACATCATGGGCCGGCATAGACAAAGAAGCAATCGGCTTCAGCTGCAAAATAAAACAAGGAGACATCAACATACTCCAGAAAAGGGATAATTGTGAACAGCTAGGAACTTACTGGTGACCGCAAAGCCGAAGCCAATGGTTGTGTTTGGTTGGTCCAGGCCCTAGCGGATCGGCCCATGACTAAAGGTGATACTTGATGTTTGTGCTCCAAGACCTTGGAATGTTTCCCACTCACTCAGGCCGCGGGATTACGGTCATCAGTACCCAAGTTCGTAGAGGCTGATACCGAACCATAATGTATCAGTCGGCCACTAAGACTCATAGAAGAGGAATCGAGGTCATCCTCCTACAGTAAGCAAAGTTAATCGGACGAAGAAAAATGATGGAAACAAATAAGAGGGAAAGTTAAAGAAGTCACCTCAGACCCCGATGCAGCATCATCTGGGTGAAGACGCTCCTGGTAGACCAGCGAGGAGCAATTAAAAATGTGATGCTTCAGCTCGCCCCACCATCAACGAAAGTCAATTGAGGACGCTCGGTAGGATGACCAAGAAGTGTGGTAACCAAAAGGGATCCCATCATTCCTGTGGAAGAGGTGATCCCACTCTAAGCAGCCCCTGACTTTTCCATGTACTTGGAGCTGGTTGATGAAGAACAAGTGGGGAGGGAGCTAACTGTTGGGGGAAAATACTTCATCTTCAGGGTTATTGCTATAACAAGACAAAGGCAGGTGATTTAATCGAATGCCTCCAGCATCCAACTCCGGAAGTATATTGGATCCAGTTCGAAGTATAAAGTAATAGACCCCTACGGGTACGGGGGAGCCCGATCTTTCGATGAGAGATGGAGGATGTGGTGAATTTGGTAGAAGCCGACGTTGGCTGCCCGACTACCACAACCAAGATGGTGTGGCGCCTTGAGCGACAGTTACACCGTCTCCTGATAACTACGATTTGGGGGTGGAGATCGACGTTGTGCTACCCGACTACAACAACCACAAGGATGCTGCGCCTTAGCGATAGTTACACCGACTCCGGTTGTTGCTGCTCTTGCCGTGCCAAGAACAGCCTTGAACCTGCAAGCAATCGAAGAACAAGCAAGAACAAGATGACAAGCAAACACTCACGGATGTGATAGAAGTTGGAGTTTCGATTCAAGTAATCGGGCGGTCTAGCCAACACGCGCGTTACAAGGAAGTAGCAGCAGCTATCTTACATCAAACAAAACCCGCGTTCTTTTGTGGCTACCACTTGCTTTTAAAGGGAAAACTAGAAACTCAGGATGGAGTCACGAGCATTCTTCGGCAGTTTCTGGACGTTTCATCTGTCCTCTGGCATTGATTCTTGATCCGTTGGAAAGCAGACGAAGAGACCTTTCCAACAAGTATTTATTTGCATTAAACAACCTTGGGAGTTGATAGATATGCTCCATTTAATCTTGGATTTCTGCAGTTACAAGAGTCCCTTCGGGTGCACGAATATTTATTGCATTGTTGCCTTCTCCACTCCTAGCTGGTTCAGTTCCTAAGCATTAAGGATAATAAAGTCATCACAAGACTTTAATAGTACCCATTGGAAAAATAATTAACTTGAACAGCTAGGAACGAGTTCACCAGATAATTAAGTTCACATGCACGGGCGCGTGTCATTGGTCCTTGCTTAGGTGTAAGCGGTGAAGTGTTGGCTGCTGTTGTGGTTGTATCAATGGCAGCGATGTCCTCATCATCCTCCCCTTCTTGCGCAATAGAGTCGTCCTCGACTCGAACGTGTCTTCCTCACGCAAGTATGGTTTCAAATCATGGTCCCCAATCAACTTCCACGATGTTCCATGCCCTTGATTTTCTCACAACGCGTCCCTTAATCCATGTAATAATTTCTGTAATTGAAAACAACAACTTATGGTGCAGCAACCTTTTCTCAATATATAAAATGTAAATCTAATATAGAAAGCATGCACCTTTGTTTTTATTATATTTATATCCCAGCCGGTGATGTCCTCATCATTCTCTCCTTCTTGGCAGCAAACCGTCCTCGGTTTGTTCTTATGTTCATCATCAATGCAACTCCTAGCAAAAGAACCATTATTGTGCAGTATCTCTTGTTCTTTAAACATGTGGTGAATTGAAGAAACCCAACTCACCAAATCCTTTGCTTGAACAAATGACATCGAATCTGTACTTTTAGATATTGGAATTTGAATTGTGGCATTGCTAAGCAGCCCACAAGGCTCTCCTTGTAAACAAACCTGTGTATTTAAATCAAAACAAGAGACTCTCGAGATAATATGATTAGTTAAAGCACCTTGGTCAAGACTATTATTTTTAGAATTTACATGCTGTTTCAAATCTGAACATATGTAAACTCTATGCACAAAGTATACTCCTTGATCATTGTATTTTCCAATTACGTGAAAACTCATTTGATCAGGACATGGCAAATCAGGTCTAGTGAGTAATTTCTCATTTAAAGTACTAAGTTCACAAAGATCATCAAGTTCAATATAACCCCAAGTATTTAAAGAAGATAACAATTTCTGTTCTTCCTTTTCACTAGCAATGTGAACAACATGTATCAAATCACTGGCAACAAAGTCAACCTGTTCATTAACTAGTTGTGGCATGTATACAAGTGAAGTATTAACACACAACTCTTCTTTATTACAAGGAGTGTCAAGCAAATCATCTAGTAACAAAGCAATTTCAGCAAAAGATTCTACTAACGATGGCTCTATAATAGCATGAATGGTGGAGAATTGTGTTTCATCAAGAGTACACTCACCTTGATTAATTTCAGCACATATATTACCTTGCAAAACCTTTTCCGATGATGTAAGTGCATTTTTATTCTCCTTTTCCTGTTCAAGGTTAGTAGTACTAGCAGGCACACCAAATGGTGTTTCCTCTAAATCAATAGCAATCTGAATTTCAGCTTGACACGCAAGTTCAAACAATTGAGAAAGAGAATTATATGTTTCATGATGAAGCAGTTCCTGAATTTCCTTGTTAAGCCCACGTAAAAACCTTTGTTCTATAGATTCTTCACATTCATCTATAGCACAACGTAATAAACAAACATGCATATCATGATAATATGAGGCAACACTTCTGCTATCTTGTTTTAAACATTGTAGTTTCTTTAATAGAATATCGGCATAATATGGAGGAACAAAAGCATCTCTCAAATATTTCTTTAAGTCTTTCCAAGATTGAGGTATTTTATCATGTCTACAAAGATGTTTCCAATGATATGCAGCATCTTTAACTAACACTTTAGAGGCAGCCATAACCTTTTCTCTTTCAGACAAGTTATACTTTTTAAATTCATTATCTACAACTAGCTCCCATTGAATATATGCATGAGGATCATAATTTCCTTCAAAATAAGGTATTGTACATTTGAACCTAGCTAGAATTTCATCACATACCTCATATTTATCGTGTTGATCTCTCATGTGTCGATGAAGATGTCGATATTGAGCTTCACTATATCCTACCTCCATGTGTATCCCTGCCATGATTAGTAGTAGACAAGAAACATACAAATAATATGTACGCTCCTATCAACTACAAGATTGTGAAGGCACAACGTCACACTCGCTCAATCCTGTATCAAGCTCTTACAAGTTCTTACCACACAATGCAGGAGGCGTCGGCAAACAGCAAGAACAACAACAAATGGTGACTGCCAGCACAACCCGGTGGTGTTGTAGGTAATTTTGTGGAGCTGTAGGTGGCTGCTAAAACAATTGCACAAAGGAACAGCTAGTACCACGTTAGTCACAACAAGTTGAATAAACGTTCCGCGATGATACTGTGCTGGTCCTAGTCCAAACCGTGATAGAGACGTGAGCCGTCACCCAAACGTAATCACCAAAATGCTCAAAATAGCAAGCTGAAATCAAATGGAAGCAATAACAGGCCAAAATCAGCTCTCTGCAGATTGGACAAGAGATCGGACAAGGGTTCGGACAAGGGATCGGACAAGCAACTAACAGGACCGCTTCTCCTTTTTTTGTTTTTTTTTTCTTTTTTTTGACCTGTGCCTTGTTTCTTGCTGATCTGTGCGGCTTTTGTTTTGCACTTGCCTTTTTCTCTCCTTGTAACTTCAGCTAGAGAATGAAAATGGAGATAGAACAAGGTGCACGAACTCAAAACTCTAGCGGTAAAAAACGTAGGACCAGCAACTTGACACAAAGAAGTAACCGTGAATTCAACAAGCCGAGAGCTAAGTAGCAAAGCAAAGGCACAAAATGTTTTTGGGATTTTCAGATCGAAACTATCTTTGGGCAAAAGTGGACTGTAGGAAAAAAAAAACAAAGAACAAAGAACAAAGGAGAAGGAGATCTCTCACCGATCAACCTGAAATCTGATACCACTTAATAGACCCCTACGGGTACGGGGGAGCCCGATCTTTCGATGAGAGATGGAGGATGTGGTGAATTTGGTAGAAGCCGACGTTGGCTGCCCGACTACCACAACCAAGATGGTGTGGCGCCTTGAGCGACAGGTACACCGTCTCCTGATAACTACGATTTGGGGGTGGAGATCGACGTTGTGCTACCCGACTACAACAACCACAAGGATGCTGCGCCTTAGCGATAGTTACACCGACTCCGGTTGTTGCTGCTCTTGCCGTGCCAAGAACAGCCTTGAACCTGCAAGCAATCGAAGAACAAGCAAGAACAAGATGACAAGCAAACACTCATGGATGTGATAGAAGTTGGAGTTTTGATTCAAGTAATCGGGCGGTCTAGCCGACACGCGCGTTACAAGGAAGTAGCAGCAGCTATCTTACATCAAACAAAACCCGCGTTCTTTTGTGGTTACCACTTGCTTTTAAAGGGAAAACTAGAAACTCAGGATGGAGTCACGAGCGTTCTTCGGCAGTTTCTGGACGTTTCATCTGTCCTCTGGCATTGATTCTTGATCCGTTGGAAAGCAGACGAAGAGACCTTTCCAACAAGTATTTATTTGCATTAAACAACCTTGGGAGTTGAAAGATATGCTCCATTTAATCTTGGATTTCTACAGTTACAAGAGTCCCTTCGGGTGCACGAATATTTATTGCATTGTTGCCTTCTCCACTCCTAGCTGGTTCAGTTCCTAAGCATTAAGGATAATAAAGTCATCACAAGACTTTAATAGTACCCATTGGAAAAATAATTAACTTGAACAGCTAGGAACGAGTTCACCAGATAATTAAGTTCACGTGCACGGGCGCGTGTCATTGGTCCTTGCTTAGGTGTAAGCGGTGAAGTGTTGGCTGCTGTTGTGGTTGTATCAATGGCAGCGATGTCCTCATCATCCTCCCCTTCTTGCGCAATAGAGTCGTCCTCGACTCGAACATGTCTTCCTCACGCAAGTATGGTTTCAAATCATGGTCCCCAATCAACTTCCACGATGTTCCATGCCCTTGATTTTCTCACAACGCGTCCCTTAATCCATGTAATAATTTCTGTAATTGAAAACAACAACTTATGGTGCAGCAACCTTTTCTCAAATATATAAAATGTAAATCTAATATAGAAAGCATGCACCTTTGTTTTTATTATATTTATATCCCAGCCGGTGATGTCCTCATCATAAAGGCAAACTCTAGTCCGGAGTATATCTTCGAACATTGACTCTTCCGAGAGCTTCTTGCCAGCTAGGATGGAAGACTTATCTTTTTTCTTAATAGATTAGTCTTTTACCATTTTAGCCCTATTAAGGGTACCGAATAGTTTCCACTATGTCGGTTGTAATAGAGGGGTAAAAGGGTCTTTTCCTTAATGTTTGGGCCTATAAATACCCCCCATTTTACCCTGTAACGAGGATCGAATACTGAGTTATTCAATACACATCTTCGAATTGTTTTGAGCTATTATCCTTTCGGAGGCTTGAAATAGTTTAATTCACAAACACTTTGTTTGTTAGTTTCTAATCTCTAGAAACATGTTAGCATAATCTTTTACGCCAACAGTTGGCGCCGTCCGTGGGGAACTTAATCCAAAAAACTTCGTTCTCTACCAAGTTCTCAAACCATGCCTCCCAAGCGGAGTTCGGGTGGTAGTCCTACTCAGAGGTCCCCTCGGACCTCCAGAGTAAGATCTTCTTACACATTTGAGGTCGGAGGACCTTCGACATTTCCTCCACCTCGGACTCCAGAAGGAATTCCCCTTCCCCGAGCATACGGAGTTCCTCCCCCAACTCCATCCATACTTCGGCCAACCGGAGTTCCTCTTCCACCTCAAGTTCCACTTCGAACTGATGCGTACAGTTCTTGAGACCCGGAAGGTCCTTCCGGAGGAGATGAAGATGACCTTGGCGATATGGCCGCTCAAATGGCCAGTCTCCAAGCTGAAGTAGCGAGGTGGCGGCAAGAAGCCGCAGACAGGCTTCGTCCTCAGACCACCCCGGTCATCCCCGAAGTGCCCCAAGACGATGAACTTCATTATCCTGAAGCCCCCGAGAATGCTTCCTTCGACACCGAGTCTCGGCTGCATCCCGAGCTACAGAAAGTGCGCTTCGATCCTAAGTTTAAAACTTCGAAACTTTGCAAATATGTTGGAGACAAAGACCCTGGGGAGTTCTCCCATTCTTATGCAGTAGCAATTGAGGCCAGTGGAGGAGTGCGAGACACCATGGCCAAGTGCTTCCCTCTAGCTCTTGAAGGGGTGGCTCTACGGTGGTTCTAGTCCCTAAATCCAGGGTCAATCAGAACCTAGGAGCAGTTAAGGAAGAAGTTCATAAGAAACTTTCAAGGTACCTTCGTACCCCCAATGTCTATAGGAAGTCTTTTCCAGGTGAAGAAGCTCCCCGAAGAGACTTTAAGGCAGTATTTCAAGCACTTCGCTCATGCGAAGTCACAAATTCGAGGGTTAACTACATCCTCCATAGTTGATGCATCTCGAGAGGGAGTTACCCATGCGGGCCTCCTTGATAAACTTCACAGGAAGCAGATATCTTCTGTGGCTCAGTTGATGTCTTATTTCGAAGAATATGCAAGGTCAGAAGAGGGATGGCTTCAGAGAACTGCCACAACTCCGTCAATCATGCAAGAAGTCAAGCTGGAAGTGAAGACTTCAACACAGTCGTAGGGGCCCAGCGTCGAAGCTCAGCATGACAGGCGTCAGGGGCAAAAGCATCCTCCTTCAGAAGTCTTGAACATTGCACCTCCGTAGAAATTTGCCCCAAGGACTTCGCAACCTTCAGGAAGCAAGACCAGCGGCTGGAGGCCGCCAGGGAAGCCGGCTGGCAAAGCCCAGGCCTTCTTCTGTTGTGTCCATGGTGAGAATCGAAGTCACGCAACTGATGCGTGTAAGTCTATACTCGCTTTAAGAGGTGAGTACCTTGAAAGAACTTCGGGTCGAGGCACTACCGACCGAGTTCCGACCGAGGTGCGTCCGGAGCCTGTCCAGGCTGTGGCGCGTATAGAGAACTTTGACCCTGCAAGATGGCCTCCGATGGTCAACGTTATGCCACCTCCGAAGCAGGAAGATGGTCAGGATCGAGGGAAAAGAGTAGTCCTCCCCATCTCCGGAGGAGGGACCCTCGGAAGTATGTCAAAGAGGCAGAGAAGAGAATATGTTCGAGAAGTGGGCCATATTGGAACTTCTTTGTTCGCAGCTGCTATGCCTGAATGGTCCCATGTGCTGATATTTTTTTCTGTAGATGATGCAGCTGGCATAAAGTTTCCACATGAAGACCCACTTGTCATCACTGCCGACATAGCAGGGACTGAGGTCCGGAGAGTACTGATCGACGGAGGGAGTTCAGCGGATATTATCTTTGTCCAAGCTTTTGATCAACTCTACATCTCCAGGAAGCATCTTCTCCCAGCAGCACGTCCTTTGCAAGGCTTCGCAGGACCTCCTCTTGATGCCCTCGGCCAAATAGGCCTGGAGGTTACCTTCAAAGAGGGGTTACTGGCCAGGATGGAGGAAGTGATTTTTGATGTTGTGGATGCCCCATATGCATACAATGTTATCTTCGGAAGAGGCATGTTGAATCAATTCAGAGTTGTGGCGCATCATAATTATCTGTGTATGAAGATGCACACACAAGCGGGAGTGCTCACTGTTTTCGGAGATCAGGCCACTACGCAAAGAGCGGAATATGGTCATGGCCCTCCTCTTGACCCGAGGCAGGTGAACAGCGTGCAAGGCAACCCAGAAGATTTTTCTGCTCCAGGCGAATCTTCGAAGAAGTCCTTCCCAAGGCCAAGCCCTAAAGGGGAAATTATAACGAAGGTTATTGTCAAACACGACAAAGAATATTCATTTCAGTTTGGCAAGAACTTGCCTCAAGAAGTCACTACTTCGTTAGAAAAAGTAGTTGAGGAGAATTTAGATATCTTTGCTTGGTCCGATGAGGACATTACCGGAGTTAGTCGGGATATTATTGAGCATAGTTTACTTGTGAACCCGAAGGTTTGGCCTATCCGGCAAGGACTCCGGAAGCTATCTACGGAGAGGGCTATCCTTGCTAAAGATGAAGTGGAAAAGTTGCTGAAGGCTGGGATTATCAGAGAGGTAGCTCATATGGAGTGGCTAGCCAACCCATTCTTTGTTAGGAAGAAATCTTCCGGGAAATGGCGCATGTGTATTGATTTTACATCTTTGAATAAAGCATGCCCCCGTGACCCCTATCCCATGCCCCGAATTGATCAATTGGTTAACTCCACTACTGGTTTGAAGTTATTAAGCTTCCTGGACGCGTATTCCGGCTGTCATCAAATCTGGCTAAAGCGCGAAGATGAAATCAAAACAAGCTTTGTAACTCCTTCGAGAGTCTTCTACTATGTAAGAATGCCCTTTGGCTTGAGAAATGCCGGGGCAACTTTTTCGAGGTTAATTGCTAAGACTCTAGGTCATCAAATAGGCTGCAATGTAGAAGCTTATATGGATGACATTGTAATAAAGAGTGCTTTAAAGCACCAACATAGCCTATACTTAGCAGAAACATTCAATAGCCTTCGGCCATGTGGAATCCGTCTTAACCCCAAAAAATGTATCTTTGGGGCTCAGGATGGAAAGCTGTTAGGGTACCTAGTTTCAAGCAGGGGGGTTGAAGCTAGCCCCACTCAAATAACTGCGTTGCAAAGGATGGCTCCTCCAGAAAATTTGAAGCAGGTGCAAAAGCTGACTGGTCGTCTGGCAGCACTTAGAAGATTCTTGGCAAGGTCTGCGGAGAGAAGTTTACCCATTTTCAAAGCATTGAAGGGGTCCGAAGATTTTGCATGGACACCGGAGTGTCAAAAAAGCTTCAAAGATATTAAAAATTATCTCAGTAACCTCGCTACACTCACGGTGCCTGTTGCCGACGAAACCCTACTCCTTTACCTTGTAGCTACTGGCTCCGCTGTCAGTGCAGTCCTTGTTAGAGAAGTTGATTTCAATGGAAAGTTGGTGCAGAATCTAGTCTATTTTGTATCTGAAGCATTGTCCGGAGCAAAAACAAGATATTCCGAGCTTAAGAAGTTCACCTATGCTCTGATAATGGCTTCGAGGAAGTTAAGGCATTATTTCCTAGCACATAATGTGATTGTACCAACTTCATATCCCTTGGGAGATATGCTCCGAAGTAAGGATTCCACGGGAAGAATTGGGAAGTGGGCTGTTGAATTAGCACCCTTCGGCATCTCCTTCGTGGCAAGGACAGCAATTAAGTCACAAGTGTTGGCGGATTTTGTGGCAGAGTGGACTCCCCCTGCAGCATGGACTCCGGAGAAGCCAGGTGAAGGAATTTGGACCATATACTCCGATGGAGCTTTCCAAGCATCTGGAGCAGGTGTCGGAGCAATAATAATTTCGCCTTCAGGGTAAAAGGCAATGTACTCTGCAATACTCAACTTTAAGTCTACCAATAATACAACGGAGTATGAAGGAATTTTGTTAGGACTTCGAAAGGCACGTGCTTTGGGGGCTACAAGAGTTGTTATTAAAACAGATTCTCAAATTGTAGCAGGGCACGTAGATAAGAGTTTTCAAGTTTGACATCCACAGCATGCAAAATATTTGGAATAAATCCGTAAGATTGAAGCAGCATTTAAAGGGATTTCCATTCGAAGTATACCCAGAGCCGAAAATGCGCAAGCTGATATCTTGGCGAAAGCTGCAGCTGGAGCTATGGACATTCCAGAAGAAGCTTTTTACGAAGAACTCAGTACACCTTCGGTACCACAGATCCCTTCTGTGGAAGTCCTTTGCATTCCAAGTACAGATTGGTGAAGTTCAATTATGGAATTGTTGCAAGGAGAAGCAAATTTGCCTAAAGGGCCACAGCTTTCGAGGTTGAAGCTTAGAATTCGAAATTATCATATAATCAACGGTATTTTGTACAAAGCCGGAGTATGTTCCCCTCTGCTCCGATGTATATCTCAAGCCGAAGGTCAAGAGATTCTTCGAGGAATTCATGAAGGACTTTGTGGTAGCCATCTGGCCCCTCGAGCTTTGGCAGAAAAAACACTTCACCAGGGGCTTTATTGGCCTACAATAGCAGCTGATGCAGAGAGCTTAGTCCGCACTTGCCAGGGTTGTCAATGGATGGGAAGAAGAAGTCATCGTCCACCAACAACTCTTCAAGTCATTGCCCCAGTATGGCCCATGGCCAGATGGGGCATGGACCTTATTGGCCCCTTCCCAATAGCAAAAGGAAATTTGAAATTCGCAGTGGTAGCAATTGAGTATTTTTCCAAGTGGGTCGAAGCAGAGCCCCTAACAGCTATCACTTCGAATAATGTACAAAATTTTTTCTGGAAAAATATCATATGCCGGTTCAGAGTGCCTCGGCAACTCACAGTTGACAATGAGACACAATTTGATGCAGAGCCCTTCAGGAAGTTTTGCGAAGATCTGGGCATCCAATTATGCTTTGCTGAAGTGCGACATCCTCAGTCTAACGGAGCTGTTGAAAGAGCCAATGGTAATATCTTGTCAGGGCTGAATCGAAGAATAGTGGGATTGTCAAAAGGATTGTGGACCGAAGAGCTCCTGAAGATTCTATGGTCCATCCAGACCACTCAAACAAGGTCTACAGGTTTCACTCCTTTCAGACTATTATTCGGAGACGAAGCTATGATGCCAACGGACCTCAAAGGAGGATCCCTTCGCAGCACCGAACCGGAAATAGAAGCAGAAAGGCAAACTTCGCTTGATTTAACAGAAGAAACAAGACTTCGAGTTGTCGCCAATCTGTCAAAGTATCAGCAGCAGACGAAGACTTGGTTCAACCCGAAGGTCAAGCTTAATGAACTTAAGCTGGGTAATCTTGTTTTACGAAGTATTATAGCACCAGGGAAATTAGGGAATAAATCGGAAGGTCCATACATAATTGTTCGCTCAGGGCGCCCTAGTTCTTTTAAGTTAGCTAATTTGGAAGGCGAAGAGTTAGCGCATACTTGACATGCGGAGCACCTAAAGCGATATTTCGCATAGGGGCTCCTTGTAATTATTTGTAAACACATTCTGAATTAATAAAGTTCATGGTTCAGATAATGCCTACCCCTCAAACACTTCATACTTCTAGTGGATGCACTGGAAGAGCGGAGTTGGCTGGGAGGGAAGTGTCATTAATTTGAACCAATTTTTTGGACTTCGAACCACCGGTTCAAAGCTTCCGACGAGGTGGGAAAGTCACTGAAAAACGGATTCCAAGCCACCGGCTTGAAAGCATCCGTAAAAAGAGTCGAAGGAGACCAAATAATGCGGATTCCAAGCTCCGGCTTGAAAGAATCCGTAAAAAGAGTCCAAGGAGACCACTGCGAATTCCAAACCACCGGTTTGATAGCATTCGCCAAAAAAGAGCCGAAGGAGGCCAAAACAAAACAGAGTTTGAGCTGATAAGCTTCTAATATATGTGAAAAGAGTCCAAAGTGACCAATTGTTTGGGACATTAAAGTGTCCGTAAAGTTTGTCCGAAGTGACTTCTTTCAAACAAAAGGTACTAAGTTACCAGTTTTATTACTCCAAGTAGTCAGACATTTTATAAGATTTTAATCAATCCTTAAATTGCTGAGGGGCTCCGAGCCTCCAAAATTGTACTCCTAAGTTTTTCTTTGCGCCTAACCATCTTCGAGTGTAGTTCGAAGTTGCTTACGCCCAAAGAGGGGCTAGGAAGTAGGGAGACAATTTTAAATCAATCTTTATTATCCAAACAGATTACATTACATTACAAAAAATCTGTGTCTATACTAAGAAGGAATCGAAGACCCCTTCGATCTCTAGAGCTACTAGTTCTAGAGCCAGGAGTCTTGATAACTTTGCGTTTAACTCTTTTCCCTCCCTTCGAAGCTCGAAAATCTTTTTGTTCTTGTTGAAGTTCAGCCCAAGTTCGAAGTCGTTCGGGGCTTCTTTCCCAGCTCTGAAGTTCTTCAGGCTTCTTCTCTTGTTCTTCAGCAATACCTTCGTCCTCGGACCACGCAATGTCTTCAGAAGACGAAGTTTCCAAGTTAACTTCTTTCTCTTCCTCCTTAATATAAGATAATATATCTTTGCATATTTCGGGCGCAATTGCACTGGAGCTCTCTCGAGGAATCAAAAATCGAGGTCATTTATGAAGTTTTAAAAGATCGAAGGTAGCCCATAGCAGGCGGAGTTCTTCGGTAACGTTTAATACTTCGACATCATCCATACGAGCTTGAGAAGCCTAAAAACATGATAAGTAAATTTTCATTCATAATGTATGAAAGCATGATTTTTACATAGTCAGGATCCTAAAACAAAGCTAGACCTGCGGGTTCGGTGGAGGCTGGCTGCTCGAGGCTTGAGACCGAGCTTGCTTTTGGCGTTGCCCCTCTTCGATCCAAGCCTTGATCGCGGTTCGACCTTCGGCTCTCCATGAAGCTTGAAAGGCTTGCCAAGCCGCGGCCACGTCTTCAGAAGGGTTAAGCAGTTGGTTCTCATCGAAGGTGATGGGAGCCTCCCACGAGTCTGGCGTTATCGATAGCCCTAGATCCTTGTAGTAGCGAAGTACTCTGAGAGCAACCACTTGGCCGGAGATCTCTCCATACCGAATGCCTGCTGTCTTCATCATCTTCGCAGCTCCTTGGATCATTTTGAGCCGTCGCAACAGGGGGACGTTGTCATTCGAAGGTAGTGTCCAAGTAGTACCGAAGTACTCTAGAACACCTAAGAGATTGTTCATGACCTCAGCAGCTACCTTCTCCGACTTTACCTTATCTTCATTCAAAGCATCCCTTGCCGAAGTCATTTCATCTACTACAGCGGAGAGCCTAGTAGCCTCCGTAGCCAGAGAACTCTTCGGGCTAAGCAAGTTGCTAGCCTCTTCCGTAGCTTTAGCTTTTTCTTCTTGGAGCTTAACTAGCTCAGCCCCCGCCATAGCATGCTCTGCCCGCATCTTTTCTATCTCGGCCCGAAGCACAATCTGTTCGGCTTCGAGTTTTTTATTTGCAGCCTCCAAATTCTGTCTGGCCCTCCGCTCCGCTGAAACCATTTCGTCTAAGCGGGAAACTCGAACTTCGGAGACGTTAAGACTCCTCTGGAGAGCAGTAACCTTCTCCTGAAGATGAAGACTTCCGCGCTCATTCGAGACAGCTGCAGCTCGAACCAAAACTATTTGCTGCGAAGAGAAAAAAGCAAGGTGAGAAATTATTTTTAAGTTGAGATTAATCTTGTTTTGCAGATACTTCGTACCTGGTATGCTGCCCGTTCCAAGGCGGCATTGAGCTCCAAACCCTCAGCTTCGCCAAGAATGGCCACTAAGTCTGTCTCCCTGACTTTGCGGTTAGCTCGATCCAAAGGCTCGAGCAGGGTCCAAAGTCCGGTCCTTCGCTCCAAGAAAGGAGCTAGGAGGGGGAGCATGGACAGGGCCCTCTGATCGTCTTCGTTCAGCGAGGGGTCAGAGCGTTGTGCTGCATCTTCGAAGACCTCAGTAGAATGGCCCCCCTCCGTAGATTGACCTCCGTCTATTGATTCAGACGAAGTTAATCCTGAACTCGGAGCAGGAAAGGGGTCCATTTTGCCTTTACCTTTTCCAGGCCCCATCTGTGCAACTTCTGGAATTGGCCCCGGAGATGTTGAGGTCCCAGGAGTCGTATCTTCGGGAGGAGCCACTTCCATAGGAGCGGACCCTGCTGAGACAAAGGTATTATATATTGCATAATTTTGCAGGGAAAAGGAACAAAGGGTTCATGCGATGTTTACCTCTGAAGTCCTGTCGGCGGGTGAGTACGGGGCTGCTCAGAGGGTCAAAGGCTACCCCGAAGTCTTCATCGGATTCAAATCCTAGAACCGAAGGGTTGATTGTTGAAGCCTCTCTTGGAGCTTCAACTACCGCTTCATCCGGATTCGAAGTTGGCTCAGCAGCAACTTCGACTCCGCCTTCAGTCATAGGGGCTTCACGCGGCAAGTCTGGCTGAACAGTCAAAGTCCCAGCCTGTTCGGAGCCACTCGGAACATCTGGCGCATTTACGGCATCATCAGTGGTTGCATCCGCCCGGGTTTCATCCTCGGTGATCAGGTCAATGAGGATTCTTCCCTCATCCTCAGAGGAATCGGAGACTGAAGCCACAGGACTTGAAGGCGCCATAGTCTTTGGCTTTCGGGCTACCTTTTTTGTGGGGGTTTTAACCGGAGCTGAAGTCCTGGCTTCCGCCTTCCTTTTCTTCGGTCCTCGCTCTGAAGGTACCTAGTCTGGAAGAGGAGGGGGAGCAACTCCGAGTACACCCCATACTCGGTTGAGTCGCTCCAAGTTACCTACTAGATTTGTTCTCCACTCCTTCTCGGCCGGAGTTGGAACTCTCAAAATCTTCTCCGAAGCTCGAACAACTTGCTCCGAAGTCATGGGGGCTTGAGAAGCTGAAAGATAAGTTAGCATTAGTCATTTCATCAAACAAATATATATAGAACATATTGTTTTCAAAGTTACCTGCAGGGCTTGAGTTCGAAGAGATTTTTCGGAGTCCGCCCTCCGGATCTTCTTCGAAGGTGATAGGCCAGTTGGCCATCAGAGGAGGAATTTGAAGTCCAATGAACTCCTCCGCTAGGTCCCGCATGCTCATGCGGCGGCTAATTCTTTGAAGCAGGCTGAGGCGAGCTTCGAGCTGGCCGGGAACTGGGTGAACGAGGGCTTCCCTTCGGAAGTTTGTGTCCTGCAGGGGTCCGGCCAGACGACTCCCTGCCCCAACTTCGGCATAGAACCACCGGAGGATCCAATCTATGTACCATCTGGCATTGACGGCCTTCACTGGAAATCTTAGCTGAAACTCATCTCGAAGCCGGAAGTTGATGCTCCCGAAGGCTACCACAATCTTTTCTCCTCCGGGGCCTAGGTAAGTCTTGGGTTGGCAGGATGCCCTATGCAATGCTCTAAAGATCTCTGCTCTTCCTTCGTAGCCCTCAGCTCGCAGCGCCCATTCGAAGATGGTCAGGCGCGCTATTGCATTCGGAGAGAGTTGGGGAAGGGTGACGTGAAATAAATCCAGTATGTTCGATAGGAAATCGACTGCCAGAAGTCCTAATCCTGCTTCGAAGAAAGCTTCGAAGACTAAAACTTCTCCAGGCCTTGGCGAAGGGATGGCCTCTTTTACAGGTTTACGGATTATAACCTTCGAGCTAATTTTTCCTTCTACTGCTGTCGCGATCGACTCCCTCTTGCAGGTAGATGGCCCCAGTTGATAAGACTGGTCCGAATACTTCGACGATGCTGGGAGGAGATCGTGAGGACCACCATTTTGGGGATTCCTTACTGGTGCCGCCATTGGTGCTGCTACTACTGCCGACGGAGCCACCACCACTGAAGGCGCTGCTGCTGCTGCTGCCGCTGCCACTGCCGCAGCCGTAGCCTGCTGCTGGGCTAGGGCCGATGCCGCCCTAGGGACCTTGAAGCTTGTCCTCGCCATGAAGTTGCACTGATTGCTAAAGAAGAAGTCTAGAGGCTAGGGCTTGTTTGCACAAAAGCGGTGAGAAGGGTATTCGGGAAGGGTCTGGGTCCTCTATTTATAGCCCAGGCCCACGATTTTTTTACCGTTTACGTTTGCCGTTTCGCATTCTTGACCATTACCCCTTACGAAGTTAACGCATCGCGTAACTTCCGCTGGAAAGAAAAATCCAACGGCTATTTCTTCTAAGTCTAAAAAAGCTTTCGGGCTCCTTAAGTTAATTCCAAGATAGTTCGAATGTAACTGTTGGAACAATTGCGTTAGTTCCAGCAGGTTTTTGTGTGGGTGAGTGTGGTGTGGAGAATGAGCCTCGAAGGGCTCTAACAGAGGGAGAAAAAGGTTTATACTGGTTCAGGCCTCTCCGGGGAGATAATAACCCTACGTCCAGTTGTGGTGGATTTAGCATGGTACGCCCTAGTATGGAGTAATGATTCCAGGGTCTCTTGGCTCCCTGGAGCATGTCCCCCGTTACAAGGGCTTGGCCCTGCTTTTATAGGTGCACAGGCCAAAGGAAAAGACCGGGATGCCCCCTATGAGCCCTAGGCTTACAGGGGCAGAGAGGGGAAAAGGGCTAGCTACGGTACAAAGGTACTTTGCAGCTTTACAGCTTTACAGGAAATAACCTGCAAAATACAACCTCGGATAAAACATGCCTTCGGAGCTTGGACCGAAGGTGACCTCGAAAACTGTAGGAAATAAATGTCTGCGCTAGCTTGTTAGAAAGACGGAGCCTAAACGGCTCCGCAACGGTTAGAAAGTTACCGTTACCCTGCGCTGGGCCGCTTCGCCTTCGCTGGAGGCCCACTTGGCGGTGGGTTCGGCCCACGACTGTTGGAATTCTTACCGCGCCTATAAATAAGGGTTACCGCGTGCAGCTTCGGTACGCTTTCATTTGCTTCCTTCTCACTGCCTTACAGTCTTCGCTCTCTTCTTCTTTCTAGCTTCGCGCAGAGCCCCCTTCGCTAGTTTTAGCCCTTCGCCAGCTTTTAGCCCTTCGCACCGGAGGTCCGCCGAGATGCTGAAGAAGGCCGTGGCGAAGTCTTTGGCTTTGGGCCCGAGCTCGAGCTCCGCCCAACTGCAAGCGGTAGCGGCTGCAGCGGCGAAGCCTCCGCCCAGGCGGCTGGGGCCGAGGGACCTTCGGACGCCCTCCGACAAGTTCGAGCAGACCTTGGAGATGAGGGCTTTGATCTCGACGGAGGAGTCGGTCCGGAGGGCCTGCGAAGGGAGGGTCGCAACGAAGATCCAGCTTCGGGTCCCGGAGAAGTCGGAGGCCGTGCCGAGGCCTCGGGCTGACGAAGTGGTGGTCTTCGAAGCCTTCTTCGAAGCCGGCCTTGGGCTGCCAGCAGTGGGGATGCTGAGCGAAGTCCTCAAGGCTTACAACCTTGAGCTTCCTCAACTTTCGCCTAACGCAATGGCGAGGTTGGCTGTCTTCGAATGGGCCATGAGGGCCGAGGGCTGCGAGGGCCGCACGGATGTCTTCGTCGCCCTCCATGACGCCAACTGCCAGCCGAAGCCGAGGGAGGGGACAGACCGCGTCAAGAGGGCGCTGGCCTTCGGCAGCGCCAACTTCCAGCTCCGGAAGGAGTTCCAGGACGCCTTCCCGACAAGGGCCGTAAACAACAAGTGGTACTCGAGGTGGGATCAGGAGTGGTTCTATGCCTCCGTCGGCGCGAACTCCCCCCTTCGGAGTACTAACGCCCACATCTTGTACCGACGCGAAGGGGTGGTGAAGACCAGCGAAGACATCCTTCGCTCGAGGATCTTGCTGCTCCGGAGAGTGGCGGCGAAGATGAGTATGAGGGATCTTGCGGAGGAGTTCATTACCCTCCGGCTCAGCCCCCTCGCGCGCTCCTGGCCGGAAGGGCTCTTCCAGGCTTCGGGTCGAGGGGAACTTAGTGAGTTGGCCTCCGACCGCTTCTGTAAGTCTTCGCAATCTCTTCGCCTTTTATGCTTTGTAGATCTTCACTTCTGACTTAGATCTTCCGTGAAGCCGACCTTGAAATGAGGACCCCGGAGGAGGCCATCGCGGCGGCGGATCGAGTCGTCGGGACTCCAACCCCCGAGGAGCAGACCCAGCGCCTCGCGCTGGTGGGGTCCTGGGAGCGCTGGAATAGAGTATGGACCGCGCTCGACCTCGGAGGGCTCCCTGCTCTGCCGGACTTCGCCCACCTGACTACCTCGTCGGTCGGAGCCAAGAAGAAGAGGGGGGACGAGGATGAACCGGATGCTCCGGGGCCTCGGCTGGAGGTCTCCGCGGCCAAAGTCTCTAGCCTGGGGGAGGTTGCGGCGGAGCCCACAACTACCCTGGCCTCCAAGAAGGTGGCGAAGCCTTCGGCGGTGGAGGCCGACGCGCATACTCCGGCCGCCAAGGAGGCCACGGATGCTCCGGAGGAACCAACTTCGGGCGCGGAGGTGGATGCGCCAGCTTCGCAGCGAAGGAGCTGGAGGGCACACTTAGCCCCATCTTCCTTCCAAGAAATCTCCGACGATGGTAAACCCCTTTTTGCATGCTTCGCTTCAATATACGGATCTTGACTTGGCTCCCTGCAGAGGATGAAGATGATGCGAGGCCCGCCGTGGCGGAGCTGGTAGGCGGAGGTGGACCGAAGCCCACCGACGCGAAGCCCACCGAAGCTTCGAGCAGCAGCGGCAGCAGCGGCGGCAGCGACAGCGATTCGGAGTCCGAGAGTACTTCGTCCGACGACGAAGGCAGTGGAGGCCGCGAGGTCCCTCGAAGCGAAGAAGATGTCGACGTGGTGGGCTTGAGCCCCGCCTCGCCGAAGCTCGCAGAGGCGACCGTGGCGGTGGTTCACCCTTTCAAGCCGAGGGAGGGCGTGACAGTGGCGGCGATCCACGGTTTCCGCGAGGCTTGTGCTTCTGCGGAGGGGGGGGACTTGGTGGCCCAACTTAGCCACCTGGACCCCACGGATCTCTTCGTCAGCTCGAACGAAGTCCTTATACGGGTGAGCAAAGCCCCTGGGAACTTCGAACTATATGCTAGCCTTTTGTTAGTACTTATGATTTCTTGAATTTCTGCAGGCCTTCGCACTGAATGCGGCGGCTTCGACTTCTGCAGACAGGCGAATGGAGCGCCTCGCGGAGGAGAAGGAGGCCCTTCGCCACGAAGTCTCGGAGGAAGCCGAGAAGCGGAGGCAAGCCGAGGCTTCGGCTGTTGAGGCGAAGGCTAACGCCGACAAAGCTAAGGAAGCTTTGTCTTCGGAGATGGCTCGGCTCCGCGCGGAGCTCTAGGCTTCGAGGGACGCCGAAGCTCGGCAGGCGAAGGAGAATTCTTCGCTCCGCCAACGGGCCCGGGGTCTTGAAGACTTCGTCGTGGCCAATCTTGGCGAAGCCACCCAGAGCCTGACCGAGGTCCTTGAGAAAATAGGGACCGAGTGCCGGGCTCCGAACTTTGGCGATCGGGACCCGATTGGGGACCGCGTCGACTTCTTGAAGACTGCGGCTTCGATAGCGGAGGAAGCGCTGACAGGCTTCGCCCTTATGGCCGGTCGAGTCGCGGGCCAGGGGGTATTGCAGATGCTCCATGACGCGGGGTGTGACCACCTTCGGGCGGCAACCTCCATGACCCCAGTGGCCTTCGGGGGTCCGCACTTGGTGACGCCTCCGGCTGAAGTTCGCGGAGCCTGGCGGCGGCTACAGGAACCCTGGAAGGAGCAAGGCTGCGAAGCAGTCCTCAACCTCCAGAAGGCCCTTCGACACCGCCGATCCAAAGCGCCTACTGCGCCTGATCAGCCTTCGACTTCGACACCTCCGCCTCCGAAGGTGTAGATCTCCTTAGGCCTTTTGTAATACTTAGCTGCAGGCTTGTAAAAACTCTATCAGCTTATTAATATGAATGCGGGGGTTCTTTTATACCTGCCCAGGCTCAGCCTCCGAGTGTAGACCTCGAAGTGCTCGAGGACTCCGAAGACCTTCGACAGTTGTGGGCAGTCCTCGAAGTAGCTAGGTCCGAAGATCCCCCTCGGTTTAAGCTTCCGAGGGGGCCTAGCGGCGAAGCCATCTCCGACGTAGCTCAGGATTTGCTAGCCACTGTGAAGACGGAGTTCCTTCAGAGTTCTGATAAGGCGAAGCAAGGCTTCGGGTTTTTTCAATAAGATGGGGCAGAAATTGCTTTAGAGGCGAAGCAGGGCTTCGAATTCAGAGAGAAGCAGGGCTTCGAATATCAAAGCGAAGCAGGGCTTCGAATATCAAAGTGACTGCGAAATTGTACATCGAAGTGGTACTTCGGATAGTGGACGTACCTCGTAAGGTGACTGAAGGTTGGCCTCGTAGCCCCTGGGGCTTCGACGACCTTCGACGCGTGGAGCGGAGCCCCTTGCCGGAGGGCGGGCTCCGGTATGCGAAGGATAAGGGAAGGCGAAGATGGCCTTCGGACTAGACCTGAAGCCCCTTGCCGAAGGGTGCGCGAAGCACGAAGCCTCGAAGCTCCCCCCTCAAGCGTACTTCAGGTTGCAGACAATGGCAGAGCACTTAGCTTTTTGTACTAAGGTCCCCACGGACGGCGCCAACTGTTGGAACAATTGCGTTAGTTCCAGCAGGTTTTTGTGTGGTGGAGTGTGGTGTGGAGAATGAGCCTCGAAGGGCTCTAACAGAGGGAGAAAAAGGTTTATACTGGTTCGGGCCTCTCCGGGGAGATAATAACCCTACGTCCAGTTGTGGTGGATTTAGCATGGTACGCCCTAGTATGGAGTAATGATTCCAGGGTCTCTTGGCTCCCTGGAGCGTGTCCCCCGTTACAAGGGCTTGGCCCTGCTTTTATAGGTGCACAGGCCAAAGGAAAAGACCGGGATGCCCCCTATGAGCCCTAGGCTTACAGGGGCAGAGAGGGGAAAAGGGCTAGCTACGGTACAAAGGTACTTTGCAGCTTTACAGCTTTACAGGCGTGTCGGACTGCGCCAGGCTTTGACCAGCTAAACGACATACCAGGGGCGATGGGGCCCCCGGTACGGCCTACACTTAGATATTTCCTGGGCTCGAAGTAGGGGCCGGAGCCTTCCTGCAGAGGCTGCGAAGAGGGCTCCGAGGTGCACCCCGAAGGGGGCTTCGAAGCATGCCCCGAGCAAGGCTCCGAACAAGGCTCCGAACTGGAAGGCCTCCGAACCGGGTTCGTCGAACCGAGGCCTCGAACTGGGCTCCCGGAGGGCGGCCTCCGGCATCCTTCGCCCGGAGGGTGGCCTCCGGCATCCTGCGCCCGGAGGGTGGCCTCCGGCATCCTTTGCCCGGAGGGTGGCCTCCGGCGTCCTTTGCCCGGAGGGTGGCCTCCAGCGCCTTGCACCCGGAGGGTGGGCCCGAACTGGGGGCTCCGAGCCGGACCCCCCGATCTGAGGGCTCCGAAGCTACAGGCTCCGAAAGGCACCTTGGGACCTGAAAACAACACTTAGAGAGAAAACAGGCTCCGACAGTGCTGGGCTCTGGGCCGAAGGCTGTCGGAAGCTGACGTCATTTGGCCCCTGTTCAAGGGAAATATATTCCCCCAACAGTAACTTTCTTAAAAGTTAATTCGAAGTTTAGAATCTCCGCATATTTTGGAGATTGATTAAATCTGTTAACCCCTACGCATGATTATTTTTCTTGCGCGTACTGCTCTCCTAACATTACAGATCTAGCAAAGAAGAGTTTTCGAGGGGCTAATGTTGGGGGAAAATACTTCATCTTCAGGGTTATTGCTATAACAAGACAAAGGTAGGTGATTTAATCGAAGGCCTCCAGCATCCAACTCCGGAAGTATATTGGATCCAGTTCGAAGTATAAAGGCGAACTCTAGTCCAGAGTATATCTTCGAACATTGACTCTTCCGAGAGCTTCTTGCCAGCTAGGATGGAAGACTTATCTTTTTTCTTAATAGATTAGTCTTTTACCGTTTTAGCCCTATTAAGGGTACCAAATAGTTTCCATTATGTCGGTTGTAATAGAGGGGTAAAAGGGTCTTTTCCTTAATCTTTGGGCCTATAAATACCCCCCGTTTTACCCTGTAATGAGGATCGAATACTGAGTTACTCAATACACATCTTCGAACTGTTTTGTGCTATTATCCTTTCGGAGGCTTGAAATAGTTTAATTCACAAACACTTCGTTTGTTAGTTTCTAATCTTTAGAAACTTGTTAGCGTAATCTTTTACGCCAACACTAACCAAAACCGAACTTCCTCTCAAAGACTGATGGGTGATTGAATTCATATGAGCCCTTATGGGGGTGCTCGATGGTAAAATTGACAGCCAAAAGACAAGGGAGGATCACAACCTTGAAAATGCTAGTGGATTCCTCGTCTCGAAGCACATAAGGTAGAACTAGCCGATCAGGGCACTCATACTTTGACTACTCATAGGGATACCAAATGGTCTTTTCATAGAATCCAAGATAGAAGCCCGTAAAGCGGATGGCTAGGGGTTCAAAATACAAAGGGAAGGCTGAATGACAAGCGTCAACTTCACAAAGGGAGCAACATCGGTGATAAATAGGAGTAGCCGATTCTGGAAAATTGGCAGAAAATCACATGGAAGGAAAAAGGGGCCCACCTACAACATCGATTGTATAGACATTGGGACAAAGTTGAAGGAACCACCATGGGCCATTGAGGCAACCAATGGGATTACCAGCTAATAACTTGGCCGATACAAGATGAAGGAGGTGGTACGTGGCTCCAAGGAGGTATCAGCCGAGAGGGATTTTTACTTGGGCGGTGAGTTGTTCAACTAAGAACTGAAACTAAAAAGTTGGGCCCGAGATAGGCACACAGAAAACAAACCTCTCTAACTAAAGGGTAAGTAAGGCTACGTGTTCACATGTATCTATGGGGCCTGTCTTTTTGTTGTGCCATTTAATATACCTGCCCCAAGTATCGGTGGATTTGGTGCCAAGGTGGTGGACTGGTTTGGAACAGAAGAAGGAAGGGTCCGCCGATGAGTCAATATCAAGGTAGGTCAGAAAGAAAACATCGAGAAAGGAGGGATTCATCGGTCCATGGCCAAAAATGAAGGCATTCAAGGCATCATACCAAAAATAGCAAGAAGCATGTTGGGGGAAAATACTTCATCCTCAGGGTTACTATTACAACAAGACGAAGACAGGCTATTTAGCTGAAGTTCTTTAACGTCCAACTCCGACTTCCCTGGGTCAAGTTCAAAGATTTTAGGTGAACTCTAGTTCGGAGTATATCTTCGAACGAAGACTCTTCAGAGAACCTTTTTGCCAGCTAAGATGGAAGGCTTATCTTCTTTCTCATTAGATTAGTCTTTTACCATTTTAGCCCTATCAAGAGTACCAAATAGTTTCCACTATGTCGGTTGTAATAGAGGGGTAAAAAGGTCTTTTCCTTAGGGTTTTGGCCTATAAATACCTCCCGTTTTACCATGTAATGAGGATCGAATACTGAGTTATTCAATACACATATTCGAACTATTTTGAGCTATTATCCACTTCGGGGGCTTGAAATAGTTTACTTCACAAACACTTCGTTTGTTAGATCCTAATCTCTAGAAACCTGTTAGTGTAATCTTTTACGCCAACAAAGCGGCTAACATCAGCTTGTTCTGGTATGGCTCAATGAGCGAAAGGTCGGTGCAGTGTCCAATATCAACTTCATCCCAAAAGGCATGATAAGTAGCCAATACCGTAAGATACCAGTCACGCTAGCCAGGGAAAGAAGGGGGAAAGGGCCCAAAGATGGAGTCCCGGTCATAAGAAAGCATAGGGGAATATTTGAAAGAAATTCGGCAACTTTCAGCATTGATAAAATTCGTTGGATCAAGTTCACCAGAGAGGCCTAAGAAGAAATAAGAAGGAAGAGAAGCCATCGGGATCAACACTAGGTTCTGTAAGTGCTACAAGAAAGAGAAAAAATAAATGGTAAGAAAAAATAAAAAAAATAAGATCCAACAGAAGAACCAAGGGAAATGAAGAACAATATTAATGTCAAAGGCCTACCTCTAGGATCATGTCATTGGTTGCCATCGCCAGGGAGCTGATGATGAGCACAGGGGCGTGCAAATGGTTGGCCCAATCTTCCAATAGGTACGATTGAGGCGACGAGCGTATGTTGACGCTTTAAGGCTTCTGATCAGGGACCGAAAACCTTGCAATTGCTACACCCTCTCGTCTAGTCATTATCAACCACGCTTTCATGTAGTTGACCTCACCATGAAGGTTTTGATCCTGCAAATCAATCGTAGAACTTTGCAAGAACAAGGTAAACTCAATCTAAAATTGTAAATGATAATCTGAAGATTTAAGGTTTGGGCTTTTACAAACCATTATATGGTGAAACAACAATGACAGAATAATTTAAGCAAAACCCAACCCTAACTCATGGTTGCTACCAACTATTTATAGGGTTTGCAGAATAGAGTTATTGGTCGTGCCCTAGGAATATGGGCTTGTGCCCTAGAAGGACTCCATTCATAACGAGAACCCTGACTTAACCAAGTAAAGTTGCATCGTATACTAGTCAGCCCGATGATCGAAGGGGGCCATGATCCAATGGTGATGGCAATCGGCCAAGGTTTGATTATGATAGAGGTCCGAGTGGTGGCCGATGGCGATAGAGTGTCACAGTCAGCTACCGAGTGGAGCTCGATCGAAGCTGTCGGTAGTCGGCCGATTGCTGATGGAGATTTGATTGATGGCCGATGCCGATAGAGGTTTGAGCCTACTGCTGCTTGTAGTCCGTGTGGTGGTTGGCTGTGAGCCGATGGTGTTGATGATCGGTATGATGGCTTAAGCTAATGGAGTCGATGCCTGCTAAATAGCCGATGCTGTTGGTGATTCGAGTGGTGTCCGATGCAGATGGAGGTCGCAATCGGTAACCGGCCCGATACAGCATGTCTTATCCCATGTTCCTAAGTACAATACATTCATAACCAGAACTGAGTAGTCCACTCATAGGATAGTTGGTCTCAGTAACAAGGAGCGAATTCACCTAATCATTGATTTGTTAGACTCGGGCTCGAGTCATCGGTCCTTGGTACTCAGGTGTGAGTGTATCAGCCATGGAGATGTCCTCATCAACTGAAGTCCATGGTCGCCAGAGAAGGCGAAGACGATGAATGTAGTGGCCGCGGAAATACTTCCAACAGACGACGATGAGTTGAGAGGGCTGAAGGATGAAGTACTATGTATGTAGAAAGTGTAAAAGGAAAAAGAGTGCTAGGCAGGTACTTATAGAGTGAAAGGCAACCCCTCGACAACTGAGTCAAGCCGGTCCTGGTGGATTTGGTGGGATCGCCTCTAACATTTGACAAAAAGGTAATCATGAGTACGATTTTTGAAATGTCAAAATGTTTGCAGATCCAAGATCAGGGGAGCAAAATCTTCAGCCTATATATACCAATGCAAAAACTAAGTGAGATGAAGCCTGGTCCAATGCCGCCATGAGGAAAAGTTGATGCATTGGACCAGGCGACAACTGTCACATTCATTCATGGCCGAAGAAAGAATGAGAAGAGGAAGGAAGCCGATGTCTAATATATTATATATGAAGAATTGGAAGATGAAGGGTTTCAACTACTAATGATGAATTTGAAAAGACAATTGTGGAGGCATCTGAGGGGACGTGACAGCAGACGGTGATGATGATTGATAATTTCAAAGCATCGGTACCCCTTTGATGCTCCGAAACTTGGGGCATGTGTTGAAGCCAAGATTTGGTAAAGCCCGGGCCCACCAAAGATGTCGCATGGTCAACAGAAGTCAAAACAGTCCGGTCAAAGATGGTCAAAGAAGTCTGTCCATATGGTTACAATTTGACCGGACATGAAGGAGCCAATGAAGGAGGGAAAATGAGGATGATACATAATCGGTTACAATGTAGATTACTAGGATGATAAGTCTCCAGACTATAAATATGTATCTAATTAGCTAGGAAAACAATGACACAACCCTACAAACAAGTACTCTTTGGCACATCGCCACCCTTGGCTTCCCAAGGTTAATCCCGGCATGATTCAGCACTCGGAGCTAGGCTGCATCATTTCGATCTCCAGCGAAGAGGTGAGTCCCACCATCCCGATGGCTGTATCGGCTAGGTCAGTGTTCTTTAAGGTTGCATCATATTGATCTCTTGAAGGCATCGGCTGGGTCAGTACGGTCGCCGGTTTATCCCGATGTATTTGCTAGGTCTAAGGCTGCATCAGATTGATCTCTTAGATTGATGTGATTTATGTGTCATAGTCTAAGGTTGCATCAGATTTATTCTGACATCTTTTTCTATAGCATTTGCTTCATGCTATATATCGTTCATCTAAATAAAGCATGCCCGATACTTTGAAGTATTGTTGAGTTCATCGTGACTATCTACTATCTGGGTTAGGTCCAATCTTTTTATTATGATGATTTTGATGATACTGACATCACTACAACAAAACAGGGAACTTCCGTCGGCCAAAGCCAACGGAAGTTAGCCCTTTCCCGACGGAAGAAGCTAACTTCCGTCGGCAAAACGCTAACTTCCGTTGGCCTTTGGCCGACCGAAGCGAGGAGACAGAAGTTAGCTAACTTCCGTCGGCTTGACGTGGCCGACGGAAGTTAGCCCCGAACTCTGCCACGTCAGCAGGGGGGCGCTAACTTCCGTCGGCCAGGCTGGCCGACGAAAGTTAGGGGCAGCTAACTTCCGTCAGCTTTGGCCCTAGCCGACGGAAGTTAGCCTTTCTGCCCACGTGGCCGAAACCAGCTAACTTCCGTCGGCTACGGTAAAAGCTGACGGAAGTTAGCTGGTATTTTTTTTGTTTTTTCCTAGTTCCCCTACTCACACTCACATCCAACCACAATTTTAATCACATTCACAATACACATCTAAATTCACATTTCACATCCAAAATCACATTCAAACTTCACATATAACATCCAAAATCACATCTCATATCCAAAACTTCACACATCACATCCAAAATCACATAACACAACTTAATTCACATTCAAAGTCACAATACACATCTGCATTCACATATACCATTCAAATTCACATACAAAGTCACATAACACATCGAGATTCACACTACACATCCATACTCACTGATCACCCACATTTGGGTCGTGGGTGCCGCCGCTGCCTCCCGCTTCACCCACATTTGGGTCGTGGGTGCCACCGCTGCCTCCCGCTTCATCCACATTTGCCCGAGAGGCTCCATCCTGGCCAGGCGTACGGAAAGTCTGAAGAAATAGACAAAATTAGAGAACGAATTAACTCAACTACTCTTCTAAACACTAACTTAAGTATCTGAAGTAATGATATGTCAGGAGGTACCTCAGGTGATGTAGAATATAATGGTGGTGGCGGGGGAGGTAGTGGTTGGAAATTGGACATGTCAAATCCACCATGCTGCTGGGCTAGTTGCTACACATGTTGTAATGTAATCAGTTAGTTCTAAACCTATTTCTGAATACTTTTTAACGACAACACTCCAAACTAAACTTACTTGGATCATCGCCTGCTGTTGTGCTAAGCAGGCGGTATAGTACTCGTCGCGACGCCTCATTTCCTGCCTCATTTCCTCCCTCACCCGATCCACCTCCGGGGTTTCTAAAGAGCGACGACGGCTGGAGCCAACTCCGACAGAGCTCTGCGACGACTGAGCTGACTTTTGAGCTCTCACCGCTCTCGAGTCAATAACTCCATTGAACATGGAGTACCTGCAACATTGAATGAGTTAGTTACCATCACAATACCATACACAAAACATTAATAAAAACACTGTCTCACCGTCCATGGCTTTTGCCACCTCAGCTGGAGTACACGGCCATTTCGTCGACAGGTTCTCTCCGCCAATCATAGTCCTCTCCATGGAGTCGAACCATGTGTTCACCATACTGCGCCTACAAAAAACATGTCCGATTAGCTAGACGCAGAAAAATGAAATTACGTAAACTCTTAATAACAACTCACCAAATGGTCCGTGGCTGTCTGGCTACACAAGACATCTGGCTATGTAGGATCGCTTCCTTTGTGACCAGAGGTATACACCTCTATGTCACTTGGCACGTTGCCAGATTTAGCTTCCTGTACATTAGAAATGAGTTAGTCGCATTACAATGTATCTATAGCTAGAGAGTGACAGAAGGAGGTCTTACCAAGTGTTTAGCGTGGCAAATATGTCCGTCGGCACCATATCTGTGCTTCGGATCCGTCCCGCGGCATTGTCTTTTCTGCTCGGAAGTCTTCTTAAATGTGGCCGAAGACCAAATCTTGCAGAATTCGAAATATGCGTCCTCGCGGTTTGCAAACCATGGAATCCTCACCTGAACAGAGATGCTATTTGTATTATATGACAACAAATCTCAACAATCGAAGATTTAAAAAGTTAGAATTGTTTACCGAATGGTATTCTTCTTCAGTCAAATAGATTGACAGTGAGCCCGTTGCCTTGCTCATTCGTTGCCCTAGCTTCTCCTTGTAGTAAGAATTGTTCGCTTGAATACGGGCATACGAAATGGCGTCCTTCACCACCTTATGTGCATTGTTGTTGAAGACTTGAAGGGCATGGTTATGGTGATTGCCGACCTCTGGCAAGCAAAAGCGTAACTGCAAAAGTAATGATTAGTAAAGTGTTGTAACTCGAAAAGCCTAAAAGAAGATTGAAAAAACACATGCATACCCAGAAGTCATGAGACACTGCCCCCTGAGCAATTCTGTGGTGCCCGTTAGGAGCAAACCGGTACTGGTCCCATGTCTGGCATAGAACCCGCTCACCGGTCGGCATTGTCAGCACCCCTGGGTAGTGCAGATGACACAGGTTACCCAATATCTGGTTAACCTGCCTGACCCTCGAAGTGCCGTCAAACCGAGAGTCAATCCCAGATCTAGAAATACATAATAAATAAAGTCAGTTTAGTGAAAGAAATTTTTTGAAAAAAAAAGCAAAAAAATAGAAGAGTATTAGACTTACCCGTCACCTACAGGCGTAATCTCGATCTTGGCTCCACCGGAAGAGACTACTGATGGGGCAACCAAGTGGCTCATCCTGAAAGATACTGAGGACCCACCGGCAGCCTCAGCCCCTTCCTCCTGACCCGCACCCTCAGGGAGATCCCCCAGCCCCGCACCCTCCTGGTCATCCCCCAGCCCCGCACCCTCCGGGTCATCCCTCTGCCCCACACCCTCTGGGTCATCCCTCTGTGCCGCACACTCTACAACATCCCCCTCCTGCCCCCCAACCACCGGATGATCCTCGTGACCCGCGCTCTCCAAGTGTTCTTCCTCCTACAAAACAGTATTGAAACAATTAGTAATAGTTTATAACTGGCATAAAAACAATCTGAAAGTTACCTCCTCATCTAGTTGCAATGCAATAGGCCGACCAATTAATGTCGGATCTATGCATCTCAGGAGCTGCTCTTGACGACGTCTGTTTGAAGAAGAGGAACTAACCTGGAATAGGGTGTCCTCCTGACTCGTCGGAGTACTCGCCGGAGTACTCACCGATGAACTCCCCAAGCGGAAGAGCTTCCTCATGACACTCCTCACCTTTTTCGACATCCTGTTCAAAATAAGCACAAACAAGCATTTATTAGTAAAGAAGGTTTGTACATATGAAAAAACATGTAATATGAAGTATATTGCATATGCATATATGAAAACAATTACTTGTCAATTATCATCAAAATCAGGATCAATTTGTCCTTTTCTCCCCAAAGCACGCCATGTTACTTTTTTCTTCTAATGTTGGTGTTTCCTTTTCTCGGGAACTGTCACATCATTAGAATCGCTGAGAAAAGAATCTGTCGACGATTCTGACTCTACATTAAACGAAGTCGGTAATTCATCATCTTGGTAAACCTCATCGACCTCTTCAACCTCCAATTGATAAGCGCCATCACTAGGGGTGTGTAGACGTTCCCGAGGATTCACTTTGTAGACTACCCACCAAGCACTTAGTTTTTCACATGGGTACGACATATAATACACCTGCTCGACTTGGTGAGCAAGGACAAAATTATCACAACCAGATAATCGTTCCGCGTGTTTGACTTCAACCATCCCAAATTGGTTTTCACGAGTACCATGTTTAGGGTCAAACTAATCACAATCGAAGAAGACTACTTTAATCTCCTTATTCCCGACAAAATTGTACTCGATTATATTTTTGATGATTCCATAATACATAGTTTCGTGTCCTTGTCCATCAACGACCCTTGTAACAACTCCAGTATTAGTTGTTGCCGCTGGAGGTCGATATGCTTCAAAAATAGTTGAACGGAAGAGAAAACCATTAACATCATAGCGACTGTAAATTTTGGCACTAATACTCCCGTAAGAGAGCTGTTGCAAGTCTATATGTACATTATCAGCGAGCACGCACTGCAAATCATAGGAGATTATAAGATAATTAACCTAGTAGAGTAAAACAATACGTGTCACAAAAGGTAAGGATTTACATGTTCTCTGAACCAAGTGAGAAAACTAGGCCCACCATTTACTCCTTCTCGACGCAATTTATCTAATTGCTTCTCCGTTGGTTGACGACCAAACGTCAAGTATTTCGAATCAAACATACTGTCAATATTGTAACGAATAGGTAAACAAACGGGTAGGTATAAAATTTGGAGGTAAAATATAAAACTAAAAAGAATCACTTACGCGAAATATTGTTCCATCTCTTCCATATTTGAGTACATGTAGAGCAAGGCATATGTTCGTTCTTCCTGAGTTACATAATATGTCATGGAGACACCAACAGTTATGCCCTTCCACCCAAATATTTGGAGATCACTACAAGGATGGTCTTCATCCATATGGTACCGTGTAGCAGGTGTGTTGACATTGTGATGCTCAGCGAAGTATACACTAGTGAAGTATGATATCTCTTTCAATTTAAATTCTTCTGCGATGCAACCTTCAACTCTGGCCTTATTACCAACCATCGCTCTAAGCTTCTTTAGGGACCTTTCAATATGATACATCCACCTATATTGCATAGGGCCACCTACCTTAGCTTCATATGGCAGATGAACCAGTAAATGTTGCATTGGATTGAAGAACCTTGGAGGGAATATTTTTTCCAGTTTACATAAAAGCATCGGGATCTCTTTCTCTAGCATCTCCATCATATCTTTCTTAATTTGTTTCGCACAAAGTTGTCTATAAAAATGGCTCAGCTCAGCTAACGCCTTCCACACATCATCATTCAGGTACCCGCGAAACATTACAGGAAGGAGTCTTTCCATTATTATGTGGTAATCGTGACTTTTCAATCCATTTAATTTCCCTGTCTTCAAGTTCACAGCTCTTCTAAATCCCGCGGCGTAACCATCTGGGAATTTCAAATTTTTCAACCACCTCATTACTTGTTTTTTTCTTTAGGTTTTAAACAAAATGGGGCACGTGGCTTGCCACCACTATTCGTCAACTCAAGGGTTGGTCGGTTACAAATCTCAGCTAAATCTCTTCTCGCCTTTACATTATCTTTTGTCCTGTCAGTAAAATCCATAAATGTACTTATAATGCTTTCACCAACATTACGTTCCTAATGCATAACGTCAATGTTGTGCATCAGAATTAGTGATTTGACATACGACAGTTCCCATAAGCCACATATGTGGGTCCAATTATGTTCGGTTCCGAATCCTACAAATCCATCCTCATTTTCATTAAGGACCAACTCATTCAGCATATCAGCGATTTCTCTACCATTTAAACGTCTTGGTGGTCCCTTTACAACAATACTGTCCTTCTTGAAATTGTTCCTCTGTAACCTAAATGGGTGATTCAAGGGCAAAAAGCATCTATGGCAATCAAAGTAACAAATCTTTCCCCCGAAGTTCAGACGGAAACAATCTGTGTCCTTCGCACATATCGGGCATGTCAACCTTCCATGACAACTCCAACCAGAAAAAATACCGTATGCCGGAAAATCGTGGATCGACCACAGATACGCAACTCGAAGATTGAATTTTTGCTTCTGGTCATAGTCATATGCTTCAACTCCTTTCCACAATTGTTTCAACTCTTCAATTAAGGGCTTCAGCATCATGTTTAGTCGTGTTCCAGGATGCTCTAGACTGGGTATAATGAGACACAGGAACATAAATTCATATTTCATACAAAACGAAGGTGGAAGGTTGTATGGAATAGCAAACACATGCCAACAAGAGTACGACGATGTCGTTACATTGAAAGGTGTGAATCCATCAGTTGCCAACCCGATGCGAACATTCCTTGCATCACTAGCAAAGTCTGCATCAAAATCATCTAGAGCCTTCCATGCCGCACCATCAGATGGGTGCACCATTACTTGATTATTCTCACGTACACCTTCTTTATGCCATCGCATATGTCTAGTGGTTTCTTTGAGAGAAACAATTATTTCACTCGAGGTGTAAGAGGCATGTAACGAAGTTGCTTATGAGCAACCTCTGTCGTCACCTTCTCTCCGTCTTCATTTACGACCTCTACGAATCTCGGTTTACCACATTTTAAGCATTTCACCTCATTACTATGTTCTTTCCAGAACAGCATACAATTATCTCGGCACACATCAATCTTCTCATACTCCATACCGAGAGCAGAAAGCATTTTCTTTGACTGGTACATGTCTTTCGGCACCTTATGGTTCTTAGGAAGGATATCGTTGATCAGATTCAAGAGCTCCTTATAACAATTGTTTGAAAATGCAAACTTTGACTTAATAGCCATAATACGAGTCACGAAAGCGAGAACGCTTACGGTGGTGTGCTCATGCAATGGCTCTTCTGAAGCTCGAAGGATGTCGAAAAACTTTTGAACCTCCGGTGTTGGAGGATCCTCGGGGTTTGATTCAAACTCCTGTCGTATAGCATCAACCATCTCATCCATCCTATCGTCAGCAACGCTATCATCTTCTTCTTCCACTACTAATACCGTTTTTTCACGGCCTGTCTCGCCATGAAAAGACCAAACTTCATAACCTGGCATGAAACCATATTTGCAAATATGCAATGACAACGTCCTCTTGTCTTGCCAACGAGAATTTCTGCACTTCATGCATGGGCACCTCGCGCGAGTGTTTGTTGTCAAAGCAAATGCACTTCATGCAGTGGGCGAGTACAGGGATTTGGTCTCCCTGTACGCGCGCGCGGGGTTGGGGATTATATCCCTTAACTTCCGTCAGCCACCATTAAAGCCGACGGAAGTTACTTAACTTCCGTCGGCTTTAATGGTGGCCGACAGAAGTTAAGGGATATGTATCGGCCCGGACCACAGACACGTTAACTTCCGTCGGCCACAGGTAAAAGCCGACGGAAGTTAAATTGGCCGATGAAAAGTTTCTGTTTTGTTGTAGTGCATGTTATTTGGCACATTTTATTTATTTCTATTAGAGTACAAGCCGATAAGTTACCTTTGATTCCATGTTCTATCTTATGCATGCTCGAGAGATGCCCATCGGCCCTTACCCATGATTACCTTATTCTATCGGTCGATGGCGTATCCACATCGATCGCTCTGCAATAGTCATCAGCCCTATGGTCGATCGACGTATTCATTCATGGTTATTTTATCCCCATTATAGTCATCGGCCCATCAGTCGATCGGCTCTGCTACTAATGCTATTTCTTTTCGTGGACTCCTTATCAGTTGCAGGGTCAAACTGATTGGCACGCCCTGAACCCTTTTTCTTCAAAGATTATAGGACCTGTGCTGGAGTTAAGCAGATCTCCTAGGCCATGCGTGTGACCAATAAATACACCAACAGTTCAACACTATGCTATTTTGATATTCTATCAAATAAAAGATGTCCCACAATATGAAAATAATCGTATTTCCACTAACGATACATTGTGGGACAAGATCCATATTCATCTAACAACTAGTGAGCTTTGGCATCACGGCTAGAAGCTAGGCGACATAGGTAAGCAATACTTTACTAATCACAACATATGTGATTATTGTTCATTGGGGTGGCATCAAATGCTCTACGCCCAACTCCATGCCCCAAAGCCCAAAACTGTTTTGATAGTTTTGTTAAGCAAACCAATATTGTGCATGTGGTGGTCTGACAACCACCCTAACTAGTCACAATAAAAGATGGTACTCTACTTTGGCAGACCTACCATCGATGATCAAGAATCTCGGTAGTGCAACTATTAGAAAGAGCATCAATACTTAATTTTCTGAGAAAAACTATTCTATCAAGGTAACGATGCCTACAACACACACAACATGAAAGAATAGTATGACAATAACATAACTACACTGCAGGAAAATCAAATCCTTTGACAGCTTCACTAATTTCCGTTAGTTTTTCCTAAAGCCGATGAAATAAAAATAACTTTTGATGGCTAGAATGAGCTGACAAAAAATATCCTTAACTTCTATTGGCTAGGAGTGGGCCGGTGGAAGATAAGTTTGTCACACCAAGTTCATATCCCCATGCCGTAGTTATCCTCATTGTGCCCTAGCTTTTTTCCTCAAATCGATTTAGCCGCCGCCGCCTCCCAAATCCACAACCACCACCACTTCCACGCCTCTAAGTCGCAGTAGTTTCCCCTGCCATGAGGTCGATGGATGTGAAGACCAGCTGACAAAAAATATCCTTAACTTCTATCAGCTGGGAGTGGGCCGGCGGAAGATAAGTTTGTCACACCAAGTTCATCTCCCCACGCCGTAGTTATCCTCATTGTGCCCTAGCTTTTTTCCTCAAATCAATTTAGCCGCCGCCGCCTCCCAAATCGACACAACCACCGCCACTTCCACACCTCTAAGTCGTAGTAGTTTCCCCTGCCATGAGGTCGATGGATGTGAAGACCAGCTACTGCTCTACCACATCTGGGATTTGGTGCTTTCATTTGCATCGTGGTGTCACTAGCTCTATAGTGAGAGGAATTTGTCATGATGTCATCGTTGCCCATGGTGGCATCGTCAACGTCGCTCCTAGTCATCAGCAGGTTGCCAATGTCAAGGTTGAGGAGGTTCCGTTCACGGATGTGGAACTCGGTCGGCATCGACGACAACGAGCATGAGGTTCCGAGTGTCCCAAATCCGGACTCCAATAGATAGATCCATGTCTATTTCATTGTTTCTCCTCTACTTCTCGCCTCAAGATTTAGATGTTTAGGTGCTCGTCCCATCCCTTATATATCCTGGTATGATTTTCTTTTCTACTTTGATATCCTATAGATAGCATTATTGGTCAATAACAAACTGATACATCAATAGATCCAAACACTGAAATGTTCTTGCCCATTGATTTTCTTTCTCAACAGACACTTCGTCGCCTTGCCCAAAATCATGAAGCCGCTAGAGAAATCCATTTAATAAAGAAGGTATGTTCGTGTTCTTGAAATGTTTAATATATTTTCTCAAAAAATGTAATGTTTACTCTCATATTGTTCACTCTAGATATGATTGAGTTCAGGAAGCATGATTGAGTTTCAGAGTTTATGAACTTCATGAATAATAATGTTCTCTCTAGATATTTTCTTTTCATAACTTTAGTGATTTTACTCTGCACATTCCCTTTGGCAATGTTAGCCAACTTATATTCTTGTTGCATGGTTATATATTTCCCTTGGTCATTTCTAGTAAATAATTTGTTTTGGTGATGAAAAATATGTATTCTTATGTTCACTGTTATGTCATCTTTCTTCCTGGAAAGAGGAATGCTTCTTTGCGTTAGGGAGAGACCATCTTCTGATAGCCACAACCACTCTTAACTACAAAGACAGTTTAGTCATGGGCATGGTCAGAAAATTGATGAATGTATTTTTCTGCCAGATATTTCTAAATAATTTTACCTTGGAATAGTTTCATTATATAGCTCTTATTTCTGTGTAATTCAGAGTAATGTGATTCATAGCAATTTTGATGAGAGCTTGAGCATAAGACACCACTCTTTTTAGCAGTTAAGCAGTGTGCAGAAAAATTGTGCGTCATTTTCATTAAAATATATGGTGAAATTTTTTACTATGGTATGCATGCCTTGAATGATTTTTTACGTGTTAACTACTTCTCTGTTGCACTTATATGAAAGAACAGAAAAAAGCAAAAAAAACATCTATGTTGCCCCTTAAAAACGAAAAAAATCTAACTTTCGTCGGTTTAATAAAGCCGACGGAAGTTACTATCATGAGTCAAGAACTTTCGTCGACCACGCCTAGCCGATGAAAATTAATTATCTTCCATCAGCGGCCGACAGAAGATAGTCAACTACCATCGACATGCTTCTGTTGGTCAAAAACCGATGGAAGTTAGTGTTTTGCTTATGTCGGATTTAGCTTAACTTTCATCGGTGTAGGACCGAAAGTAGCGACCAGAGGGGGGGGTGAATGGGTGCCTAAAAATTCTTTAGAATCAATGGCCTGCTCCCAATACCCAACGCACCTCAACAGACTGAGCAGCAAAGTATGAACAGATTGCCTAAGTCTAAATATATCTAGCCTAGAAGCAACAGATGACAAACACAGAGAAACACCAAAGCAGTGCTACTAGGGAGATAAACAAGGATATTCAAGACATGGCAAGTTAAACTTCTCAATGGATGATCTAAGTATGAATAAAGTGAGATGAGAAGTTACTGTTCAGATTTGTCTCCTGTTTGGAACTCGGCGAAGCCTGCTCCGCTGTGTCGAAGCCTGCTTCGGAGGTCAGTGACGAGGCCTGCTTCGGCGGTCAGTGTCGAAGGCTGTTGTGAAAATGCCGAAGGTGTGTTTGGTCTAGCCTAGTTCGAGGTGGCAGGGAGCGAAGTATGCTTCGAAGCGAAGTATGAGAGTATCGAAGCTTGCTTCGAACAAAGTACTTCGAAGCCTAAACTTCGAATAGAGGTTCGAACAGGCTCACAGAAAAGCAACCTTCGAAGGATAAGCGAAGCTCGACACACAGCAGCATGTTTAATTCGAAGCCTACACGACTACGTTCGAAGCTAGCACTAGCGAGGTATGACCTTCGAACCACAGGTCAGCTTCAAAACTAACTCCGAAGCCTGTTGAAGTATGAACTTCGAATAGCCAAAGTCGGAGTTCACCTTCGTAAAGACAATCGAAGTATGACAAGCCAACAGACTAAGTGCAACACATACTTCGAAGCTAGATTCACAGGACAAGAGCGAAGTCGAAGTTCAAGCGAAGCCCTCGAGGATGTCAGATCGAAGCCTGCCTCACGGAGCTGAGGGGCTTCGAACAGAGAAGGGGCTTCGCCAAAGAACAGCCAGAAAAGTCACTTGGGCCTGTCTATACGATCAAAAAGGCTACGCAGAAAAAGCAAAGCTAGTACTAGTGTACTGTTGCTACAGTGTAGTAGTACTACTTGCAACCAGCAAGAACTAGTATTCTTCTCGTGAAGAACAGAAGCAACCGAAGCACTCAAAACCAGGAATAAACTTGTTGTGAGCAAACCGAATACCGCAAAGCCATTAAATGAGATGATACACACGAAACAGAAGGAATAGAATCATCCAAAAGTAGGGAACAAAATAGATGAACAACAATGATTAGCCTGGCGGCGCACACACAGGAGAGAGAGACAAACATGCAGGAATAAAATGACCCAATGGATTGAAAAGTGAATTCTAGAAGGGTAGTCCAACCCTAGGGATTGGGGCCCTATTTATAGGCTGCCCAATGACCTAGAATATTCCACCAGCCCCTTAGGGTTTTTTACAGACGCAGGAATAAAAAGAAAAGACTCAACTGCCCTTAGGAATTTTACAGACTCGACTGACTGACTGTGGGCCTAGAGATACAGATGACTTATCCGGAAGCTAAGCTTTCGTAGCGACTACGACTTCTCTTCTGGACAATCGGATACAAGATCAACGGTTGTCAGTTTTGCGCCGAAACTGACAAAGCCTCCACTGACTTTGCACCAGGTACCCGGATTGGGCCGGCCCGACTCCGCAGCTCTCTCAGCCCGGCAATCGATCACCGCCCGTGTACCTGAGTCAATCCTGGTCAACAGCCTAGTGGGTCTTCTACTGCTTCTGGCCCGTGTACCCGGATTGGGCCAGCCCGACTTCGCAGCTCTCTCAGCCCGACAGTCGCTCGCTGCCCGTGTACCTGAGTCACACGCGGCCCATCAAACAGCAGATCTCCTTTCTTCTCAGTCCTATTTGACTATCGTTGACAATGACTCATCACATCTGGAGCCATGAGGCCCACGCTATTCAGCATGGCTCCTCAATCTCCCCCTTGATGAGTGCATTGTCAACACTCCTCTTCTTCAGCTCTTCAGCACCTGCGAACAAATGTGGAAACACGAAAACAAAGCACAAGAAAAACAAAGAAGAAGAAAAATAAAGTAAAAGTTTAACCTTAATGACCAAAAGTCGAACAAAAGCAAGAAGCGGTCATTATGGTTAACCAAAGGTAAAATCTCAAAAACGAGTGCAATCTCAGAATCATCAAGCAAGGATAGCAAAAGAGTAAGGATAAACGGGACAAAAACTCCCCCTTAAACTCACATTCCAAAGATTTCTCCCCCTTGTTGACAAGTGAACTCATCAAGCACTCGAAAGAGATACAGACTCCCCCTGAACTGCAACTCCCCCTCAAAATATGCAATGAATGTAACTAGAGTACAGGTGGAGTGAAAAAAGCATGCTTCTCAGATATGATTGACTGCAATTACAACATCTAACAAGTAGAGCAAAAGACATACTGTCTAAGACACATGGCATGATCAGTGCAACAGATGATATCTAAAGAAAGTCATTAGCACGCATTTTTCAGGTTTTGCAAACAAAAGCATCACCATATTTTCCAGTTAACAAGCAAGGTAAAACATGAGATGTAGAAGCTAATCTGATATCTACCAAGATAAGCATTGTCCAAAACAAAGTGCTTCAGCAAACTTGTTATCATTTCAATTTTCAGGCTTTTTCTTTTCTCTTTTTCATTTTTGCCAAGGGTTATTTGCATGTCAAACCTTATGCTGACCGACCAAGTCAAGCCTAGGCTAGATCTGGACCATCAGAAGCTTAAGACTTTGGTCTTGGCATACACTACATTGTCCTAGTTCATACCAAATTGCTATGGTATGCAGTCCAGAACAATGCAATGCGACAAAGCAAACCCACCTGGTTCTTTTGCAAGTAATGCATAAAGAGGCATGGAATTTTCATTTTTCTTGATTTTTCATCATTTTTATAGCACATTTCCATGTTTTAAAGCAGAAAGATGTCCAAGTTGCATGTTTGCATCTAAGTCAGGAACTAGCTACAAGGCATGTAACAGATAGCAAAAACATTCAGCTTACACATGCTAGTTACCAGAAGTAATGGTGATCATTTTTCAAATTTTAAAGCATAAAAGTCATGCATGTGACAGATATCAGATATATCAAGTGAACTGAACTAAAGCATGATCATTGACAAGTATTCAAAAGCATGTACCAGCTAGAATAAGTAAAGCAGTTCAATCATATAACAGAAGTAGCTCTAAGGTGTGATATGTGAATATGCATGATATGAACACACACAAAAAGACTCAAGAAAAGAGTAAAGAAGAAAGAAAACTGACGCAAAATATCCTAGAAAGGATACACAACACCCAAATCCCCTCGTAAACGCTCAAAGGTAGACTGATCTAGGGGTTTGGTGAAAATGTCAGCCAACTGATGATGGGTATCAACATGAACAAGGTCAATTACACCTTTCTCATATTGATCCCTCAGAAAGTGAAAGCGCACATCAATGTGTTTGGTTTTTGAATGAAGACAAGGGTTTTTCCCTACACTAATAGCACTGGTGCTGTCGCAAAACAATGGAACCCTGGTAGAAAAGAACAACCCAAAATCTCGCGGAGTGGAAATCATCCAAACCAACTGTGAGCAGCAGCTACATACTCAGCCTCAGTGGTCGAAAGAGCAACTCCAAATTGCTTTCGAGAAGACCAAGAAACAAGGGAAGAACCGAGAAACTGGTATGTACCAGAAGTCGACTTGCGATCCAACCGGCACCCACCAAAGTCGGCGTCCGAAAAGCCAGATAAATTGAGAGATGATGAAGCTGAATAGTAAAGACCAAGATCGGGCGCATAAGATACCTGAATATGCGCTTGATAGCCTGCCGATGAGACGCGCGAGGTGAAGACTGGAAGCGCGCGCACAGTCCCACGGCGAACTGAATGTCCGGTCTGGTCGCCGTCAAGTATAGTAGCGAACCGATCATCCCTCGAAACTCCCTTTCGTTGACCTTGACGCCACTCTCATCCATGTCCAGACCCCCAGAAGTGCCCATCGGGGTCATCTGTGGCTTCAATTCACCACCAAAGTAAAATTTCTTAAGCATATCGCGAGTGTACTTACCTTGGTGGATGAAGGTGTCATCCTTGGTCTGCTTGATCTGGAGCCCTAGGAAGTACTTGAGCTCACCCATGAGGCTCATCTCAAACTCACTGTGCATCTGCTCAGAAAACTTGGACACAAGATCATTAGTAGTACCACCAAAGATAATATCGTCCACATAAATCTGAGCGACTAAGAAATCTGAAGCAACTCTGAGCAAGAAAAGAGTTTTATCCACAGAACCCATCACAAAGCCCTTCCCCAACAAAAACTGCTTCAACCGGTCATACCAAGCCCTGGGGGCTTGCTTCAACCCGTATAAAGCTTTTTGCAATTTAAAAACATGTCGAGGAAACTTGGGGTTCTCAAAACCGGGGGGCTGCCTAACATAAACCTCCTCCTCTATGAACCCGTTCAGAAAAGCACTCTTGATGTCCATTTGAAAAAGCTTAAAACCCTTCGAAGCGGCAAAAGCTAAGAGAATGCGAATGGACTCAAAACGGGCAACAGGGGCGAAAGTTTCTTCAAAATCAATACCTTCTTTCTGGCAAAAACCCTGGGCCACTAGTCGAGCTTTGTTGCGCACCACAACCCCATCTTCACCTTGTTTGTTTTTGAACACCCACTTGGTGCCTATGGGATTGCATCCTGGTGGCGGCTCAACTAGTGTCCAAACCCGATTGCGGACAAAGTTCTCAAGCTCTTCTTGCATAGATTAATCCAATTAGAATCAAAAAGAGCATGAGAAACATCTCTGGGCTCAAAAGATGCAACAAAAGCAGATTCAGCAAACACAGCAAGAGAGGCACTAGATGAACGCAAAGTTCTTTCAGTCAAGTCACCAATGATGAGCTCTGAGGAGTGATCACGCTGAACTGCTCGGGATCCTTGGTGATCTGAAGTCACCTCACCGGAGTCAGCAGATGGCACCTCTAGACTCGACTAAGGGGGCTCGATCGAAGTGGAAGAAGTGATCAGAGGTCCGCCCTCATCCTCAGTCAAAGTCTCAGAAGGTGTGGGCTCTGCGGGGGGGTGCAGAAGGCCCACCCTCATCAACAGCTGGAGTATCCTCATCTTCCTCGAAGATGGACTCTCCGAGCTCACCATCATCAGAAGGCTCAAAAGAAGGAGTCAAAGAAGGCAAGGACTCATCAAAAGAAACCTCACAAGTCTCGACAAGCAGCTGGGATTCAAGGTTCCAAACACGGAAGCCTCGAGAATGCAAAGCGTATCCAAGAAAAACAAAATCCCAGCAACGAGACTCAAATTTGTCCAAATGCCCTCCCTTCTTGAGCACAAAGCACTTGTAGCCAAACGCTCGCAAGTGGCTCACCTTGGGCTGTCTGCCAAACCGCAACTCATATGATGTCTTACCAAGGTAAGCTCTAAGAAAAATGCGGTTGGCAAGATAGCAAGCTGTGTTCATGGCTTCAGCCCAAAAACGCCTAGGAGTCATGTGCTCATCGAGCATCGTCCTGGTCATCTCGACTAGTGTGCGGTTCTTTCGTTCCACAACGCCGTTCTGTGGGGGAGTGTAAGGAGAAGAAAACTGATGGTCAAGACCCTGATCACTACAGAAGCTGACAAACTGACAGTTCTTGAACTCAGAGCCATTGTCGGAGCGAATTGCTCGCATCCGACCATTGTTCTCATTCTTCAGCTTCAAAATCAGGTCATGAACACACTGATAAGTTTCATCCTTAGACTCCAAAAAGAAAACCCACGAGAAACGAGAAAAGTCGTCAACAATGACAAGCGCATACCACTTCCCACCGACTGAACGTACCCGAGCTGGACCAACAGTGTCCAAATGTAACAGCTCGCCCGGATACGAATTCATCACCTGAGTCACAGGTGAGTGAGAAGCAGCAACCATTTTCCCAAGACGACAGGGATGGCAAACTAGATCCTTCTCCATCTTAAGCTTGGGCAATCCTCAGATGAGGTCCATAGAGCTCAACCTGACTAGCAGATCAAAACTCAAATGACCTAACCTCCTATGCCACTTCCAGAGCTCAGAGGAGGATCCAGCAATCAAACAGCGAGAAGGGCCAAAAGAACTAGAGAAGTCAATTTGGAAAACTTTACCGAATGGTAAAATTTGGCAAATCAAAGACCCTCTAGAATCAATCACGGAAGAATTACCCTTCTTAAAACGCACTTCCAAACCATCCTCAAGAAGTTGCGAAACAGAAATCAAATTGAAGTTCAAATTCTTAACCAAGGCAACATTCTTCAAAGAGAAATGATCTGAAATGCGAATTGAGCCAATGCCACTTACTTTCCCTTGACCACTGTTCCTCAATGTGATGTACTCTTTGGAGCTCGGGGGAGTGTGACTGGAGAACCATCTTCGATGTCCTATCATGTGGCGAGAACACCCTGAGTCCATGATCCAAACATCCTCCAGTCCCCGATCCTGCACAATCAGTGGATGTAAGTGGGAGCAAAAGGTCCGGCACCAGGTTTAGCAAAGGATCTAAACCATTGTCGAGCCATCTTCTAAAAAGACGGAAAGCAGAAATCATCATGAAAATTCGGACCAAAACACGGCTCAAAGCGCGGTCCTCGGTTCTGCCTAAAGCCTCGGCTACGAGGTCCAGGACCGTAGCCAAAATGGCCTAGAGCTCTGCCGGAACGACCACCACCAACTGGAGCACGGA
The DNA here is from genome assembly GCA_019279435.1 of Zizania palustris. Classification (NCBI taxonomy): domain Eukaryota; kingdom Viridiplantae; phylum Streptophyta; class Magnoliopsida; order Poales; family Poaceae; genus Zizania; species Zizania palustris. Next base: position 74,144,498 of record JAAALK010000287.1, on the reverse strand, counting down.
CAAGAAAGTCGTCTCCTCTACCACCAACTACACGACGTGGCCTGGCCTCCAGCCTCTCCCCGCGTCGAGGAACACGCAATCTACCACCCTCCTGGTAGAACTGCTCCTGACCACCACGAGCTCTCTCTGCTCTCTCAACCCGCTTCCTCCTGAAGCAAAACTCTGCAAGATGCCCGTCTCTCTGACAATACTCACAATGGTAGGTGGGCTTCTTGGGATGTGGTTGAGGCTTGGGGTTCTTGGGCTTAGTGGTGTTTGGTGTAGTCTTCTTGGTGTGAGAGGGTCCAGGAAGAGAGTCAAGAGAAGTGTTGAGGTGTTTGGGCTTTGGAACCCAGATGGGCTTCTTGGGTGGAGCTTTGGGATATTCTTGGAACACTCCATCCTTGGGCTGACTAGCCTAGAAAGACTCAGTGGAGTGAGTCTTGGGGTATCTCTGCTCAGGAGTCATTTTACTCCACTCCACTACCCGGCTAATGGCACTCTCAAAGTCAGCCTTGGTGTAGGTGTAACCTACCCCAAACCCATCCTGCCTCTTGAACTGCTGGATAATCATGCCGAGCTGTGGCTCTCTGGCACTGATCCAACTCAGGATAGAACGGAGGTAAAAGTTCTCATTCTGAGAATCAGCTAGCTCCTCTCTCAAGGAAGCTAGTACCTCCACCTGAGACAAGCAGGTCTCACACTCGCTATCTATCTGGACAGACTTCTTGGCTTTTAGCTTAATCAACTCAAGTCTAAGAGACAGACAGTTCTCACAGACAGTGGGTGGAACTGACAATGTCTCAAGCTCTAGCCTAGTCTGTGCAAGCTCAGCTCTCAACCTCTCCAAATCACCCAAATGTTCATCGCCCTTGGATTTCAGCTCAGCTAAGGCAGCTAAATGAGATGGGAAATCAACACAGGGTGCGACGACAGTGGCTTGAGCATCTTTCAGGTCCAGCTGAGCGCTTTCAAGCTCAGTGGCCAAAGCGTCCCTCTCATCAACCCTTTCTGTGTACTTGGACTTCAAAGTCGACAAGTCACACAGAAGCACCTCACACTTCGAGCACTCACTGCTATCACCCAAGAAAGGGGAAGAAGATAGACTCTCAATTCTGCCATTGGCTATGGCAAGCTCACTCTCTAACTCATCTATCCTCTTCTTGGCCCCCCTAAGCAGTTTTTCCCGGTATTTCAACTCCTGACGATTGCTTTCAAGTAAATCAACGATTTCGCGTTCATAGGATGATACCTTTTCGTTGTCGTCGTCGGAGTCGTCGGAGGAGCTCTTCTCTTCCTTATCCCCAAGAGCCATTGAGCAGAAGCTCTTGCGGGATCTTCGGCGCTGGTGTGAGTGGCTTTTTGGTCTGTCCCCGAAAGCCATGAAGCAGAGGCCCGTCGGATCATCCTTGTCCTTCCCCTTCTTGATGACGATCTCCTCATCGCTTGAGCTCGATGAAGAGGAAGAAGACGTGGACTGCTTAGAGTAGCTCTTCTCCATCTCGGCAAAGAAGGCCTTGTCGCGCTTCTTGTTCTCTCGCCGGTAGTCCTTTAGGGCCTTCTTGAAGAATCTGGTCTTCAGTTTGCCCTTGCTGAAGGAGGAGCTCTCGTGCTTGCCGGAGTCGTGGAAGCCACCACCGGTGCCCTTCTTATGGCCATTGCGCTTGGGGCAGTCGGCGATGAAGTGTCCTGGATCACCACACTCAAAGCACCCGAATTTTGTGCCGTGTCTTTTGAACATTCTCTTGTCATAAACACGACGCACCCGGTTGTTAAAAAGACACAAATCATCATCTCCCAAAGACTCAAGCTGGTCCTCAGTGATAGACATCAAAGAGAACCCAACATAGCTCACAGAAGAGGGATCAACAGAAGGTGTAGCAAGGGCCAGGGACTTTGATCTAGAACCAGTGAGATGTGATCTCAACTGGATATCTACCTCAGTGGCCTTCAGCTTGCTAAATAACTCAGAAATGGTCAAGGTATCGTAAGAAGTGCTCTCAACGATAGAGGATACCTTGATCTCACAGATCTTTGGGTCCAAGGTATGAAGAACCTTGAGCGCCTGCTCATTATCTGAGACTAACTGAAAACAACCAAACAAATGCTTCAACAGATTCACCCGGCTTTTGTGTGAAGTTCTCGTACTCACGCCGGTAGGTCTGATAGAGTCGAGCCTTGACCTGGGCTGTTCCCTCATGGTGTGCCTTAAGGGTAGTCCAGATCTCTCTCGCAGTGGAGAGATGGCTCACACGCTCAAACTGAGTGGGACCTAAACCAGAAAAGAGAATGTTCACGGCTTTACTATTGCTCAGATGCTGGGCAATGATACCAGGAGTACCATGCTCAGCAACTGGCAAAATGACAAACGTATCGTGAACGCAAATGTCCCAAATGTCCGAGCCCTGGCTCATGAGATAGGCTCGCATGCGAGTCTTCCAATAGTTATAGCCATAAGCTTCCAAGGACGAGACCTTGCTAGGAGACGTCATGGTCACTACTGGGGTTTAGAACCGGTTAAGGTATGGAAAAACCCTAACCTCGCTCTGATACCAATCGGCTTTGATATTGTGGTAAGCAACACAGGCAATTATATTATGTGTGACATGGTATTGCCCTCTTCATGGTGATCAATATCTCTATGGTTCTCGTTATTGTGCTTCAGACCTCCATGAACCTGTACTAGCCTATTACAAATAATAGCACCTATACTAATTACATGAGTTGAATCATCATAGGTCGACGCACAGGTCGTATAACCATTGAACAGCCATGGGTTGTAATATTTATGATGCATAGGCTATGTTAATTACATTTTATGTATCTCATACATTTGCAAGACCATATCAGTCACAACATTCTCTGCAAAAATAAGTTAGGTAAGGAATCTAGGCATGACTAACATATGGATTTGGAACTTTCGGTTCACAATCAGAACATCTGACATAAGGTACCAGAACTTTCAAAAATAATTCTCTATTTATGAAAATTAATTCAACAGAACTTCTGGTTTCGAACCGGAACTCCCAAAATTAACACCATGTCTAGAATTTTAATTAGGCTTGGAACTTTCAGTTCACGACTGGTAATAGATCTGACCCAGGCAGGGTTGGCTGAGGCCCAACAAATTAAGGTTGCTCGGACTCCAATCATTCATCAGCACACCCACTTGAAAAGAGGCCCAATCACCCCAAAAGACTAGTCCAATGAGGGAAGGGTAGCTCTCTCTTTTAAGGTGACTTCCTCCTCCCAAATTAAGCAAGGTGAGATTATTCTGAGGCTCATACGGTCATCGCCTGACTACAACTGGGCCATTTGGGTCATTGCGTCTTTGCCAATTGGTATTAGTGGAGGATGTCCTCATCATTCCCACACTCTTAAAGTTGGCCAAACTCCGATACCAAATGATAGATCTGACCCAAGTGGGGTTGGTCGAGGCCCAACAAACTAAGGTTGCCCGGACTCAAACAATTCATCAGCACACCCACTTGGAAAGCGGCCCAATCATGCCAAAAGACGAGTCCGATGAGGGAAGGGTGGCTCTCTTTTTAAGGTGGCTTCTGTTAATAGAAAAAAATGGCATTAATGGTCAAAATTGTTAAAATATCATTTTTTTGTAATTTGGGTCGAAAATATGCCTTTCCTGGCACTGGCCGGTCCAACTAGCCATGTAGGCCCAGTCAGGCCAGCCCAAGTCTAAAAACTAGAGATAGAGTTGGTTTCAGGCTGTTTTGATCTCTAATTAAATCTTAACCACTTTTGGTCGAATCCTACTCAAATTAGGTATCAAGAAACTTGAGACCAACCCTTATAAATATAGGGGTGAGGCCGATTCAAAGGGGATATATCCATAAATCAATACTTCAAAACCATAGTTTTGATTCACACTTTTATTTCAATCTACTTTCCTTGCCCTAGGATTAGCCGAGAAACATCCATCTTCATGGGTTTGCATTGTAAGTCGTCCATCCGTTGCGTCGTAATCACGGTAACCCTTGTTGATTCGCCCTTGAATCTACTATTTAATCCACGTAATGGATTTCTATCGTTTTCATCGGTTTTCTCTGCTACCATTGGAAATTCAGCCTTTGGCCAAATTGCACTTGATCTCTTCCTGTTTTGCAGAAGTATTAGTCCTAGGCTCTTCGCTGAGGAGTTTAGGAGTGATCGGAGATCATCCATAAGGTCACCAGAGAAACCGGCCAGATTGGATCTGCGCTGTCGGTCCGACTGGTGGTGAACTTCTGGTCTAACCGGTGTTTGCCGTGCCAGGCCGTCATCTTATTGCCGGCAACCCGCGGCGCCCGCCTCCTACCACGCTGGTCCGACCGGTGGGTGTTTCCCAGCCCGACTAGCCCGTGCCAGGTCTGTCACCTTATCATCGGAACGTGGCAGTCCGACCGGTGGGTTGTGTGCGCTCTGACCGACCGTGCGCAATTGTTCTCCAGCACAAATTTATTTTGCTGGAGTGTTCCAACCGTTGGATCAACCTCGGACTGACCGGCCCCTTTAGGCCAGTCTGACCACCTTCTGTACTACGGTCAAACCGGCCTTGACTTGGCCGGTTTAATTACTTTTCCTTCAGATCGGTTAATTGAACATTATTTCTGATAATCATTTAATTTCCTGGTGACTCCGTTATTCCCCTTACCATTGTTTAAAGGACATCGGAACGCGACGTTGGCATCTCGCTATGTTTTAGGGTTTATCCTTGAAACGACCACACGCTTTTAGATCGTCGAACTAACGCCAGTGTGTGGGCGCGATTCCATGTCAACACACTTTTTAGTGACTCCATTGGGGAAGACATTGCCAAGCATGATGAACACTTCGACATCGGCAGTGGGTACATTGACCACGACTACATCAACAATACCCCCATCGTCAGTGGACCTAGGGGGCATGAGTGCAGAGATCGCCGACTGCAACATCATCATCCCCACCCTTGCAGACATTCCTGAAGAGGATCGGGCCGAGATTGAGGCCAAGACGAAGGAATTCCATGCACTCATGCTTGGGTGCTACACCAAAACTCGCACTGGTTTCATCAAGCGCAACATTGATATTCCTGAACTCTCTGAAAACAAGGTAGCCCACCATCATCCCCGTCTCTATCCCCCTCAGAAATTAGGCAGGAGATAGTTGCCACAGTAGATCAAGCCGTTAGTGCCACATTTGTGAATCGTCTAAAGCCTAAGATGGAATCGATGTTTAAGAGATGTCTAAAGCCTAAGATGGAATCGATGTTTAAGGGATTTGGCTTTTCCGAGGCTGCTTCTCCCACTCGAGTTGCTAGTTTACCCCCTATGCACCACATTTACAACCGAATAGATGGGAGCACCAGGAAAGTTGTCATGTCTCCGCCCTTCAGGGTCGAGACCACATATACCACTTGTAACGCCTGGATTTAACGAAAATCCATACTTTATTGAATTTCCACAAAAAAACAATAATAACAAGATGTCCATCATGCGACAACGTACATACGGTCAATCGTCCATTGTTCGCAGACCACATTATTACATAAGTATAAAAATTAGAAAGAAACTATGAAAATAAAACTACATGATGAACATCTTCTTCAAGATCGCTTTCTTGACTGGGTCGCTACTCTAGACCATCCTCCTCATAGTACGCAGTCTCTGAAGTGTTTTTCTAATGGGTATGAGTACAAAAGTACTCAACAAGCCACCGAGAATGCAATAATAATGCTGGGTAATAACCAAGGAATGATAAGGGTTTAAAGTGCGGAAAAGTACATTTTTAAGTTACAACATTTAGTGTAGTCAATTTTAATTATACAGAATAATAAACATGAACAATGCATCATCATCTAACTCGAGGAGTACGTTTTCCCTCCTCGCTTAACAGTCCTTACATGCCAAGTCATCATGCAACACTCATAAATGTAAACTAACTGCGAGTAGTCACACAACCCGTCCTTGACCGTGGGCTCGACTTTTCGAAGAGATTTAAACTCTGGTCAGTGGTGTACTACTATACCCACAAGGCACACACTCATCCCCCACACCAAAGTGTAATGAGATGACCCATACCATGGGAACTCATGCCAAAACCTCAGCATGAGATGCTCCAATCCGATAACACCCGCTCTAGATTCCGCCGGCGCGCCCAACACTCCGGGCTAACATCGTGCCCCCTTTTGTGCCACATCGGTACAAGCCACTCGCAGGTGCTGCTTGACCCATCTCCAAGTGGTGCCTCGAGTTAGAACACTCCATACCTTAGTTAGGACTTACCCACTAGACTTGTGGTTAGTACGAAAGTGTATTGCAACAGATCTCGCAGACCGGTCCTTATAGTGCCCTAGGTGCTACCGATCAATGCCCTAGCTTGCACCCAGAACCCACCATGCTTACATACTTAACCAAAACTCCTGAGAAACCAAGGTATGGTTTCGGAGTCTTTGATGAGTGATTGACAGATTTTACCCTCTGGTTCGGAGGTGGTTTCACCGAAGGGGTCGGTGGCTCTGGTTGCTGCAGCTGTTGCAGCGGAGTGTGCCTGTCGGAGGGGTCTGACAGTACACGAGGACTGGGTTATACCGAAGGTCTCGGTACTTTGGGCGGTACACCGGAGTGTGTGCCGAAGGTTGTTACCCGGAGAGGTCTCCGGAATACTGGATACACTTGTCTGCTTGTCTGTGGTGCGCAGGTGACTTCGGAGGCGACAAATGGTTCGTAGCAGGTGAACCTGGGTCAAGCGGGAGGCTTGATGTCAGGGGAGCAGGGAGCTCTGTCACGAAGGCTATGAAGGGGTCGAGGTCGGACCTCGGGTCGAGGTGCGCCAGGAGAAGGCAGTAAGTGCGGAGCGTGGCTCCGGATGAAGGTACTCTGAGACGAAGTCCTCGGAGGCGAGGCACTTCGAATTGTACTCCGACTGGAGTAACTTCGGAGTTTGGTGGACCAAGTCCTCAGCAATGAGGCAAGGTGTTCGAAGTGTGCTCCGGAGGGAGACACTCGAAGGTTTACCTGACGAAGGTCTCAGAAGTTGAGGTGTATCGAAGGCATGGTCCGGGTGAGGATCGTCGAGGAGTGTGCTCGGGGAGAGACACTGCGACGAAGTGCTCATGGAATGCTTCATGCGAAGGCCTTGGACGAAGGAGGGACTTCGAAGGGTGGTACTCCGAAGGTGGGGCTTTGGAGTAAGGTTGACTTGAGGTACCTTCGTCCATGCATGGCTTCAGTACACGGACTGACGGAGTTCGAGCTGGGAGAAGCTGTGAAGTCGTGGTGGTCCACTCTGAAGGTGTTGGTGCGAAGGCCCAAGGGCTTTGATGGCTTCAGCTCAAAACCGTCACTGTATCGAAGGCTGACTTTGGTGAAGCGAAGGCCGTCAGGCTCAAGGCTTCTCACCGAAGCTACCGCACCCCTCGCGTGCGAAGGGGGGCTTCAGAAGCGTCCAAAACTGCAAAGGCTGACAGCGTCTGCTCTGCAAAAAGCGTCTACTCTACAAAAGCTGGTACTGTCCCCTCTGCGAAGCTGACAAAAGAAGCCTCCAAATAAAGTAGACTACCTGTTGTACCCCCCTGTTCTGATGAGACAAAACTGGTGTAAATCCTAGGGGTAAAGTAGTCTTTTCACAGGACTGAATAGTGCCTATAAATAGTAGAGGCCGGTCAGGTCACATTAACTCTTTGAGCATTCATTGTTAAGCTCCTGTACTAGCCTCTCAAACCTTGTATTCATCCTGTGAGTTCAATTTTTGAGTTCCCTGTTCAAGCACTGAAGCCTTGTCGTAGTGTTCGTTTTACTGCTTGAGCTTGTATGCACACCTCGCTACTTGCTTCGATCTTTAGTGTGACTTCTTTTGTGCTGAGTCTGTGCGAAGCCTGTTTGAGCGAGGCTTGTTTTTGATCAAAGTGTGTTTTTCAGTGTATGTTCGCTCTGTGTAACTAGAGGCAAGACCTCTCTTATTACTAGCGAAGCACTGATCGAAGCCAGTTTTTCTTCCCGTTGAGAAGCCCTTAGTGAAGTCTGTTTTTTGTGCGTTTAGACCTTCGAAGTACGAAGTCCAGCACTAGTTGTTGTTGCTAAGTACTTGGTTGAACTCCACCGAGGGAAGTCCGCTCTTGCGAAGGGTGAAGTGCGAAGTCTGCTCGAAGGCACCCTGTGTGCGGAGCCTGCACTGACTTAGCAGAGTTGAGTTTTTGGGGTTGTGTGTGGAGCGAAGTCTTCTTGGCTTCGAACTTTTGCCCCTGTGTGAAGCCTGTGTTCGGAGCTGTGAAATACCTCCGAACCAGAACTTCGAAGGGTGTGTTCGAAGCCTGTTCCGCAGAAGACAGAATTAAAACAGAAGACTATTTTTAGTCAGAAATTTTAAAAGCTCCCATTCAACCCCCCTCCTCTGGTCGCCGTTTCCAGTCCAACAATTGGTATTAGAGCGGGTTAAGATCACCAGTTGACCTTAACCGGTTTTGTGATCTATTGGCGACATGGACAGAGTTAGTAAAATACCTCTGTTCGATGGGACTGATTTTGCATACTGGAAGGTGCGCATGGAGGCTTACTTGCTAAGCCAAGGAAATGCAATTTGGGAGATTGTGGACTCACAATACTCCATCCCTGAGACTCGCACCTCTCAAACAGAAAAGGATCAGTATAATGCCAACTCGAAGGCTAGAAATATACTGTTCATTGGTTTGAGTAGAAGTGAGTTTGATAGGGTGCAGCACCTTAGGACTGCTAGGGAAATTTGGACCACTCTCACTATTTTTCATGAGGGCTCTACACAGATTAAGGCCAGGCGCCAAAGCACATACAATCAACAATATCAGCTGTTTGTGCAGGCACCTAGTGAATCCATAGATGCCATGTTTTCTCGCTTTGATGCAATAGTGAGAAACTTGCGGTCCAACAGGACGCTTGCTTACAATGATCATGACAGGGCTATCAAGCTTCTCTATGCTCTTGACCGTAGCATATGGGAAGTGAAGATATCCATCATTGAGGAGTCTGCAGGTTATGACACATTGACCTATGATGAGCTCTTCAGCAAGCTGAAGTCCACAGAGATTACCAAGGCATCTCTTGCAGTGCATAGGAACTCCTTGCCACAGCCATTGGCATTGGTTTCAAGCACTAGCCGTGGCACCACTGCAGAACCAAGCACATCTGGCACTTGTGTTCTTGCAGATGGTTTTGCTTTGTCCTCACTTGTCTCCGTCACTAAGGAGCAGGTGGATACTCTAGATGATGATGAGCTTGCTCTCATTGCCAGAAGGTTCACCCGTTTTCAACATGAAAGATGGGATCAGCGGAGAAGTGGTTTTAGTGGTTGTTTTGAGTGTGGCGACACTTCTCACATCAAGGCCAATTGTCCTAAACTCAAGAAAAGAGATGAGAGTGAGCGCCCCAAATACCACAAGAAGGAGAGGAAACCCTTTGTGAAGGGCAAGCACGGCAAGGTGGCTAAGAGGGTAGCCAAAGCCGCTTCTAGAGCATTTGTTGCTACTCTCAGTGACATCGACACTTCCTCAACTGAGGAGTCGAGCTCTGAGGAGGAGGAGTCTCCAAGGAAGGAGGAGAAGAAGGACAAGAAGGGACGAGATTTCACCGGCCTTTGCTTCATGGCCGACAGCGATCACAGCGGCGATGAGCTTGACTCATCTGAGGTACCTCTATCCTATGACCAACTTTCAATTAAATTAGATGAGCTGAATGAAGTAGTTCTTGGTCAGGATAGGTTACTTGTGCAAGCTGCTAGAGATAGAAAAGAACTTAGACTTAGGCTAGAAACTATTTCTACTGATTATGCCATGCTTAAGTCTAGGGTTAATGATGCTGAATGTGAATCTTGTACTATTGTCATGGGTGAGCTTGCTCAGTTGCGTTCTGTACATGCTTAAACTCTATCTGAGCTTGAGACTACACAGAAGCATCTTTTGATGGTTGATTCTAGTCCTCATGATATAATTGAATACATGAACTGTTCTTTATTACGTGAGAGCATTGATTTACGTGATAAGCATGTTCATGACTTAGAGGCTAGATTGGAGAGGGCCGGTAGTTCTAAGGATGTGCAACCTGTTTGTGACACTTGCATAACCCTTAAGGACCAGCTAGGCACTATTAGAGAGCGAGCTAAGAACCTTATGACTGAGAATGAGTACCTTCTTTCTGTGGTTAACAAATGCACTGAGGGAAAGGGTAGGATGGACTTGCTCTTGGCCAAAACCAAGATGTGTGCTGACAGAGCAGGGGTAGCTCTAGGTTTGGGTTTTGAGAGGATTCCTTCAGACAGTAAGAACAAAACTGTTTTTACCTCACCCACTACCTTAGAGAAAGAGAGAGCTCTGTTAGACACTCCATCAGCCAAAAAGCCTACCCGGACTCCAAAGAAAACCACTCCTCCTGCCAAGAAAATCCCTCTCAAGAAAACCACTCAGCAGAATCCCAAGGAGCCTATGAGAGTTGCTCCTATGACCCATGAGAGTGCCCCTAGGAGAGTTTATCATTGTTCCTACTTTCAGCAGGCGGGTCACTTGGTTGGGTTCTGTTTTCGTCGCATCAAGCATGAGCGACGCTTTCAGGCGATGAGTTTCCAGGACATGCATTACCCATCTTTAGGTATGCATGAGTCTGAGTTTTACTCTCGTCCTGTTTTTGAGGCTCCTCGTGCTTCTCGGAGAGGTTTTGCTCCTCGAGGTGTTCACCATGTTCCATATGGTGGTAGACCCTGGGCGAGTAGCTTTGTACCTCGTCAGAGTAGGAGACCTCGTCATGCTTTTGGATCACTACATGTAGGTAGACCTCGCACTTTGCATCATTTTGATTTTCCTGTGCGTAGACAGTCTACTTTTACTATGCCTACTACTCGTATCACTCAGTGCTGGATGCCTCGTCATATTTTCACTCACCCCAGCACTGAGTGATCGAGATTTTCTTATCATGTGTAGGCGTCAGACCGAGGCTTGGAGGGCACGTGGATCATGAACTCTGGTTGTTCGCGCCATATGACCAGAGATGCAGCATGGTTCTCCAGCCTCACCACAACCAAGCAAAGGGAACATATCACCTTCGGCAACAATTGAAGGAGTAGAGTGAAAGGTAAAGGTGTGGTAAGAATCAACTCGAATTTCACTCTCAAAGATGTTGCTTTGGTTGAGAACCTGGGATACAATTTGCTTTCAGTATCTCAGTTGCTTGATGAGGGCTTCGAAGTGCGATTTCATCGTGATACTTCGCAAGTACTCAATTCTGATGGCGTTGTGGTGTGTAAGATCTTTAGAGTTGGGAGACTTTTTGGAGCTGATTTCTCTGAGTCTTCTGGTTCTTCTAATTGTCTTGTTGCACATTCGACTTCTGAGCTTTGGAAGTGGCATAGGAGACTAGGGCATATGAGCTTTGAGTTGCTCGCTCGTCTGAGCGCCCTAGGTCTGATCCGAGGATTGCCCAAGCTCAAGTTTGAGAAGAATTTAGTTTGCGCTCCTTGTCGACATGGAAAAATGATTGCCGCTTCGCATTCGCCAGTCCCCACAGTGATGACTGAACAACCCGGAGAACTTCTCCACATGGACACTGTAGTTAGAAACAAGGCTAGACTTGTAGCTCAGGGTTATTCTCAATTAGAAGGGATTGATTTTACTGAAACTTTTGCACATGTTGCTCGTCTTGAGGCCATTAGGATTTTACTTGCATTTGCGGCATCCCGTGGTTTCAAACTCTATCAAATGGATGTTAAAAGTGCTTTTCTTAATGGCTTCATAGGCGAAGATGTTTATGTAAAACAACCCCCTGGTTTTGAAAACCCCAAATACCCACATAAAGTCCTTAAACTTCATAAGGCTCTTTATGGACTCAAGCAGGCCCCTCGGGCATGGTATGATAGACTTAAGTCTTTTCTGCTTGAGCGGGGGTATTTGATGGAAATTTGTTGATAAAACCCTGTTCACTCTCAAGCATGGCAAATATTTCCTTCTAAGTGCAGATTTATGTGGATGATATCATCTTTGGTGGCTCCTCTAATGCTTTGGTTGCCGAGTTTGCAGATGCCATGAGCAGGGAGTTCGAGATGTCCATGATGGGTGAACTCACATTTTTCCTTGGTTTGCAAATCAAGCAAAGCAAACAGGGTACCTTCGTCCACCAGACGAAGTACACCGAGGACCTGCTCAAGAAGTTCAACATGGCTGATGCGAAGCCTCTTGCCACTCCAATGGCTACATCTGTAGCATTGGATCCTGACGAGGATGGAGAAGCCATAGATCAGAAGGAGTTCCGAAGCATGATCGGCTCCCTCCTCTACTTGACTACTACGAGGCTGGACATACATTTCGTAGTGTGTCTGTGCGCTCGTTTTCAGGCTTCACCACGAGCTTCGCACCGCCAAGCGGTAAAACGCATTCTCAGGTATCTCAAACATACCCTCGAATTCGGCATTTGGTATTCAGCGTTTTCCTCTTTGTGTCTTCGAGGATATTCCGATGCGGACTTTGCTGGGTGTAGGATTGATATGAAAAGTACCTCTGGTACTTGTCATTTTCTGGGTACTTCTCTGGTTTGCTGGTCTTCCCGCAAACAGTCTAGTGTTGCGCAATCAACGGCTGAGGCCGAATATGTTGCTGCAGCTAGTTGTTGCTCTCAGATTTTATGGATGGTTTCCACTTTGCGGGATTTTGAGTTAGATTATAAGAGTGTTCCACTTTTCTGTGATAACACTAGCGCTATTTGTATTGCAAACAACCCGGTTCAACATTCCAGAACCAAACACATTGATGTGCGATATCATTTTCTCAGAGATCATAATGAGAAGGGTGATATTGAACTTCAATATGTTGATACCCAACACCAGCTAGCCAATATTTTCACAAAACCCCTCGATGCTACTCGTTTTGCCTACTTGCGTGGGGAACTTGGTGTTTGTCACCCTTACGGCATTTTGTGAGGGGGAGCGGTTTTTGATTGACTTGCATATGCTCACTGTGTGTGAAATTGCATTTACATATCTTGCACTTATATGCCTAATTTTAATTCATGTAATCATGACAGCTCAGCTCTTTTTAATATGTCTGGACATTTTTGTGCATGGTGTTTCTTTCCAAAATCAAATCATGCTCACTGCTTAGTCTTGAATCTAGCATGTTTAGGTGGGACTGCTTTAGCTATCTTTTATCTGCTTGATAGCAAGACTCCTTTTCTATGGATGCTAAACATTGCAACTTGAAAAATTGTGTTACTTACTCATGGATATTCATAAAGTGCTAAATGATTCGTTCACTTAATTCAAATTCCAAAAATTCATGATTTGCACGCTTCAAAGCGAAATGATCCAGGTGGGTTTGTTTGTCGCACTACCCTATTCTAGACTGCTTACCATTGCACATTGGTCTGAACTGGGATAGTGTAGTGTATGCCAAAATCACCGCCTTAAGCTTCTGATGGCTTTCATGCCTAGGCTTGGCTTGGTTGGAAAGCATAAGGTAGACAAACAAATAACCCCTGGCATTATGAAAAAGAAAAATTCATTAATCATCAAGTTTGCTTTTCACTGCTCCACTTGAACTGGACTTGTCTGTCTATAGTCGAAATTGACTAGCTTTGTGCAGCCCCTACTTTTACTTGTCTAGTTATCTTGATTAAGTGGTGATGCTTTTATTTCAAAATGATAAAATCACATGTTGTCATCATGTTTTTAGAGAATGTTAAATTGAGCTGAGCACATGAAAAATTGGTATTAATGTTGGCATATTTTTGCTCTATATGTCTTTGCAATTCTGCTCCTTTCGAAGCTTTGCATCTATTGAATGCTCCTTGATGCTTGCATTGCCAAAGGGGGAGAAATTTTTGAGTTCTCTGCACCAAGGAGGTAAAATAACTCAGGGGGAGTTTTTATCTTGCAAAGGGGAAATTTGCTGAAGGGGCTTTTACTTTTTTGAAAAGGGGGAGGAAAATTCTTTTATCAAGTGACATGATTTGGCTCGTTTCTCAGTTTTTATGGTCACTTGTGTGCTGAACTTTTTCAAATTTTCTTGAACTTGAATTTGGTTGTCAATGCACTCATCAAGGGGGAGATTGAGAAACCAAGGTGTTGGGGGAAAATATCTCATCTTCGGGGTTATTGCCGCAACAGCATGAAAGCAGATAGTGGATTCGAAGGTTTCCAGACGTCCATCTTCGAAGATACCCTAAGTCAACCTCGAAGTACGAAGATAGGCACTGGTTCGGAGTACATCTTCGAACTAAGGCTCTTCGAGATCTTTATTGCCAGCTAAGAAGGAAGATTTATCTTTTATATTATTGGATTAGTCTTTTACCATTTTAGCCCTATCAAGGGTACCGAATAGTTTCCACTATGTCGGTTGTAATAGAGGGGTAAATAGGTCTTTTCCTTACTATTTGGACCTATAAATACCCCCCATTTTACCCTGTAATGAGGACCGAATACAAGTTATTCAATACACACATCCGAACTATTGTAAGTTGTTATCCTTTCGGAGGCTTAGAACAGTTCTCTTCGCAAACACTTTGTTTGTTAGTTTCTTATCTACAGAAACCTGTTAGCGTAATCTTTTACGCCAACAGTTGGCGCCGTCCGTGGGGAACCTAGTCCAAAAAACTTCGTTCTCTACCAACTTCTTACATCATGCCTCCTAAACGGAGCGCACCTCGCAATCCCGTTCGGAGGTCTTCTCGGATCTCCGGAGAGATACCATTTGACACGGTTGAAGTTGGAGAGCCTTCGACATTCCCTCCGCAAACTCCAGAAGGGGCTTCCATCCCTCGAACATACGAAGCTTCTCCGCCAACCCCTTCTATACTTCGACCACCCGGAGTCCCTCCTCCGCCTTCTATCCCGATTCGAACTGATCCTACTAGTTCTCAAGACCCGAAAGATCCTTCCGGAGGAGATGAAGACAATCTTGGAGATATGGCCACTCAAATGGCCAACCTTCAAGCTGAAGTAGCAAGGTGGCGACAGGAAGCTGCGAACAGGCTTCGCTCTCAAGCCATCCCAACTATCCCAGAAGTGCCCGAAGACGACGAACCCGATTATCCCGAAGCCCCGGAGAACGCCCCCTTCGATAACGAATCTCCGCTACATCCTGAGCTGCAGAAAGTTCGCTTTGATCCAAAGTTCAAAACTTCGAAGCTCTGTAAGTATGCCGGAGATGAAGATCCCGGAGAGTTCGTTTGTTCTTATGCCTTAGCAATTGAAGCTAGCGGAGGAGTTCGAGACACCATGGCGAAGTGCTTCCCCTTAGCTCTTCAAGGAGTGGCATTAAGGTGGTTCTGGTCTTTGAGGCCAGGATCAATTAATTCATGGGGGCAGCTGAAGAAGAAGTTTATAAGCAATTTTCAAGGCACCTTCGTGCCTCCCATGTCAACAGGAAGCCTTTTCCAGGTGAAACAGCTCCCCGGAGAGACATTGAGGCAATATTTCAAGCGCTTCGCTCATACGAAGTCGCAGATCCGGGGGTTGTCTGCATCTTCGGTAGTTGATGCAGCTCGGGAAGGTGTCACTCATCAAGGCCTTTTGGATAAGCTTCATCGGAAAAGCATTTCCTCGGTCTCTCAGTTGATGTCATACTTCGAGGAGTATGCGAGGTCGGAAGAGGGTTGGCTCCGAAGAACTGCCGCTACTTCATCCATATTGCAAGAAGTTAATGTAGAAGTGAAAACTTCGGCACAGCCGCAAGAACCAGTCTTCGAAGTTCAGCATGATCGGAGAAGAGGGCAAAAGCACCCTCGTTCTGAAGTCATGAATATTGCACCCCCACAGAAGTTTACGCAGAGAGCTCCACAGTCTTCGGGGAACAAGGCCAGCGGCTAGAGGCCGCCAGGGAAAACGGCTGGCAAGGGCCAGACCCTTTTCTGCTGCATCCATGGAGAAAATCGAAGACATGCAACTGATACTTGCAAGGCTATACTTACTCTAAGGGGAGAGTATCTAGAAAGAACTTCGGGTCGAGGTACTACCGACCGAGTTCCAGCTGCAACGCGCCCAGAGCCGGTCCAGGCTGTGGCGCGGATAGAAAACTTTGATGCCGCAAGACACCCTCCAGTGGCCAATGTTATGCCACCTCCGAAGCAAGAGGAAGGGCAAGATCGAGGAAAAAGAGTAGTCCTCCCCATCTACGGAGGAGGTACCCTCGGAAGCATGTCCAAGAGACAGCGAAGGGACTACGTCAGAGAAGTAGGCCATATTGGGACTTCGTCATCTGCAGCTGCAATGCCGGAGTGGTCTCATGTACCGATATCCTTTTCTGCGGAGGATGCAGCTGGTATTAAGTTCCCGCATGCAGATCCACTTGTTATCACTGCTGATATTGCGGGCACTGAAGTTCGAAGGGTGTTGATTGACGGAGGTAGTTCGGCAGATATCATTTTTGTTCAAGCCTTCGATCAATTGTGCATCTCCAAGAAGCATCTCCTTCCAGCGGCTCGTCCTTTGCAAGGCTTCGCAGGACCTCCGCTTGATGCACTTGGCCAAATAGGCCTGGAAGTTACCTTTGGGGAAGGTTTGTTGGCCCGAACTGAAGAAGTAATCTTCGATGTCGTAGATGCCCCGTATGCTTACAACGTCATCTTCGGAAGAGGCATGCTAAACCAGTTCGGAGCTGTGGCGCATCACAATTATTTGTGCATGAAGATGCCCACACAAGCAGGAGTCCTTACTATCTTCGGAGATCAAGCTATCGCTCGGAGAGCGGAATATGGTCATGGTCCCCCTCTTGATCCAAGACAAGTAAACAATGTACAAGATAATGAAGAAATTTTTTCAGCCACCTCCGAAGCTTCGAAGAAGTCTTTTCCGAGACCAAGCCCTGAAGGAGAGATTGCAGCGAAGGTCATTGTTAAAGATGGTAAAGAGTATACATTTCAATTTGGTAAAGATTTACCTCGAGAAGTTGCAACCTCCTTGGAAAAGGTGGTGGAAGAGAATTTGGATGTCTTCGCTTGGTGTGACGAAGATATCACCGGAGTCGATCGGGATATCATTGAACATAGTTTACTTGTAAACCCGAAGGCCCGACCTGTCCGGCAAGGACTCCGGAAAATGTCTGCAGAAATAGCTACTCTAGCAAAGGACGAAGTTGAGAAATTATTGAAGGCTGGGATTATCAGAGAAGTGGCTCACACAGAATGGTTAGCCAACCCAGTCTTCATCAGAAAGAAGTCTTCCGGGAAGTGGCGCATGTGCATTGATTTCACATCCTTGAATAAAGCATGCCCTCGTGACCCCTACCCCATGCCCCGAATTGATCAATTGGTTGACTCCACCGCAGGTTCGGAGTTATTAAGCTTCCTTGACGCGTATTCTGGTTATCATCAAATATGGTTGAAGCGCGAAGATGAGATCAAGACAAGCTTCGTAACTCCTTCGGGAGTCTTCTGTTATGTAAGAATGCCCTTCGGCTTAAGAAATGCCGGGGCTACTTTTTCGAGGTTAGTTGCTAAGGCCCTAGGTCATCAATTAGGTCGCAATGTGGAGGCCTATATGGATGATATTGTAATAAAGAGTGCTTTAAAGCACCAGCATAGCCTAGACTTAGCAGAAACATTCAATAGCCTTCGGGCATGTGGGATCCGTCTTAACCCCGAAAAATGTATCTTCGGAGCTAAGGCTGGAAAGTTGTTAGGGTATTTAGTTTCAAGCAGGGGAATTGAAGCTAGCCCTACTCAAATAACTGCGCTACAAAAGATGGCTCTTCCAGAAAATTTAAAGCAAGTGCAAAAGCTGACTGGGCGTCTGGCAGCACTTAGCAGGTTTTTATCAAGGTCTGCGGAGAGAAGCTTGCCTATATTTAAAGCATTGAAGGGGTTCGAAGATTTTGCATGGACACCGGAGTGTCAGAAAAGCTTCGAAGATATTAAAGAGTATCTCAGTAATCTTGCTACACTCACGGTGCCTACTGCGGACGAAACCATACTCCTTCACCTTGCAGCTACAGGTTCTGCTGTCAGTGCAGTCCTTGTCAGAGAAGTAGATTTCAATGGGAAGTTGGTCCAAAATCCTGTTTATTTTGTATCCGAAGCGTTATCAGGAGCGAAGACAAGATACTCCGAACTTGAGAAGTTCGTTTATGCTCTGATAATGGCTTCGAGGAAATTAAGACATTATTTTTTGGCACACAATGTAATTGTACCAACTTCGTATCCTTTAGGAGATATGCTTCGAAGTAAGGATTCCACTGGAAGGATTGGGAAGTGGGCAGTTGAGCTAGCACCCTTCGGCATATCTTTCCTGGCAAGGACAGCAATCAAATCGCAAGTCTTAGCAGATTTTGTAGCAGAATGGACTCCACCTGCAAATTTGGTTTCGGAGAAGTCAAGTGACGGAGTTTTGACTGTTTACTCCGATGGGGCTTTCCAAACATCCGGAGCAAGCATCGGAGCAGTATTAATTTCGCCTTCAGGGCAAAGAGCAATGTACTCCGCAAGACTCAACTTTAAGTCTACCAATAATATAGCGGAGTATGAAGGAATTTTATTGGGACTCCGAAAAGCACGTGCTCTAGGGGCTACAAGAATTATTATAAAGACAGATTCTCAGATAGTAGCCGGGCACGTAGATAAAAGTTTCTAGGTTCGGCATCCACAGCTTGCAAACTACTTAGAAGAAATCCGCAAAATCGAAGCACACTTCAAGGGTATTTCCATTCGGAGTATACCAAGAGCAGAAAATGTGCAAGCGGACATCTTAGCAAAAGCTGCAGCCGGAGCTGTGGATGTGCCAGAAGAAGCTTTCTATGAGGAGCTCAGTATACCTTCGGTGCCACAGATTCCCTCTGCAGAGATTCTTTGCATTCCTAGTGCAGATTGGAAAAATTCAATCATGGAATTTTTACAGGGAGGAACAAATTTGCCCGAAGAGCCACAACTGTCAAGATTAAAGCTTAGAGCTAGAAATTATCAAATAATCAACGGTATTTTATACAAGGCCGGAGTATGTTCCCCTCTACTCTGATGTATATCTCAAGCCGAAGGTCAAGAAATTCTTCGAGAAATTCATGAAGGCCTTTGTGGTAGCCATTTAGTCCCGCGAGCTTTGGCAGGAAAAACACTTCGCCAGGGGATTTACTGGACTACAATAACAGCTGATGCGGAGAGCTTA
Organism: Zizania palustris; assembly: GCA_019279435.1. Taxonomy (NCBI): domain Eukaryota; kingdom Viridiplantae; phylum Streptophyta; class Magnoliopsida; order Poales; family Poaceae; genus Zizania; species Zizania palustris. Next base: position 74,125,442 of record JAAALK010000287.1, on the reverse strand, counting down.
GTCCGCACTTGTCAAGGATGCCAGTGGATGGGTCGACGAAGTCATCGCCCACCAACAGCTCTTCAAGTCATTGCTCCGGTATGGCCTATGGCCAGATGGGGTATGGATTTAATTGGACACTTTCCAGTAGCCAAGGGAAATCTGAAGTTCGCAGTGGTAGCTATTGAATATTTTTCTAAGTGGGTGGAAGCAGAGCCCTTGACAGCTATCACTTCGAACAATGTACAAAAATTCTTCTGGAAGAATATCATTTGCCGGTTCGGAGTGCCTAGACAACTCATAGTTGATAATGGAACACAGTTCGATGCAGAACCCTTCAGGAAGTTTTGCGAAGATCTAGGCATTCAGTTATGTTTTGCTGCAGTAAGACATCCTCAGTCTAATGGAGCCGTAGAGCGAGCCAATGGAAATATTTTGTCAGGTCTAAATCGAAGGATAGTAGGATTAGCAAAGGGACTGTGGACCGAAGAGCTTCCGAAGATTTTGTGGTCCATTCGGACTACGCAAACAAGGTCCACAGGTTTTACTCCATTCAGACTACTATTCGGAGAAGAAGCTGTGACTCCAACGGAGCTCAAAGGAGGATCATTTCGCAGCACCGAACCGGAGATTGAAGAAGAAATACAAGCTTCGCTAGATTTATCAGAAGAAACAAGACTTCGAGCTGTGACAAATTTATCAAAGTATCATCAGCAAACGAAGGCTTGGTTTGACCCGAAGGTTAAGCTCAATGAACTAAGACCGGGTCATCTTGTTCTACGAAGCATTATAGCGCCAGGGAAGTTAGGAAATAAATGGGAAGGTCCATATCTAATTGTTCGTTCAGGACGCCCTGGCTCTTTTAAGTTAGCTAATTTAGAAGGTGAAGAGTTAGCACACACTTGGCATGTAGAGCACCTAAAGCGATACTTCGCATAAGGGCTACTTGTAATTCACTTGTAATCATCTTCTAAATTAATAAAGCATATGATCCTAATAGTGCCTTCCCCTCATAGACTTCCAGCTTCCGAGTGGACGCACTGGAACCGCGGGGTCGACCGAGAGGGAAGTGTCATGAAGCTGGGTTGTATTTTCGGACTTCGAACCATTGGTTCGAAGCTTCCGACGTGGGGGCTGACATAATCCGGAGTCCAAGCCACCGGCTTGTAGGCATCCGTAAAAGAGCCCAAAACCACATCATACGGAGTCCAAGCCATTGGCTGGTAGACTTCCATAAAAAGAGCCGAAGGTGGCCAAAACCTGCGAAGTCCAAGCCATTGGCTGGTAGACTTCCGCAAAAAGAGCCGAAGGTGGCCAAAATATACGGAGTCCAAGCCATTGGCTGGTAGACTTCTGTAAAAAGAGCTGAAGGTGGCCAAAACCTGCGAAGTCCAAGCCATTGGCTGGTAGACTTCCGCAAAAAGAGCCGAAGGTGGCCAAAATATACGGAGTCCAAGCCATTGGCTGGTAGACATCCGTAAAAAGAGTCCAAAGAGACCATTGCAAACTCCAAACCATTGGTTCGACAGAGATCGCAAAAATGAGCCGAAGGTGGCTAAAGCAAAACAGAATTTGAGCCATGAGCTTCGAATGTCTGTTAACACAGTCCAAAGTGACAAATTATCTAAGATATTAAGGTATCTTGAAAGTTATCTCAAGTGATTTCTTTCAAAAAACAAAGGTACTAAGTTGCCATTCTTCAGACTACAAATAGTCGAAGACATTTTATAAGATTTTGAAAAGATCTTTAAATTGCAGAGGGGCTCCGAACCCCCAAAAAAAATTGTACTCCGAAGTTTTTTCTTTGCGCATAACCATCTTTGAATACAGTTCGAAGTTGCTTATACCCAAAGAGGGGCTAGTAAATATGGAGACAATTTTAAATCGGTATTCATTATTCAAACAAATGTGTTTACAGATTACATTTCGAAAAATTGGTATCTATACCAAGAAGGAATCGAAGACCTCTTCGGTCCCTAGAGCTAGAGGTGGAACGACTAGTTCCAGCGCCGGGAGTTCTAATAACTTTGCGTTTAACTCTCTTGCCCCCCTTCGAAGCTCTAAAATCCTTCTGTTCTTGTTGAATCTCGGCCCAAGTTTGAAGTCGTTCGGGGCTCCTTTCCCAGCTTCCAAGTTCTTCAGGCTTTTTAGTTTGAGCTCCATCTTCATCTTCAGACCATATAACGTTTTCAGAAGACGAAGTGTTTAAGTTAACCTCTATTTCTTCCTCTTTAATATAAGACAATATATCTTTGATTACTTCGGGCGCAATTACACCGGAGTCATCTCGAGGAATTAGAAATCGAGGACGTTTATAAGCTTTTAGAAGATCGAAGGTGGTCCATAATGAGCGAACTTCGTCGTTAAGGTCTAACACTTCGATATCTTCCGTAAGAGGTAAAGCCTAAAAATATGACAAACAAATTTTCATTGATAAATGTTTATAAGCATAAAGCTTTACATGGCCAAAAATCCTAAGGTATTTCTAAACCTGCGGGTTCGGAGGAGGCTGACTGCTTGAAGCTTGGGTTCGAACTTGCTTTTGGCGTTGGCCTTCGTCGATCCAAGCCTTGATCGTGGAACGACCTTCGGCTCTCCATGAAGTTTGGAAGGCTCGCCAGGCAGCAGCCACACCTTCGGAAGGTGTCAGAAGTCGCTCGTCGTCGAAGGTGATTGGGCCCCCTCCCGCGTCCGGAGTTATCGTTCGGCCCAGATCTTCGTAGTAGCGAAGTAGGCCGACAGCAGCCACTTGCCCGGAGAGTTCTCCGTATCTAATGCCCGCTGTCTTCATCTGCTTCGCCACTCCTTGGATCCTTTTCAACCAACGCAGAAGAGTGATGTTATCGTCAGAAGGAAGTATCCCAGTAGTACTGAAGTACTCCAGGACACCTAACAACTGACTCATAACTTCCACAGCCACCTTCTCAGACTTCAGCTTGTCTTCGTTCAACGCGTCCTTCGTCGAAGTGACTTCGCCCAAAACCCCAGAAAGTCTAGCATTTTCAGTGGTCAAAATATTCTTTTGGTTTAACAGCTGGCTAGCTTCCTCTTGGAGTCTGATGAGCTCGGACCCCGCAGTAGCGTGCTCCACCCGCAGCTTTTCAACTTCCGCTCGAAGCACAATTCTTTCTGCTTCGAGCTCTTTATTCGCAGCCTCCAAACCTTGTCTGGCCCTTCGCTCTGTTGACACTATATTGTCCATTTGAGCCACTCGACTTTCGGAGATGTTAAGATTCCTTTGAAGGACACTATTTTCCTCCCGAAGACGAGCGATCTCTTCGTCATTACATATATTCGCAGCTCGAGCCAAGACAGTTTGCTGCAAAAATAAAAACTAAGGTAAATATTTATTCGAAGATGAATTCTATGTTATTTCGAAGGTGCATTCGCGGGTGCTTCGTACCTGGTAGGCTGCACGTTCTATAGCGGCATTAAGCTCCGTCCTGTCCGCCTTGCTCAGAATGGCCACTAAGTTGGTCTCCCCAATGTCACGGCTAGCTCGATCCAAAGGTTCGAGCAAAGTCCGAAGACCAGTTGTTTGCCCAAAGAAAGGAGCTAGCAAGGGGAGCATACTTATTGCCTGTTGGTCATCTTCGTCCAGCGAAGGACCGGAGCTTTGGCCTGTGGTCTTCGGAGCCACTGGAGACTGGCCCTCCCCGGAAGATTGGCTCTCATCTGTTGAATCAGACGAAGTTGATCCGGAACTTGCAGCAGGGAGGGGCTCTATATGTCTTTTGCCTCTTCCAGGTCCCATTTGAGTAACTCTCTGGGCTGGCTCCGAAGCCGTCGAAGGTCCAGGAATTATTTCTTCTTGGCGGACCTCTTCCATAGGAGTGGACTCTGTAAAAAAAAGAGTATTATACATTGTATAAATATACAAAGTAAACACAAAAGAGTTATTCGAAGTCTACCTTCGACATTTTGCAGAGGAGTCATCGTCGGACTGTTCGGTGGATCGAAGGCTAGTTCTTCATCCGAATCAGCCGTTAAGTCTTGGACTGTAGGAGCATCGTCCTAAGCAGTCCTCGTTGCTTCTTCGGGAATCGAAGCTATAGTAACTTCGACCCCACTCTCATTCACAGGAACGTCGTCCTGAGATACATCTTCTTGAACTACCGAAGTCCTTGGTTGATCAAGATTGTTTCGGGACTCCGGCACGTTCGCAGGTACTTCAGCTTGTGCAGTCCTTTGAGTTTCATCTTCTTCTATTAGACACACAAGAAATCTCCCTTCTTCCTCTTGGGAGTCGGAAACTGAAGCCCTTGAGCTCGAAGGTACAGGATTTTTTGGCTTCCGAGCCACCTTCTTCACCGGAGTCTTTGCGGAGCTCAAAGTCCCAGCTTCGGCTCTCCTCTTCTTGGGTCCTTTCTCCGAAGGCACCCAATCCATCAAAGGGGGTGGAGTGATTTCCAGCATTCCCCATACTCTGTTAAATCTCTCCCAACTCCCGACCAACTTGATTCTCCATTCTTTTTCGGTCGGAGTTGGAGCGCCCAAAATCTTCTACGAAGCCCTTATGATTTGCTCCGAAGTAACAGGGGTTGAAGAAGCTAAAAAAAATAAATAAATCAAGTTAGTTTTTCTTCGAATGAATATGCATAATACATGTTGTCTTCGAAGTTACCTGCAGGGCTCGAAGTCAAGGTGATCTTTCGGAGACCGCCTTCTGAATCCTCTTCGAAGATGATAGGCCAGTTGGCCATCAGTGGAGAGATTTGCAACCCGAGGAATTCTTCGGCTAAGTCTCGCATGCTCAACCTTCGGCTGATCCTCTGAAGTAGGTTGAGGCAAGCTTCGAGCTGACCTTGGCCTGGATGCACTAAGGCTTACTTCCGGAATTGGATTTCTTTCAGAGGTCCGGCCAGAGGATTGCTCGCCCCAACTTCGGCATAGAACCATCTCATGACCCAGTCTGTGTACCATCTTGCATTGATGGCCTTAGCAGGGAATTGAAGGGCATATTCATCCCGAAGCCTAAAATTGATGCTTCCGAAGGCTACCACTACTTTTTCACCTCCGGGACCTATGAAGGTTTTTGGCTGGCATGAGGCTCTATGTAGCGCAGTGAAGATCTCTGCCCTCCCCTCACAACCTTCGGCTCTCAGTGCCCATTCAAAGATAGCCAGTCGAGCTACTGCGTTCGGAGATAGTTGAGGAAGGGTGACATTGAATAAGTCAAGTACCTCCGCCAAGAAGTCCACTGCGGGAAGGCCCAAGCCGGCTTCGAAGAAGGCTTCGAAGACAATCACTTCTCCGGGCCTTGGTGACGGAATGAGTTCTTTTCCGGGCTTGCGAATCATAACTCCGGTACTGATCTTTCCTTCTACTGCCATTGCCAGCGATTCCCTCTTGCAGGTAGAAGATCCCAGTTGGAAAGACTGGTCTAGGTACTTCATTGATGGTGGGAAGAGACTTTGATCGTCGACATTTTGGGGATTTCTCCCTCCTGCCGCCATGGACGTCGTTGCCGATGCCGGAGGTGCTGTCGCCAACGCCGCAGCCACTGCTGCTGCAGCCGCCTGCTGCCGAGCCAAGGTCGACGGGGCTCCAGAACCCTTGGTCTTCACCATTGCAGTCGCTGGGTTGCTTTGGGGAAAATGGAGGCTAGGGCTCAAAGAACTCAAAGGGCTCAGAAGGTGTTTGTTTGTGAGAGAGCAGTGAAAAGGTAACCGGGTAAGTTCTAGGCCATCTATTTATAGCCTAGACTTTACATTTTTACTGTTAGTCCATGCCGTTTCGCATTCCTGCCCGTTACTTTTCTCCGAAATTAACGCTTTTTACGGTTTCCGTTAGGAACAGAAAGCTAACGGCTATTTCCTCTAAGTCTAAAAGACTTTTGCTTTTCCTGAGTCGATTCTAAGATAGTTCGAAAGTAATTATCTTAAAACTGATTCGGAGTTTATATCTTCGTACATTTCGGAGATGAATTGAAATCTAATAACCCCTATGTCTGGTTATTTTTTCCTTCCGTATACTGCTCTCCTAACATTACAGGTTAAACGGAGAAGCGTATTCGAGGGGCTACTGTTGGGGGAAAATATCTCATCTTCGGGGTTATTGCCGCAACAGCATGAAAGCAGATAGTGGATTCGAAGGTTTCCAGACGTCCATCTTCGAAGATACCCTAAGTCAAGCTCGAAGTACGAAGATAGGCACTGGTTCGGAGTACATCTTCGAACTAAGGCTCTTTGAGATCTTTATTGCCACCTAAGATGGAAGATTTATCTTTTATATTATTGGATTAGTCTTTTACCATTTTAGCCCTATCAAGGGTACCGAATAGTTTCCACTATGTCGGTTGTAATAGAGGGGTAAATAGGTCTTTTCCTTACTATTTGGACCTATAAATACCCCCCATTTTACCCTGTAATGAGGACCGAATACAAGTTATTCAATACACACATCCGAACTATTCTAAGTTGTTATCCTTTCGGAGGCTTAGAACAGTTCTCTTCGCAAACACTTTGTTTGTTAGTTTCTTATCTACAGAAACCTGTTAGCGTAATCTTTTACGCCAACACAAGGGTTGGTTTCGGAGTCTGTGATGAGTGATTGACAGATTTTACCCTCTGGTTTGGAGGTGGTTTCACCGAAGGGGTCGGTGGCTCTGGTTGCTGCAGCTGTTGCAGCGGAGTGTGCCTGTCGGAGGGGTCCGACAGTACAGGAGGACTGGGTTGTACCGAAGGTCTCTGTACTTTGGGCGGTACACCGGAGTGTGTGCCGAAGGTTGTTACCCGGAGAGGTCTCCGGAATACTGGATACACTTGTCTGCTTGTCTGTGGTGCGCAGGTGACTTCGGAGGCGACAGACGGTTCGTAGCAGGTGAACCTGGGTCAAGCGGGAGGCTTGATGCCAGGGGAGCAGGGAGCTCCGTCACGAAGGCTATGAAGGGGTCGAGGTCGGACCTCGGGTCGAGGTGCGCCAGGAGAAGGCAGTAAGTGCGGAGCGTGGCTCCGGATGAAGGTACTCCGAGACGAAGTCCTCGGAGGCGAGGCACTTCGAAGGGTACTCCGACTGGAGTAACTTTGAAGTTTGGTGGACCAAGTCCTCAGCAATGAGGCAAGGTGTTCGAAGTGTGCTCCGGAGGGAGACACTCGAAGGTTTACCCGACGAAGGTCTCAGAAGTCGAGGTGCATCGAAGGCATGGTCCGGGTGAGGATCATCGAGGAGTGTGCTCGGGGAGAGACACTGCGACGAAGTGCTCATGGAATGCTTCATGCGAAGGCCTTGGATGAAGGAGGGACTTCGAAGGGTGGTACTCTGAAGGTGGGGCTTCGGAGTAAGGTTGACTTGAGGTACCTTCGGCCATGCATGGCTTCGGTACACGGACTGACGGAGTTCGAGCTGGAAGAAGCTGCGAAGCCGTGGTGGTCCACTCCGAAGGTGTTGGTGCGAAGGCCCAAGGGCTTTGACGGCTTCGGCTCAAAACCGTCACTGTATCGAAGGCTGACTTCGGTGAAGCGAAGGCCGTCAGGCTCAAGGCTTCTCACCGAAGCTACCGCACCCCTCGCGTGCGAAGGGGGGCTTCAGAAGCGTCCAAAACTACAAAGGCTGACAGCGTCTGCTCTTCAAAAAGCGTCTGCTCTGCAAAAGCTGGTACTGTCCCCTCTGCAAAGCTGACAAAAGAAGCCTCCAAATAAAGTAGACTACCTGTTGTACCCCCCTGTTCTGATGAGACAAAACCGGTGTAACCCCTAGGGGTAAAGTAGTCTTTTCACAGGACTGAATAGTGCCTATAAATAGTAGAGGCTGGTCAGGTCACATTAACTCTTTGAGCATTCATTGTTGAGCTCCTGTACTAGCCTCTCTAACCTTGTATTCATCCTGTGAGTTCAATTTTTGAGTTCCCTGTTCAAGCACTGAGGCCTTGTCGTAGTGTTCGTTTTACTGCTTGAGCTTGTATGCACACCTCGCTACTTGCTTCGATCTTTAGTGTGACTTCTTTTGTGCTGAGTCTGTGCGAAGCCTGTTTGAGCGAGGCTTGTTTTTGATCGAAGTGTGTTTTTCAGTGTATGTTCTCTCTGTGTAACTAGAGGCAAGACCTCTCTGATTACTAGCGAAGCACTGATCGAAGCCAGTTTTTCTTCCTGTTGCGAAGCCCTTAGCGAAGTCTGTTTTGTGTGTGTTTAGACCTTCGAAGTACGAAGCCCAGCACTAGTTGTTGTTGCTAAGTACTTGGTTGAAGTCCACCGAGGGAAGTCCGCTCTTGCGAAGGGTGAAGTGCGAAGTCTGCTCGAAGGCACCCTGTGTGCGGAGCCTGCACTGACTTAGCAGAGTTGAGTTTTTGGGGTTGTGTGTGGAGCGAAGTCTTCTTGGCTTCGAACTTTTGCCCCTGTGTGAAGCCTGTGTTCGGAGCTGTGAAATACCTCCGAACCAGAACTTCGAAGGGTGTGTTCGAAGCCTGTTCCGCAAAAGACAGAATTAAAACAGAAGGCTATTTTAGTCAGAAATTTTAAAAGCTCCCATTCACCCCCCTCTAGTCGCCGTTTCCGGTCCAACAACTCCATAACCAACATAATTCTAGGGATGAGAATAATGAGGATGATATAATAGAATACAAACCTCTACGACCTGTTTTTATGCTATAGCGGTTGTGTCTATACATTGGACACTATCTAATACAATTATTATTAAGGTGACAAGGAGTTTAGGCTCAATAGCATGGCTTGGGTTTGCACTTCAAGGTCGGGGATCTAAATAAATATAATGTAAGGCTTTTAATTTGACTAATGCATTTATAACCTATGGGTTTTAGCAATATTTAAATAAAACTTGGTTGAATATGCTCAAAAATTATGTTTGCTGACTTGCCTTGCCCAACAAAAGGTGATGGTGGAACCTCCTGGTAGTACTCCGGCTCTTCGACGGCGTCGTAGTCTTTGTGGCACACAAAATAGGAATAACAATCAATTTAAACATACAACGATAAACAATACACTTATTTCATTTTGATTGATTAAAAGTGTGGAAAACAGAAGGGAATCCTTCAAAAAATAAAAATGAGAAAATTTGGAGTTTTAAAAAATGAATATTAATTTTTAAAGGTTAAGACATTACCATTGTTTTTATTTTGGGAAAATAATCAGTATAAACATGTCAAGTAAATGGGTCCAGAATGTAGAGAATAAAATGGTTAATTTTCTAAAATTTAAATGGTGAAATTTGGAGTTAAATTGAAAAAGTTATGAATTTTTGAAGTTTAAATCAATTTTTGGAATTTAATTTAAACCCTAAAACAGTCACTGGTCCACGGTGAGCTGAGTCCACCGTGAACTCGCGCACAGTGCGGGTGAGCCGGATCGCAGATCACCATTAGATCATGATCGGACGGCTGTGGGCAAGGCGGGGGGGTTTAAGTGGAATCGGACGCACGAGATCGCACGGTACCCCTTAGATCGAGATGGACGGTCGAGATTAAATCTCGCATGCGTATTAATCTCCATCGCCCGATTGGGATCGTGCAGTCATGATCGAATCTAACATGGCACGGGTACTTTACCCATGTCGGTCGTCTTCTCCAGCGACGGCCGAAGGATGGCAATGGGCTAGCGGCGACGGTGATGGCCGGTGGCCAGATCTAAAAGCTAAAACGGAATCAGGATAGTGCGGTGGTTAAGAGGGTACCAGAGATGAGGCTCGTGGCCATCGGAGCGTGGCTGGCGTCGAGCGGGGGCGGAAAGGCGTTCGGGTCCTCGTTGACGGTGGAGCTCCGGCGGGTTTTGTCGGTGAAGGAGGGGTGGCCTAGGTCGGGGAGGTGTCAGCGATCACAATGGTGCGGTCGTGGAGGGCGGAGGAAGACTCCAGCGACGGCGAGCAGCGGCTGGAGTCCGAATAGAGGTGCGGCGTTAAAAGCAAAACACAGGCGTTCTATTCGGGCAGGGTTCAATTGCACACGAGGGTTGAAAGTGGTGGTGGACGGGGGTTAAATAGAGGGCGCCGACGGTGTAAATGGTAGGCGAAAACATGGAAAGCCGAGGAGGGGGTTTCCATATTTCATGCAAAGCTTTCCATGCATGAACTCCGACGATCTCAGGTGATTGCGCGTCGGTTTATTGGAGGAAACGGTCACGGGATTGCCGGGGATTCAACGCGTGCACCAATTCGGGGAAAGGGGTACAGTGGGGACGGATTAGGCGGGCTAGGGATTCGACCGGAAACCTTGGGGCAGCGGCGCGAGGAGGAAGACAAAGTTGACATGTGGGGGCCACTGTTAGTGAGTGGTTGCGGGCACGGGCGCGGTAACGGTCGGGTCTAACAGGTGGGGTCGGACTCGGCCGAGGGGGAGTTTGGAGCTGACAGGTGGGGCCGGGGACTCGGGCATGCGGAGAGAGAGGGGGGAACACTGACAAGCGGGGTCCGCATGTTAGAGAGAGGTGCAGGCTAGAGTGGGCTGGGCCGGACTGCGGAGAGAGAGAAAAGAAGAGGGAGGCCCAATACTGTTTAAAATACATTTCAAAATAAAAATAATTGCTGAAATTGATTTAAAATATTTGGGTTGCTTCCAAAGGTGATAAAAAATTGTAAAAATTCTCAAAAATAGGTCTTGATCTCCTGATCATATAGAAGTTTTCTCAAGCCCTGGTTTGGATTATTTCTCTAGATTTTTGTTTATTTGGGCATTTTCAGATTTATAGAAAATCCAAAAATAATTCTTTTTTCAGAAAAATATAATTAAATTGCACTTTTACCTCTTTGGGAATTTGGGGTGTTACACCACTGTCGGTCAGACCGACCGTTGGATCGGTCAGACCGACATGTATCAGGCCCCGTTGCCAACAACATTCGGTCTGAATGGGTACCAGGCCGGTCCGACTGGCCAATACACCTACGGTCAGACCGGCTACCAAGCCGGTCCGACCGACCAGTACGCCTATGGTCAGACTGGCTCTATGGCCGGTCAGACTGCCCCTATCTACTACGCGTCGCCTCCCCCCGCGCCTACACTACTGTTTCCCACACTGCCTACACCTCCTACTCCCGCACACCCGTGAAGGCCTGAACATGCTATTTATCATGAGCCGTCACAAGAGGAGCCGCACAACCGACACCCCAACATACCAGCACATGTCGCGCCCCCGCACGAGAGACGCGCACAGGCAGAAGGCGTGGATGATATTGATGAGCGAATTCACGCGCTTGTTAGGGAATGCACTGGTTATGCGCCTCGAGATCGGGCTAGAGTTTACCGTAAATCGTACCCGGACCACTTCGATGTTGTCCCATACCCTCGCGGATTAGGGTCCCCAAGTTCACCAACTTTGACGGTGAGGGTAGCAAGACCACCCTAGAGCATATAGGTCAATTCCTAGCACAGTGTGGTGAAGCAAGCGGGTCAGTCACGCTTAAACTTAGATTATTCTCTTTGTCGCTTTCCAGCACCGCTTTCACTTGGTTTTCGGCATTGCCGCCGAACTCTGTGCAAACTTGGGCCCAACTAGAACAAAAATTTCACGACTATTTCTATACTAGGGAAACCGAACTTAGGCTTTCACACTTAACATCAGTTAGACAAAAGGCTACTAAGAGTGTCTGTGACTACATTAGGCGTTTCCGGGACACTAGAAACTGATGTTTTAGTTTGAACATCTCCGAGAGGGATTTGGCCGACCTAGCTTTTAACATCTTACACTCCGAACTCGAGGAGAAGTTGGATGGAAATAATTTCCTCGAGGTTAGCCAAGTTATGGAGAAGGCTCTGGTCCAAGAAGGCCGAGTCAAATCTAAAAGGGGCATCAAAACTCTTAGTGAGCCCAAGGCCGAGGTACGCATCGTAGAGCACTCTAATGAAGAGCCATCAGAAGAAGATGACTCAGCCGACATGTACATGGCAGAATGGACCTAGCCTAATGGGTCCAAAATGGTCACTTGCTCCAAATTATGGCCGTCTCCCACTAAGAATCGGCCTAGTGAAGTTAAGTACTCTTTTGATGTAACCAAATGTGATAAAATATTTGACTTTTTATTAAAGGGCAAGCTCCTCAGGTTGCCTAAAGGTCACATCATTCCAACCACCGATGACTTGAAGAAATGTTCATACTGTAAGTGGCATGATTCGCTTTCTCATTCTACTAACGATTGCAACATTTTTCATCGGCAGGTTCAATCGGCCATAGATAAAGAACGATTGAAAATAGATTCTAGCCCCAAGATGAAGCTAGACCAGGATCCCTTCCCCATGAATAACATCGACCTCGATAGGAAGAAGGTGTTGATTTAGCCCGAGCAGGCCAAATCATCCAAAGGGAAGGCAGTCGTCATTGGAAAGCCTCGCCCTCGTATGCTCGTATCGAAGAATCCTGAAGTAGGAGTGCGGAAAGTGAATGTCGATGTGTCAGCTTCGGCTAGGTCCCACAAGAAGCCAAAGATAACTTTTGGGATACTTGTAACACCCCAATTTTTCAAAACAATAAAAATATTATTAAATTCAATTTTTTGGAATTATTATTTCAGAAAATACTTTTAAATCCCTTTTATACCCTTTTGAACTACAACATAGAGTAGATGACCAAATTAGGAGGTGAAACTTTTTGTATATGATCCTAAGGCCAAAAGATAATTTTGAGAATTTTTATAAATTTTTACCAGCCTTGGAAGTAGCCCTAATCTTTTAATCTATTTTCTGGAATTATTTTTATTCAGAAAAGCATTAGAACAGTATTGGGCCGTTTCCCCCTCCCTTTTCTCTCTCCCGGCCGCCCCAGCCCACTCCCACCCGCGCGCGCCTTCTGACCAGTGGAGCCCACCCGTCAGTGAATCCCTCTCCTCTCACGCGCGCACCCGACGCCTTGGCCCCACCTGTCGGCGCCAACTTTCTCCCCTCGCGCCCGAGCCCGACCCCACCCGTCAGTCGCCCGTTCGCTCGCTCGCGCTCGCTGGCTTGTGGCCCCCGCCTGTCAGACCCGTCGTCAACCTCCCGCCACCGCCCCCAAATCCCGCCGGCCGACGACCTCGCCCTCGGATCCGCCTCGCCGGCCCGTCCCGCATTAATTCGTCGCCATTAATCGGTCCCCCGCGTCGCGCCGACCGTTTCCCCCTTTAATTCACCGCGTCATCGCCCCCGGATCGCCGCTACGCGTGCATGGCCGAGCCATCGCCGGCGAGTAAAGGCCCCCTGGCCGGTTTCCTTGCATGCGACCCCCGCCGGACCCTATTTAACCCCCCCTGCCCTCCACCGCGTTCGGTCCACGCTTCAATTCGCACTCAGAACGAACAGAGCGCCCCTCCTTCGCCTTGGAGCATTTTCCCCCTGCTTCCCCTCCGGTCGCCCCTCGCCGTCGCCTCGGACCACCCCGGCCCTCGCCTCCGCCACCGCCGTGACCGCCAGGACGTCCCCTACCTCGGCCACGTCCCCGCCGGTCAAGGAGACCGCCGGAACACCATCGCCGACGAGGACCCCGAACCACTCCGCCGTCTACCCTCGTCGCCGGTCTCGCTCCGTCGACCCCTCGCCTCGCTTAAGGTACCGACATGACCGCCGTAGTGTCCTCTTTCCATTTCTAGGCTTAGCTAAGACCGCCGTCGCTCGCCGTGGCCATTGGCCCGCTCGCCGTCGTCGGAGAAGACGACCGGCACGGGTCGAGTACCCGTGCCGTGTCGGATCTGATCCCGACCGTGCGATCGCGATCGGACGACGCACGTGAGCCCACGTACGCGATCTAATCCGCGCCGTCGGATCTGGTCAAAGCGGTACGTTTTAATCTCGTGCGTCCATCTGTATTTAAAACCCGCGTTTAATCCTGTGCGTCCACGTGGTACCGGTTCGCACGTTTTAATCCTGGCCGTCCGTAGCCACTTGCGCGTCCCGCCTCGCCCTCGCGCGTCGGATCTGGATCCGACGGTCCAGATCGACCCGGTGCACGCGCACAGTGCGCGGGTTCACCGTGGGCCTGGCTCACCGTGGACCCGAGAGGTTTAAAATTTGAAAATAAATTCCAGAAATGCTTTTAAACTTGTAAAATTCATATCTGATGCATTTGAACTCTAAAAATTACCATTCCAATTTCAGAAAATTCATAAAATTATTCTCTACATGTTTAGGCAATAAAAACAGTAGGCTATTTGGACATTTTCATGTTTATTTAAATAAGTATTCAAATGCCCTTAGGATTTAAGTGTAAATTTAAATATTTAAATTCCAGAAAAATTATATAATTGTCCCTTCTGTTTGAACACTAAAACCACTGAGTTTTCCCTGAATCATTTATCTTAAATTGATTAGAAAACTTAATGTAGTATTATACACACTTAAAAACCCTTTTTATGAAAAACAATAATTCATGTAGATTCATTTTGAATTAATGGAGAAATAAATTTCAGAACTTTAAACTTTGAATTTATCTTATTTATAACCAACTTGACCTTACATGTTTATGATGTAATGTCATACTGTTTGATTGGATGTTGTGTTCTTTTTATTTTACTTTATATTAAAAAGACTACGACGTCGCCGAGGAGCCGGAGTACTTCCCCGAAGTCCCTCCCTCTCCCTTTGCTGAACAAGGCAAGTCACCAAACAATTCTTTTGAGCATATTGAACCCATGTCTGAATTGACTATCGCTAAAACACATAGGTTATGTATATGCATTAGTCAAATGAACCCTTACATTATATTTATTTAGGATCCCCCGACCTTGATGTGCAACCCAAGCCATGCTATCTCGCCTAACCTCCTTGTCACCATATGATCAATGATATTAGCTAGTGTCCAATGTATTGGCACGGCCGCTATAGGATAAAAATGAGTCGTAGTGGAATGGTTCTGTTATATGATCCCGTTACTTCTTATCTTTGGAAATTCTGTTGGTGATGAGTCATGGTTGTGAGTGTATGCATGGTGGGTTCCGGGTGCAAGCTAGGGCATTGGTCAGTCGCACCCGGGGCACTATAAGGACCGGTCTGAGGGATCCGTTGCAATACACTTACGTACTAACCACAAGTCTAGTGGGTAAGTCCTAACTAAGGTATGGGTTGTTCCAAACCGAGGCCACCACTTGGAGATGGGTCGAGTTGCACCTGCGGGTGACTTGTACCAATGTGGCGCAAAAGGGGGTGCGACGTTAGCCGGGATGCGGCCCGGCGCGCCGGCGAAACCTAGAGCGGGTGGTTATCGCTTGGAACATCTCATATTGAGGTTTTGGCACGAGTTCCCGTGAAATGGGTCATCTCGTTGAGATGAGTGCGTGCCTTGTGGGTACAGTAGTACATCTCTGATCAGAGTCTTAAATCTTTTCGAAAAGCCGAGCCCACGGTCAAGGGCGGGTTGCGTGACATCCCCCAGTTAGTTTACTTGAATATGGATGTGCATGTTGTTTGTCATATAAGGACCGTTGTGCGAGGAGGTAAAACGTACTCCTCGAGTTAGTTGATGTTGATGATGCTCATGTTTACTTTCCGCATGATTAAAATATGATTACACTAAATGCCATAACTGCAACTGCTTTATTCCGCATTGTTAGCCTTTATCCTTCCTTGTTTATTATCCTGCATTATTATTTGCATTTGCGGTGGCTTGTTGAGTACTTTTGTACTCATACCCGTTGGACCCCACAGAGGATGCCTATCTTGAAGACGGTCTGGAGTAGCGACCCAGTCAAGAAGAAAAATCCTGAAGAAGAAGTTTGTCATGCCGTTTTCTAATTATTTTACTCTACTGTTTTATTAGAACAATGTTGTAATAAATATGGTCTGCGTACCATGAATTTTACCGTATGTACGTTGTCGCATGATGAACCTCTTGTATTATTGTTTTTCTATGGAAATTCAATAATGTCTCGATTTTGTATAAATCGGGGCGCTACAAGATGGTATCAGAGCCAGGTTGACTGTAGGAAGCCAAACAGACCCGCCTAGCCATTAACCATAGGAAATTATTTCTTGAAAATCTACTTCATAAACTTTGTTCCTCTCCTCACTTTTATTCAACTTGTTGTTTTGTAGATGCCAGTCTACCAAGTCCACAGTTACTGCCGTCATTTCGAGGGCTTCGTTAGGGAGCTCCGAATGATGCTCACCTTCCTCGGGTTCCTCTTCGAACCCGAATTTCAAGGAGTCTACATGGAGGAATTCGCCGGGCCCTGCGACGTTTCCCTCACCGTCCACGGCTCCGGGGAGCATCTGCCGTCCTACACCACGGCACTTGGAGGCCCGACCTTCGACGTCGCGTGCCAACGAGTCGCCCTCCAAGCCCTCATGGAGCTGAGGATGATCTACGACGATCGTCTTCAGAACACATCCTTCCGGCTTGTGCCGAAGCGCACTCCCGGCGCCCACCGTAGTATCTACCTCGGAGTTCACTCCGTGCGTGATCCGGTCATGGCCCGGCAGTCTCGTCTTCTACAGGCCATGGATGATCTCCACACCGAGGCGGTGCTCGACGCCGACGAGCACCATGAGGCGGTTGAGTTCCTTCGTGAGGAAACGAAGCACCTGATCCAGCAAAATGGCGAACTGCAGCGCAAGATCATACAGCTGCAGAAGGACATCGCTGAGATGGTCCCTCTCCTTCCGAGGAAGAGGAAGCCCATCCGTGAGCCCGTCCCTCGCCCCAAGCGGATCCCACCTCACCCCTCCACCGCCGGACCATCTACCGCCAGCGTCCCTGCACCACGCCCCGGCCTCGTCTCCGACCCTATCATCGAAAACTTTCTCGAGCCCACCGTCCCTTCGGAGCCGCGCACTCGTGGTTCCGAGAGCACGGAGACTGCCTCCGGTGGCGAGTAGGCGTAGGAGTCACTAGTTTAAAAATAAAAATTCGTATGTGGTGCTACCCATGACGAGTGTGTCTTGGGTAGAATAAAAACTTGATTGTAATGAACATTTTACCACTGAAATTATATATGAGATGAAGTTATTATCATACATTGTTTTGTCAATTCTTTTTCCTTATGACTATGCATATTCAGAAGATGGCCGACCACCAGAACCCCGACTCCAACAGCGGAGCAGGAGGAAGCCGAGATGCGCCCGAGGGTGTTGTACCCAACTGGGGTGCGACAGGCCCACGTCAGTCTGGGTCGCCTTCCGCCAACCACCCCACCTTAGCGGAAATGATGGCGAACCAGAATCATCTGATCACCGCCCTCCTCACCCAAATGCAGCACCAACAGGCTCAGTTGGACCGTCTGCAGAATGGGGAGCCCGCCCCTCGCGCACCAGCACCCGCGGCCGCTCCGCAACTCTCCGAGTTCTTGCGCGTGCGCCCGCCCATCTTCTCGAGCACGACCAACCCGATGGAGGCCGGAGATTGGCTCCGCACCATCGAGAAGAAGCTCGACCTCCTCCCCTGCACAGACCGGGAGCGAGTGGCCTTCGCCACTCATCAGCTCCAGGGTCCCGCCGCCGAGTGGTGGGACAACTACCGTGCGTCCCAGCCGGAGGGCCACATGGTGACTTGGGCGGAGTTCACCATCGCCTTTCGTGCCGCCCACGTCCCCGCCGGTGTCATCGCGGTCAAACAGCAGGAGTTCCGCGACCTGCAGCAGGGCAACAGGACTGTCATGGAGTACCTCCATGAGTTCAACCGCCTCGCACGCTACGCACCGGAGGAAGTGCGCACCGACGCCCTCCGCCAAGCCAAGTTCCTCAGGGGACTTAAGGATGAGCTGTCCATCCAGCTCGTCGCCGCCGACTTCGCCGATTTCCAGCGGCTGGTCAACAAAGCGCTCATCCAAGAGACTGAGCAGAACAAGCTGGACCTCAAGAAGAGGAAGATGATCGCCTTCAAGCACCAGCAGGCGAACACTCAGAGGCCCCGCTTCGTCCCTCCGCCACCAGCGCCCGCCTACCATCCTCGGCCCGCCTACAGGCCACCTCACGCAGCGGGTGGATCCAACGCCGGGCATCCTCGCCCCACTCCACCAGCTCCGGCCGCTCAGCCGGCACCGGCCGCCAAGGCCCCGATGTTGAGGGATCGCCAGGAAAGGCCGGTCGTCTGCTTCAACTGCCGCAAGGAAGGGCACTATTCGCACCAGTGTCCTCACCCCAAGCAGAACCAAGGCGCAGCACCCCACCAGGCCGTACGCGCCCGCGTCAACCACGTCTGCGCGGAGGAAGCTCAGGAGGCTCCTGAAGTCGTACTCGGTACGTTTACTATAAATTCCGTACCGGCCGTCGTATTGTTTGACTCTGGAGCGACCCACTCCTTTGTCTCTGAAGATTTTGCAAAAACAAACCATCTGGACGTGCTCCCTCTACCGATTCCCATGGTGATTGCCACCCCCGGTAATAGGACCTCAGCTCGCTTCTACAGCCCTAAGGTTCAACTTGACATCCAAGGAGTGCTGTTTCGGGCCGAGCCTGTCCTTATCCAATGCACCGGACTCGACCTTATTCTAGGTATGGATTGGTTGATGAAGCACAAGGGAGTGATCGACTGTGCCAACAAGTCCGTCACGGTGACCAGTCCCGAGGGCGTAACCGTCACCTTCCGGATGGTCAGTCGCAAACCACGCGGAGCATCCCTTCGCTCAATAGCTCTTGAAGAGGTGCCAATAGTCAAGGAGTTTGCAGATGTTTTCCCCGAAGATCTGCCCGGAATGCCTCCCAAACGGGACATCGAATTCAGAATCGAGCTTGTCCCGGGGACCACTCCAATCTCCAAGCGCCCATACCGCATGGCCGCCAACGAACTAGCCGAAGTCAAGAGCAACATCGAAGACCTAGAGCAGAAAGGTTACATCCGACCGAGTACCTCACCTTGGGGTGCACCGGTTATATTTGCCATGAAGAAGGACAAGACTAAGAGGATGTGCGTGGACTATAGGGCCTTGAACGACGTAACCATCAAGAACAAATACCCATTACCTCGGATCGACGACCTGTTCGATCAGCTGAAAGGATCCTCGGTGTTTTCCAAGATTGACCTCAGGTCAGGTTATCACCAGTTGAGGATCAGGGAGGAAGATATACCCAAGACTGCTTTCACCTCCCGCTATGGACTCTACGAGTACACAGTGATGTCGTTCGGACTCACGAATGCCCCGGCCTTTTTCATGAACATGATGAACAATGTATTCATGGAGTTCCTGGATAAGTTCATCGTGGTATTCATCGACGATATCCTCGTTTACTCCAAGACCAAGGAAGAACACGAGACTCACCTCCGTCTGACCCTCGGAAAGCTAAGGGAGCAGCAACTGTACGCCAAATACAGCAAATGCGAATTTTGGTCGTCTGAGGTGAAGTTCCTCGGCCATGTTATATCTGCCGGAGGAATAGCAGTGGACCCAACCACCGTTGAAGCGGTAACCAACTGGCTACAGCCAACGACCGTGACCGAGATCCGGAGTTTTCTCGGATTGGCCGGATACTACCGCCGGTTCATCGAGAATTTTTCCAAGATCGCCAAGCCTATGACCAGACTTCTGCAGAAAGAGGTGAAGTTTGATTGGACCCCCGACTGCGAGGAAAGCTTCCAGACCCTCAAGAAGAAGCTTGTGTCAGCCCCCATTCTAACCCTGCCAGACATCCGGAAAGACTTCCACGTCTACTGTGATGCCTCTCGTCAAGGATTGGGATGTGTCTTAATGCAAGAAGGGAAGGTGATATCCTACGCCTCCCGGCAATTGAGACCACATGAGCTGAACTACCCAACTCACGACCTGGAACTAGCAGCCGTGGTTCATGCCTTGAAGATATGGAGACATTACCTTGTGGGAAATCGGTGTGAGGTCTTCACCGACCACAAGAGCCTCAAGTATATATTCACCCAACCAGATCTGAACCTCAGGCAAAGAAGATGGTTGGAACTGATCAAGGATTACGACTTGGGCATCCATTATCATCCGGGCAAAGCGAACGTGGTGGCAGACGCTCTTAGTCGAAAAGGGTACTGCAATGCCATCATGATTCAAGACCAGGCTCCTCTACTTTATAAAGAGATGGAAAGGCTAAACCTAGGGATCACCACTCGAGCGTACCTCGCTACTTTGGAGTCTCGGCCTGTCTTAATAGACCAGATCCGAGAGAAGCAGAAGGAAGACCCGGACATCCTGGAGATCCAGCAAAACATGAGGAAGGGTAAAGCCCCCGGATTCTCCGAGGACGAACATGGTACCGTTTGGTTCGGAAACCGAGTATGCGTACCCAACATACCTGAGTTGAAGACTCTCATCCTTCAAGAAGCCCACGATACTCTTTACTCCATTCATCCCGGGAGTACAAAGATGTACCAAGACCTGAAGGAGAAATATTGGTGGGTCAGCATGAAGAGAGAAATAGCTGAGTATGTGGCCAAATGCGACACATGCCGGCGAGTCAAGGCAGAGCATCAGAGACCTGCCGGACTGCTTCAACCCCTCAAGGTCCCTGAATGGAAGTGGGAAGAAATAGGAATGGACTTCATCACGGGACTGCCTAGGACCCAAGCTGGTCATGATTCTATCTGGGTGATCGTTGATCGACTCACCAAGGTAGCTCACTTCGTTCCGGTCAAGACAACTTACACCGTCGCCAAGTTGGCTGAGTTGTATATGACCCGGATCGTGTGCCTCCACGGAGTTCCCAAGAAGATTGTATCTGACCGCGGGAGTCAGTTTACCTCCAAGTTTTGGAAGAACCTTCAAGAGGAACTCGGCACCCGGCTGAACTTTAGCACCGCCTATCATCCACAGACCGACGGTCAAACCGAAAGGGTCAACCAGATATTGGAGGATATGCTTAGAGCTTGTGCTCTAGACTTTGGCGGAATGTGGGACAAGAACTTACCTTATGCAGAGTTCTCCTACAACAACAGCTATCAAGCCAGCCTGCAAATGTCCCCGTTCGAAGCACTCTATGGGCGTAAGTGCAGAACGCCGTTGCTCTGGGATCAAACCGGAGAATCACAACTGTTTGGGACAGATTTATTGAGAGAAGCCGAAGAGAAAGTTAAGATCATAAGAGACCGCTTGAAGGCCGCCCAATCCAGGCAAAAGAGCTACGCCGATAACCGTCGAAGGGATCTAGCCTTTGAGGAGGGCGATTACGTCTACCTCCGAGTCACTCCCCTCCGTGGCACTCAAAGGTTCAACATGAAAGGCAAACTAGCACCCCGCTACGTCGGACCTTTCCAGATCCTCCGTCGACAAGGAGAAGTGGCATATCAACTTGAACTGCCTCCATCCTTGGCAGGCGTTCATGATGTGTTCCATGTCTCGCAGCTGAAGAAGTGCCTCCGTATACCCACCGAGCAAGCCGACCTTCAGCAGCTCAATGTCCAAGAAGACTTGACCTACATAGAGAGACCCGTCAAGATTTTGGAAACCAAGGAAAGAGTAACCAGAAGTCGCGTCGTTCGCTTCTGCAAAGTCCAATGGAACAACCATCCCGCAGAAGAAGCCACTTGGGAAAAAGAAGACGAGCTAAAAGCCCAATACCCCGAGCTATTCGAGTAGCGTTCCAATCTCGAGGACGAGATTCTTGTAAGGGGGATAGGTTTGTAACACCCCAATTTTTCAAAACAATAAAAATATTATTAAATTCAATTTTTTGGAATTATTATTTCAGAAAATACTTTTAAATCCCTTTTATACCCTTTTGAACTACAACATAGAGTAGATGACCAAATTAGGAGGTGAAACTTTTTGTATATGATCCTAAGGCCAAAAGATAATTTTGAGAATTTTTATAAATTTTTACCAGCCTTGGAAGTAGCCCTAATCTTTTAATCTATTTTCTGGAATTATTTTTATTCAGAAAAGCATTAGAACAGTATTGGGCCGTTTCCCCCTCCCTTTTCTCTCTCCCGGCCGCCCCAGCCCACTCCCACCCGCGCGCGCCTTCTGACCAGTGGAGCCCACCCGTCAGTGAATCCCTCTCCTCTCACGCGCGCACCCGACGCCTTGGCCCCACCTGTCGGCGCCAACTTTCTCCCCTCGCGCCCGAGCCCGACCCCACCCGTCAGTCGCCCGTTCGCTCGCTCGCGCTCGCTGGCTTGTGGCCCCCGCCTGTCAGACCCGTCGTCAACCTCCCGCCACCGCCCCCAAATCCCGCCGGCCGACGACCTCGCCCTCGGATCCGCCTCGCCGGCCCGTCCCGCATTAATTCGTCGCCATTAATCGGTCCCCCGCGTCGCGCCGACCGTTTCCCCCTTTAATTCACCGCGTCATCGCCCCCGGATCGCCGCTACGCGTGCATGGCCGAGCCATCGCCGGCGAGTAAAGGCCCCCTGGCCGGTTTCCTTGCATGCGACCCCCGCCGGACCCTATTTAACCCCCCCTGCCCTCCACCGCGTTCGGTCCACGCTTCAATTCGCACTCAGAACGAACAGAGCGCCCCTCCTTCGCCTTGGAGCATTTTCCCCCTGCTTCCCCTCCGGTCGCCCCTCGCCGTCGCCTCGGACCACCCCGGACCTCGCCTCCGCCACCGCCGTGACCGCCAGGACGTCCCCTACCTCGGCCACGTCCCCGCCGGTCAAGGAGACCGCCGGAACACCATCGCCGACGAGGACCCCGAACCACTCCGCCGTCTACCCTCGTCGCCGGTCTCGCTCCGTCGACCCCTCGCCTCGCTTAAGGTACCGACATGACCGCCGTAGTGTCCTCTTTCCATTTCTAGGCTTAGCTAAGACCGCCGTCGCTCGCCGTGGCCATTGGCCCGCTCGCCGTCGTCGGAGAAGACGACCGGCACGGGTCGAGTACCCGTGCCGTGTCGGATCTGATCCCGACCGTGCGATCGCGATCGGACGACGCACGTGAGCCCACGTACGCGATCTAATCCGCGCCGTCGGATCTGGTCAAAGCGGTACGTTTTAATCTCGTGCGTCCATCTGTATTTAAAACCCGCGTTTAATCCTGTGCGTCCACGTGGTACCGGTTCGCACGTTTTAATCCTGGCCGTCCGTAGCCACTTGCGCGTCCCGCCTCGCCCTCGCGCGTCGGATCTGGATCCGACGGTCCAGATCGACCCGGTGCACGCGCACAGTGCGCGGGTTCACCGTGGGCCTGGCTCACCGTGGACCCGAGAGGTTTAAAATTTGAAAATAAATTCCAGAAATGCTTTTAAACTTGTAAAATTCATATCTGATGCATTTGAACTCTAAAAATTACCATTCCAATTTCAGAAAATTCATAAAATTATTCTCTACATGTTTAGGCAATAAAAACAGTAGGCTATTTGGACATTTTCATGTTTATTTAAATAAGTATTCAAATGCCCTTAGGATTTAAGTGTAAATTTAAATATTTAAATTCCAGAAAAATTATATAATTGTCCCTTCTGTTTGAACACTAAAACCACTGAGTTTTCCCTGAATCATTTATCTTAAATTGATTAGAAAACTTAATGTAGTATTATACACACTTAAAAACCCTTTTTATGAAAAACAATAATTCATGTAGATTCATTTTGAATTAATGGAGAAATAAATTTCAGAACTTTAAACTTTGAATTTATCTTATTTATAACCAACTTGACCTTACATGTTTATGATGTAATGTCATACTGTTTGATTGGATGTTGTGTTCTTTTTATTTTACTTTATATTAAAAAGACTACGACGTCGCCGAGGAGCCGGAGTACTTCCCCGAAGTCCCTCCCTCTCCCTTTGCTGAACAAGGCAAGTCACCAAACAATTCTTTTGAGCATATTGAACCCATGTCTGAATTGACTATCGCTAAAACACATAGGTTATGTATATGCATTAGTCAAATGAACCCTTACATTATATTTATTTAGGATCCCCCGACCTTGATGTGCAACCCAAGCCATGCTATCTCGCCTAACCTCCTTGTCACCATATGATCAATGATATTAGCTAGTGTCCAATGTATTGGCACGGCCGCTATAGGATAAAAATGAGTCGTAGTGGAATGGTTCTGTTATATGATCCCGTTACTTCTTATCTTTGGAAATTCTGTTGGTGATGAGTCATGGTTGTGAGTGTATGCATGGTGGGTTCCGGGTGCAAGCTAGGGCATTGGTCAGTCGCACCCGGGGCACTATAAGGACCGGTCTGAGGGATCCGTTGCAATACACTTACGTACTAACCACAAGTCTAGTGGGTAAGTCCTAACTAAGGTATGGGTTGTTCCAAACCGAGGCCACCACTTGGAGATGGGTCGAGTTGCACCTGCGGGTGACTTGTACCAATGTGGTGCAAAAGGGGGTGCGACGTTAGCCGGGATGCGGCCCGGCGCGCCGGCGAAACCTAGAGCGGGTGGTTATCGCTTGGAACATCTCATATTGAGGTTTTGGCACGAGTTCCCGTGAAATGGGTCATCTCGTTGAGATGAGTGCGTGCCTTGTGGGTACAGTAGTACATCTCTGATCAGAGTCTTAAATCTTTTCGAAAAGCCGAGCCCACGGTCAAGGGCGGGTTGCGTGACATCCCCCAGTTAGTTTACTTGAATATGGATGTGCATGTTGTTTGTCATATAAGGACCGTTGTGCGAGGAGGTAAAACGTACTCCTCGAGTTAGTTGATGTTGATGATGCTCATGTTTACTTTCCGCATGATTAAAATATGATTACACTAAATGCCATAACTGCAACTGCTTTATTCCGCATTGTTAGCCTTTATCCTTCCTTGTTTATTATCCTGCATTATTATTTGCATTTGCGGTGGCTTGTTGAGTACTTTTGTACTCATACCCGTTGGACCCCACAGAGGATGCCTATCTTGAAGACGGTCTGGAGTAGCGACCCAGTCAAGAAGAAAAATCCTGAAGAAGAAGTTCGTCATGCCGTTTTCTAATTATTTTACTCTACTGTTTTATTAGAACAATGTTGTAATAAATATGGTCTGCGTACCATGAATTTTACCGTATGTACGTTGTCGCATGATGAACCTCTTGTATTATTGTTTTTCTATGGAAATTCAATAATGTCTCGATTTTGTATAAATCGGGGCGCTACAATACTGCTCTAGAGGCATAAGAGGAGGGCCGAGGAAACGCACTCTCGGCCACGACCACCAAGGAGGCCGAACCTTCCACGGAGACGTGAGTTCAGCCCACAATGGACTAGACCGCCAACACCACCCCGGTCTGACTGGCGTTCTGTGGCCGGTCCGACCGGACCATCCCAGGTGTCTGGCAATAGCCGATCCGATTGGACCAATAAAGCCAGTCTAACCGACATAGGATAGAGAGACGACTCCACTAAGCGTAGAATTTCCAAAGCCGATCCGGGCATTCACTGTTCGGCTAAAGATTCCGAGAGCAAGTTTGTGACGCCCGGAACTAAGCCACATCCTTCATGTGCACCTCCCAGAATGACTATGTCTCAAAAGAGACGCTTACAACGTCTTCGTGCCGATTATCTCAAAGAGAAGAAGGCCGAAGAATTTGAGGATAACCCGCTCAATGAAACCAAAGACCTAGCAAAGACGTGACGGGTGTGGAAACTGAAGTTGGTTGATAAGCCAGCTTCTAGCCTCGTTGAGTAAGGGTGCATCCCTACAAGGGACTTCGGAGAAAAACCAGTAAAAGCACTGAAGGCCGAGTTGGTGGAATACTTGGTGATTAAGTCCATTAGTCATATTAGTAATTCATGCACATCGTCCTCAGAATTCAGATTTCCTGAATTATGAAATGGACAATTTGGTTGGCAAATAAATAGTGAGTACTTTTAAAGAACTCGGCAAAAACACTTGAGAGATCGTAAGGCCGATATGGATTGAATCGCCCTTAGCCCATTGTGCTTTTAGCTCACTAAGTTTGCTAAAAAGCAGGGGGCATGTGTTGATAACAAAAAATGGCATTAATGATCAAAATTGTCAAAATATCAATTTTTGGTAATTTAGGCTGAAAATATGCCATTCCTGGCATAGGACGGTCCAACCGGCCATGTAGGCCCGGTCGGACCGGCCCAAGTTTGAAAACTAGAGATAGAGTTAGTTTCGGGCTATTTTGATCTCTAATTAAATCTTAACCACTTTTGGTCAAATCCTACTCAGATTAGGTGTCGGGAAACATGAGACCAACCCCTACAAATATAGAGTTGAGTCCGATTCAAAGGCGTTATCTCCATAGATCAATACTTCAAAACCCTAGTTTTGAATCGCACTTTTATATCAATCTACTTTCCTTGCCCTAGGATTAGCCAAGAAACATCCATCTTCGTGGGTTTGCGCTGTAAGCCGTCCGTCCGCTGCGTCATAATCACGGTAACCCTTGTTTATTCTCTCGTGAATCTCCCGTTTAATCCACGTAACGGGTTTCTATCGTTTTCATCAGTTTTCTCCGCTACCATTGGAAATTCGGCCTTTGGCCAAATTGCACTTGATCTCTTCCTATTTTGCAAAGGTATTAGTCCTAGGCTCTTCGCCGAGGAGTTTGGGAGTGATTGGAGATCATCCATAAGGTCACTGGAGAAACCGGTCAGATTGGATCTATGCCGTCAGTCCAACCGGCGGCGAACTTCCGGTCTGACCGGTGTGTGACATGTCAGGCCATCATCTTATTGCCAGCAACGCGCGGCGCCGCCTCCTACCACGCCGGTCCGACCAGCGGGTATTTCCCAGCCCGACTAGCCCGTGCTAGGGCTGTCACCTTGTCACTGGCACACGGTTGTTCGACCGGCGGTTTGTGTGCGGTCCGACGGACCGTGCACAATTGTTCTCCAGCGCTCATTTATTTTGCTGGAGCGGTCCAACCGTCGGATCATCCTCGATCTGATCGGCCCTTTTAGGCCGGTCTGACCGCCTTCTGTACTACGGTCAAACCGGCCCTAACTTGGCTGGTTTAATTACTTTTCCTTCAGATCGGTTAATTGAACATTATTTATGATAATCGTTTTATTGCCAGGTGACTCCATTATTCCGCTTACCACTGTTTAAGGGTCGTCGGAACGCGACGTCGGCGTCTCGCGGCGTTTTACGGTTTATCCATAAAACAACCGTGTGCTTTTGGATCGTCGAACTGACGCCAGTGTGTGGGCGCGTTTCCATGTCAATAGCTTCCTCCTCACAAATTAAGTAAGGCGAGATTATTCTGAGGCTCACACGGTCACCGCCCAACTATAACTAGGCTAATTGGGTCGTTGCGTCTTTGCCAACGGGTATTAGTGGAGGTTGTCCTCATCAACTAGAATTTTTGTTTCGCAACCAAAACTTCTAGTTCCTCAAAAAAACCGAATAACTGAATTGGTCTAGAATTTCTGATTTACAATCGGAATTTTCATTTCACCCATAATTCTCTTTGTTTCCTTCCATGTATACACATGTTACTCAATTTTAAAAATATGTCCCGATGGTTTGGGCCGTATGAGACTGTAGCCTGGCCTGCTAGTGACTTGTTGGGCCTTAGCTTCACTGGACCTTCCTTATCCACGTTCTGACACGTGGGCCTGTTCGCTCTCCGCTCCTCTCCCCTAACTCTTCTCCGAACAGGCATCTCCCCTCTCCGCCGGCGAGACCATCGCGCTACACCTTCGTACCATGCCGATGTGGTCCCCACCACCGCCTCCGACTTCCCCGCTCCAGATCCGGCCGTCGCCACCGCCTCCGTACTTTCACCACCGCCGCCACCGTCTCAGCCCCGTCTCCGCCTCGCAAGACCCGCTTACCGCGCTCTCCCGCGTCCTGTGGGGCCGCGCGCTGCCGCCATCCCAACTCGTCCGCGCCGTCCGCCACGGATGGACCTCCGCGTGGAAGCTCCTCATGCGGCAGCTCGCCCCCTCCGACCCAGCCACCGGCTCCTTCACTCGCACCCCGTCGCGCTTCCCCGCCGTCGTGGGGACCCCGAGCGCACGCCTCCACCTTTACGTGGGCCTCCCCTGCCCATGGGCCCACCGCGCCCTCCTCGTCCGCGCGCTGCTCGGCCTGGAGCGCCGCCTGCCACTCTCCATCGCTGTCCCCGGCGAGGACGGTTCCTGGTCCTTCACAACGAACAGCCCGGACGCGCTCTACGGCAAGCGCAGGCTCCGCGAGGTTTACGCTGAGCGCCGCGGCGGGTTCGAGGGGAGGGCGTCGGTGCCCATGTTATGGGACGCGGAGCGGCGCGAGGTGGTGTGCAACGAGAGCATCGAGATCGCCAAGTTCCTCTGCGGCCTAGCGGACGCCGACGGCGCCGGTGGCCTCGATCTTTGGCCACCGGAGCTGCGCCAGGACATCGACCGCTGGTACGCCTTCACCTACCCCAGCGTCAACAATGGCGTATACAGGTACCGCACAAAAATCGCATATTCTTTCTTTCGTTTGGTTGCATACTCTGTAGTCTGAACAATTGCAACAAAAAGTGACTCTTTATCTCTTTCATGGTGCAGGTGTGGGTTTGCGCAGAGCCAGGAGGCGTACGCCACCGCCGCCGCCGAGCTGTTCGGCGCGCTGGACAAGCTGGAGGATCAGCTGTCCGGGTCCCGGTACCTGTGCGGGGACAAGCTCACGCTGGCGGACGTGTGCCTGTTCACGACGCTGATCCGGTTCGACCTCGTCTACAGCTCTCTCTTCCGCTGCACCAGGCGGAAGCTGGTGGAGTACCCCAGCCTCCACGCCTACACGCGCGACATCTACCAGATGCCCAAGGTGGCCGAGACCTGCAACATGGGCGCCATCATGGACGGCTACTTCGGGGCCCTTTTCCCTCTCAACCCCGGCGGCATTAAGCCTCTCGTGCCGGCGAGTTGCGACCGCGAGGCGCTCTTGGAGCCGCATGGCAGGGAGGCGCTGTCTTCTGCTGCGGCGGCTGGTAATGGCAGGCAGCCCGAAGCGACGAGTGCTTCCTAGTTAGGGGTTGCAAATGCATTCGAGTGATAATATGAATTGACCTATCCCAAAGAGATTCCAATTATTTAATATAAATAATTAGGATTAATTAATGAATATACTTTTATGTGTCGAATTCATGGTACAATATTCCTAGAACAAACCTATCTGATATGGGGAAGTATCCTATGCACATTGGCTAGTCGTGCACATGGTGCATATGTGAGATCTTAACCTTCAATCTGTAATTTAACGGACAACAGCTTCGCTAGGGGTTATCACAAATGTAGCAAGGAACGAAATGGTGGAGGTGAGAGGTGTTTTCTGCTAAATGATCTGGTGGAGCTGCTGTCCATTGGATTACAGATTAAAGGTGGAGATCTCACATGTACACCATGTGCACGGCCAGCCGATGTGCACAGGATACTTCCCCATCTGATATATAGAACGAAGGGTTTTGATATAACGTGGCCTAAATATTCTTATTCTATTAATGAACTTTTCATAATAGATTCCATATAATAAATAAATAAGGGATTCTATTATGAAAAGTAGAGTAGTTCTGCAATAAGACTTACAACTTCTACCTATCTTACCCAAAATTCACAAAAAATTCGTTCTATATTGCAAGTGAAAAAAAACAGTTTCAACTCTTTCAAACCTTATTTTATTGGGCGATACATCCTGAAGAAAAATTAGGGAATAGTTCTCTTGCAGTAATTTTTCTTGGAAATATTTTATAATTTAACACACAAAACAATGACTAATTAATTTAACACTTATAAGTATGGTATTTAAGACCATCTGAATAAAATAGCACCTGTTTGTGATACTCTGTAAAATGCCACCAGTTTGTGCGCACGTAAATTTTGTAAAATCAACTGAATTATTCAAACTACGTGGATTGTTAGACTTTGCTAGGATATTCTTCCTCTACGGAATTCTGGGTTCGATTTCATTCTACTATTGGACTTTTTCCTTAACTACGCATGAATCATTCTTATCATTCTATTATATAATTGACGGACGATTTTACTCATTGAATAAATCTAGACCGTTCATTTTTCATCGGTACTTATTTTACTCATTGGGAGAATTCGGACTGTTCATCTGTCATTCATTACTCATTTATACTCATTGAAAACATCGCGACCTGTTGGTGCGTTTTTTTTGTCATACTTTGACACACGCGTGGCATGTAAGATCTGCTTAACTCTAGTGTAGATCCTACGTTCTTAGAAAAAAGATTCACGATGTGTCTATCAGTTTGACTTTTCAACTGATAACGAAATAGAAAAATATGATCAATAGCACGGCCTATCGGCTATCGAGCCGATGACTGCGACAAGGATAGGATATTCGTTGAATATCATGCCTATCAGCCATAGGACCAATGACCAAGGGTGGAGTGATTGGGCGAGCTTGCTGTGACGCTCCGATTTATCAAATCGGAACATTATTGAATTTCCTGAGAAAAACAATAATACAAGAGATTCATCATGCGACACGTACATACGAGTAATCATCCGTGGTACGCAGACCACATTATTACATAAGAGTAAAATTAAAATAAACAATAAAAATAAACTGCATGACGAACGCAATCTTCAGGATCTTTCTTCTTAACTGGGTCGCTACTCCAGACCATCTTCCTCGTATTAGGCATAGTAATGCAAGGTAGTAACAAAGGAAGGATAATGACTAAAAATGCGAAAAAGTACATTTTTCAGTTGTTGCATTAGTGTAGTCAAATTTAACCATCCGGAATAATAAACATGAATATCA
This sequence comes from Zizania palustris, assembly GCA_019279435.1. Classification (NCBI taxonomy): domain Eukaryota; kingdom Viridiplantae; phylum Streptophyta; class Magnoliopsida; order Poales; family Poaceae; genus Zizania; species Zizania palustris. The sequence continues at coordinate 74,095,056 of JAAALK010000287.1, read as the reverse complement.
TAATACCATCTAACTTGAGGAGTACATTTTCTCTGCGCGCACAACGGTCCTTACATGTCAAATCATCATGCACACTCATAAAAGTAAACTAACTGTGGGATGTCACGCAATACGTCCTTGACCGTGGGCTCGGCTTTTCGAAAAGGTTTATGACTCTAATCAGAGGTGTACCACTGTGCCCACAAGGCACGCACTCATCCCATACACCAAAGTGTAACGAGATGACCCATACCACGGGAACTCGTGCCAAAACCTCAGCATGAAATGCTCCAAGCAATAACCACCCGCTCTAAATTTCGCCGGCGCGCCGGGCCGCATCCCGGCTAACATCGCACCCCCTTTTGTGCCGCGTCGGTACAAGCCACCCGCAGGTGCTTCTTGACCCATCTCCAAGTGGTGGCCTCAGTTTGGAACACACCATACCTTAGTTAGGACTTACCCACTAGACTTGTGGTTAGTACGGAAGTGTATTGCAATGGATCCCGCAGACCGGTCCTTATAGTGCCCCGGGTACTACCGACCAATGCCTTAGCTTGCACCTAGAACCCACCATGCATTCACTCACAACCACAACTCCATCACCGACAGAATTCCAAAGATAAGAATAATGGGGATCATATAGAAGAATCAAATTACTACGACTCATTCTTAACTTATAGTGATTGTGCCAATACTTCTCGTTATAAATAAATTAAACGTAACATTCAATTAAACAATCCAAAAATCACACAATAGGCATATAGGTTTTGTTTGGTTTGAACCAAGGAAAATAAAGTGGTTAACTTTCTAGAGTTTATTTTATAAGCATTTTAAAATGCACTTTAATGGAGTTATGGCCTCTCTAAAAAGGAATTATAATGTAAACTAATGTATTATAAACTCCCAATTAATTTAAAATAGAAATTTCAGAATAAACCTATTGTTTCTATTACACCGATAAGAAGAGCATAAAAGATAAATTTTTCTAAAGTTGAAATGGATAAATTTTGAGTTTATCCTAAAGTGCATTTGAATACTTTATTAAATAAAAATAAAATACTGAAAATAAACCTACTATTTTTATTGCTTTAACATGTAGAGAATAAAATTATAAATTTTCTGGAATTCAAATGGTTAAATTTGGAGTTAAAATGAACAAGATATGAATTTTAGAAGTTTGAAACCAATTCTGGAATTAAATTTAAATCAAAAACCAGGCGTCGGTCCACGGCGAACCGGATTCACCGTGAACCCGCGCACTGTGCGCGTGCGCCGGATCCATATCCGCCATTGGATCATGATCGGATGGCCATGGGCGAGGCGGGTGGTTTAGAATGAAAATGGACGCGTGAGATTAAAAGGTCGAACCAGTACGTGATGGATGGCCTAGATCCATTGCGGGTTTTAAATACTAAAGGACGCTTGAGATTACACCGTACTGCTTCGCTCAGATCTGATGGCATGGATTAAACCGCACATGCGATATAACCTGCGTCGTTCGATCGTGATCGCACGACCACCATTGAATCCGACACGGCACGGGTACTTTACCCGTGCCGATCGTCTTCTCCGGCGACGGCGAGTGGGCCAGAGGCCACGACGAGCGATGACAGCCAGATCTAAGGGCTAAAACGGAAAGGGGACACTACGAGGATCACGAGGGTACCGTTCGCGGGATGAATGGTCGTCAGAGCGTGGCCGGCGATGAGAGGGGGCGGCGAAGGCGTTCGGGTCCTCGTCGGCGATGGCGTTCCGGCGAGGTTCGTCAGCGACGGAGTGGTGGCTGAGGTCGAGGTGGCGCAGGCGGTCACACAGGTGTGGTCATCGAGGATGGAGGGGGACTCCGGCGACGGCGAGTGACGGCTGGAGCGAGGGCGGTGTTGTGGTGTTAGAAAGGGTGTTACGGGCACTCTGTTCGATTCCGGAACAAATGCTAGCGAGGGGTGGACGCGGACGCACCAGGGGCTTAATTAGGGACGCTGGCGGGGGAAAACGGGCGGTGTATACATGGAAAGTTGAGGGAGGGTCTTCAATGGCGCCGGTGAGGCTCGGCCATGCACACACAGCATGATCCCGGGGTGTAATCGCGAGGATTAATGAGGGGAAACAGCCGACAGGGCTTGGGGGACCGATTAATGGTGCCAATTTAATGGTAGAGGGGCCGACGAGGCGGATCCGAGGGGGATTAGGGTTTCGGCCAGTGAGAAGGGGGGATTTGGGGGCGCATCGTGCGGGGAAGACGGATCCGACAGGTGGGTGAGGAGCCATGCTGAATAGCGTGGGCCTCATGGCTCTAGAAGTGATGAGTCATTGTCAACGTTAGTCAAAGAGGACTGAAGAAGAGAGGAGATCTGCTGTTTCATGGGCCGCGTGTGACTCAGGTACACGGGCAGCGAGTGACTGTCGGGCAGAGGAGGCTGCGAAGTCGGGCTGGCCCAATCCGGGTACATGGGCCAGAAGCAGTAGAAGACCCACTGGGCTGTTGACCAGGACTGACTTAGGTACACGGGCGGTGAGTGATTGCCGGGCTGAGAGAGCTGCGGAGTCAGGCCGGCCCAATCCGGGTACCTGGTGCAAAGCCGGTGGAGGCTTTGTCAGTTTCGGTGCAAAACTGACAACCGTTGATTTTGTATCCGACTGTCCAGAAGAGAAGCCGTAGTCGCTACGAAAACTTAGCTTCCGAATAAGTCATCTGTAACTCTAGGCCCACAGTCAGTCTGTCGTGTCTGTAAAAATTTCTAAGGGCAGTAGAGTCTTTTCCTTTATTTTTGAGTCTGTAAAAACCCTAAGGGGGCTGGTAGAATATTCCTAGTGTTGGGCTGCCTATAAATAGGACCCCAATCCCTAGGGTTTGGACAACCCTTTTGGCTGAAATTAATTCTACTTCTTTGGGTCATTTTGCCTCTCACGTTCTCTCTCCTGTGTGCGCCGCCAGACATTGGTTCATCCCTTTTTGCCTTGCATTTACTTTGCCCCTGTGAGATTGATTTCTTTGTTGGTTGTTGAGGTGTGTGCATTGATTCCTCTGCTACAAGAAGCTTCGGTTCGTTGTGCTGGTTGATTTTATTCCTGAGGCTGTGTCTCTGTTGTGTGTGTTCTTCGTGAGAAGTAGTACTAGTTCTTGCTGTTGCAAGTAGTACTGCTACTGTAGCTACAGTATTTGCTGCCAGCCTTTTTACTTTCTACCGCACAGCTTTTTGATCGAAGCAGACTGGATTGAATGCCTTTTTGACTGTTTTCTGGCGAAGCCATCATCTTAGTGTCGAAGCCCCTCAGCTCCGTGAGGCAGGCTTCGAACGTTTATCCTCAGAGGCTTCGTTCGAACTTCGGACTGCATTTTTGTAAACTGTCAGCGTCTCTTCTTTGAACGTCTGTGCGAAGGTACTCCGACTTGAGTCCTTCGAAGTCCTCACTTCGACGGATTTCGAAGTTGGCTTCGGAGCTTGTTCATCTGATAGACTTCGCTTTATTTTCTCTGTCGCGTTTCAGCCTTCGCCTCTCGGTTCGAAGCTTACTCCTTTCGAAGGTAGAGCTTAGGCTTCGAATTTGGTTTTCTGTCGTGTGACAGGCTTCGCTTCTTTGTTCGAAGGTAGTCCATTTGTGTGTTGTGTTCGAAGCTTTCGGTTCGAAGGTTTGTTTCGAAGCATTCGGTTCGGAGTTGTGTTCGAAGTCTTGTCTTCGGAGCACCCACTTCGAAGCAAGCTCAGACTCTGTTACTTTGATCCGTAGTATACTTCGCTCCCTGCTCCTTCGAACTAGGCTAGGACCAAATACCTTCGGCCTCTTCGACATGCTTCGCAACTGATCTCCGAAGCAGGTTCCGTCACCAACCTCCGAAGCAGACCTCGACGTGCGAAGGGGGCTTCGCCAAGTTCCGAACAGAAGACAAATTTGGACAGTAACTTCTCTTTTCATCTTACACATTCTTAGATCATTTCATTGAGAAGTTTAGGCCTGTTACACCATGTTCATCTGCCTAGTTGCACTTATATAATAAATCTCAGATTATAATCATTTGCTTCTAGGTTAGAAACCTTTAGACTTAGGTCTTTTGTTTATTTTCTGTTGCGTAGTCTTTTGAGGTGCGTTGGGTATTTGGGAACAGGCCATTGATTCGAAAGAATTTTTAAGGCGCCCATTCACCCCCCCCTCTGGTCGCTACTTTCGGTCCTACAAGTGGTATCAGAGCGAGGTTAGGGTTTTTCCATACCTTAACCGGTTCTAAACCCCAGTAGTGACTATGACGTCTCCTGGCAAGGTCCCATCCTTGGAAGCCTATGGCTATAATTATTGGAAGACTCGCATGCGAGCCTATCTCATGAGCCAGGGTTCGGACATATGGGACATTTGCGTTCACACCACGTTTGTCGTTTTGCCAGTTACTGAGCAAGGTAGTGCTGGTATCATTGCTCAGCATCTGAGTAACAGTAAGGCTGTGAACATTTTATTTTCTGGTTTAGGTCCCACTGAGTTTGAGCGTGTGAGTCATCTCCACTGCGAGAGAGATCTGGGCTACCCTCAAGGCACACCATGAGGGAACAGCTCAGATCAAGGCTCGGCTCTATCAGACCTACCGGCGTGAATATGAAAATTTCACACAGAAGCCGGGTGAATCTGTTGAGGCTTTGTTTGGTCGTTTTCAGTCAATCATAAACAAGCTTCGAGACAACAAGGCTGAGGGTGCTCAGTTAGTCTCAGATCACGAGCAGGCGCTCAAGGTTCTCCATACCTTGGACCCAAAGATCTGGGAGATCAAGGTATCCTCTATCGTTGAGATCACTTCTTACGATACCTTGACCATTTCTGAGTTGTTTAGCAAGCTGAAGGCCACTGAGGTAGATATCCAGCTGAGATCAAATCTCACTGGTTCTGGATCAAAATCCCTGGCCCTTGCTACACCTTCTGTTGATCCCTCTTCTGTGAGTTGTGCTGGGTTCTCTTTGATGTCTATCACTGAGGACCAGCTAGAGTTATTGGGAGATGATGATTTGTGTCTTTTTAACAGCCGGGTGCGTCGTGTCTATGATAAGAGAATGTTCAAAAGACACGGCACAAAATCCGGATGCTTTGAGTGTGGTGATCCAGGACACTTCATCGCCGACTGCCCCAAGCGCAATGGATACAAGAAGGGCACCGGTGGCAGCTTCCATGACTCCGGCAAGCACGAGAGCTCATCCTTCAACAAGGGCAAGCCGAAGACTCGATTCTTCAAGAAGGCCCTGAAGGACTACCGGCGAGAGAACAAGAAGCGCGACAAGGCCTTCTTCGCCGAGATGGAGAAAAGCTACTCCAAGCGGTCCACGTCTTCTTCCTCTTCATCGAGCTCAAGCGATGAGGAGATCGCCATCAGGAAGGGGAAGGACAAGGATGATCCGGCGGGCCTCTGCTTCATGGCTTTCGGAGACAAGCCGAAGAGCCGCTCACACCAGCGCCGAAGATCCCGCAAGAGCTTCTGCTCAATGGCTCTTGGGGATAGGGAAGAAAAGAGCTCCTCCGACGACTCCGTCGACGACGACAGCAAGGTATCATCTTATGAGCGTGAAATTGTTGATTTACTTGAGAGCAATCGTCAGGAGTTGAAATATCGGGAAAAACTACTTAGGGGGGCTAAGAAGAGGATAGATGAGTTAGAGAGTGAGCTTGCCGTGGCCAACGGCAGAATTGAGAGTCTATCTTCTTCCCCTTGCTTGGGTGATAGCAGTGAGTGTCCGAAGTGTGAGGTGCTTCTGTGTGACCTGTCGAATCTAAAGTCTAGGTACACAGAAAGGGTTGATGAGAGGGACGCTTTGGCCACTGAGCTTGAAAGCGCTCAGCTGGAGCTGAAAGATGCTCAAGCCACTGTCGTCGCACCCTGTGTTGATTGCCCATCCCATCTAGCTGCCTTAGCTGAGCTGAAATCCAAGGGTAATGAACATTTGGGTGATTTGGAGAGGTTAAAAGCTGAGCTTGCGCAGACTAGGCTAGAGCTTGAGACATTATCAGTTCCACCCACTGTTTGTGAGAACTGCCTGTCTCTTAGAATGGAGTTGATTAAGCTGAAAGCCGAAAAGTCTGTCCAAGTAGAGAGTGAGTGTGAGACCTGCTTGTCTCAGGTGGAGGTTCTAGCTTCCTTGAGAGAGGAGCTAGCAGATTCTCAGAATGAGAATTTTACCTCCGTTCTATCCTGAGTTGGATCAGTGCCAGAGAGCCACAGCTTGGCATGATGATCCAGCAGTTCAAGAGGCAGGATGGGTTTGGGGTAGGTTACACCTACACCAAGGCTGACTTTGAAAGTGCCATCAGCCGGGCAGTGGAGTGGAGTAAAATGACTCCAGAGCAGAGGTATCCCAAGACTCACTCCACTGAGTCCTCCCAGGTTTGTCAGCCCAAGGATGGGGTGATTCATGAACCACCAAAAGCTCCACCCAAGAAGCCTATCTGGGTTCCTAAGCCCAAACACCTCCACTCTTCTCTAGACTCTCTTCCTGGACCCTCTCAACCCAAGAAGACCACACCAAACACTACCAAGCCCAATCATCCCAAGCCTCAACCACATCCCAAGAAACCTACCTATCATTGTGAGTACTGTCAGAGAGACGGGCATCTTGCGGAGTTTTGCTTCAGAAGGAAGCGGGTTGAGAGAGCAGAGAGGGCTCGTAGTGATCAGGAGCAGCTCTACCAGCAGGGTGGTAGACTGCGTGTTCCTCGGCGCGGGGAGAGGCTGGAGGCCAGGCCGCGTCGTGTAGGTGGTGGTAGAGGAGACGGCTCTCTTGCCCGTGCTCCAGTTGGTGGTGTGCGGTCCGGCAGAATTCCAGACCGTGTTGGCTACGGTTCTGGACCTCGTGGCCGCAGGGTTAGGCAGAACCAAGGACCGCGCTTTGAGCCGCGTTTTGGTCCAAACTCTTTTGATGGTTTTCGCTTTCCATCTTTTGAGCAGATGGCTCGACACTGGTTTAGCTCTTTTGCTAAACCTGGTGCCGGACCATTTGCTCCCACTTACAGACACTGATTGTGCAGGACCGGGGACTGGAGGATGTTTGGATCATGGACTCAGGATGCTCTCGCCATATGACGGGACATCGCAGATGGTTCTCCAGTCTCACTCCCCCGAGCTCCAAAGAGTACATCACATTCGGGAACAGCGGTCAAGGGAAAGTAAGTGGCATAGGCTCAATTCGCATTTCAGATCATTTCTCTTTAAAGAATGTTGCTTTAGTTAAAAATTTGAACTTCAACTTGATTTCTGTGTCGCAACTTCTTGAGGATGGTTTGGAAGTGCATTTTAAGAAGGGTAATTCTTCTGTGGTTGATTCTAGAGGGTCTTTGGTTTGTCAGATTTTACCTTTCGGTAAAGTTTTTCGAATTGACTTCTCTAGTTCTTTTGGCCCTTCTCGCTGTTTGATTGCTGGATCTTCTTCTGAGCTCTAGAAGTGGCATAGGAGGTTAGGTCACTTGAGTTTTGATCTGCTAGTCAGGTTAAGCTCTATGGACCTCATCCGAGGATTGCCCAAGCTTAAGATGGAGAAGGATCTAGTTTGTCATCCCTGTCGTCATGGGAAAATGGTTGCCGCTTCTCACGCACCTGTGACTCAGGTGATGACTTCGTATCCGGGCGAGCTCTTACATTTGGACACTGTAGGTCCAGCTCGGGTACGCTCAGTCGGTGGGAAGTGGTATGCACTTGTAATTGTTGACGACTTTTCTCTTTTTCGTGGGTTTTCTTTTTGGAGTCTAAGGATGAAACTTTTCAATTTGTTCATGACCTGATTTTGAAGCTGAAGAATGAGAACAATGGTCGGATGCGAGCAATTCGCTCCGACAACGGCTCTGAGTTCAAGAACTCTCAGTTCGTCAGCTTCTGTAGTGATCAGGGTCTGGACCATTAGTTTTCGTCTCCTTACACTCCCCCACAGAACGGCGTTGTGGAACAAAAGAACCGCACGCTAGTCGAGATGGCCAGGACGATGCTCGATGAGCACAAGACTCCTAGGCGTTTTTGGGCTGAAGCCATGAACACGGCTTGCTATCTGGCCAACCGCATTTTTCTTAGAGCTTACCTAGGTAAGACCTCATACGAGTTACGGTTTGGCAGACAGCCCAAGGTGAGCCACTTGCGAGCGTTTGGCTGCAAGTGCTTTGTGCTCAAGAAGGGAGGGCATTTGGACAAGTTTGAGTCTCGTTGCTGGGATGGTGTTTTTCTTGGTTATGCTTTGCATTCTCGAGGTTTCCGTGTTTGGAACCTTGAATCCCAGTTGCTTGTCGAGACTTGTGAGGTTTCATTTGATGAGTCCTTGCCTTCTTTGACTCCTTCTTTTGAGCTTTCTGGTGATGATGAGCTCGGAGAGTCCATCTTCGAGGAAGATGAGGATACTCCAGCTGCTGATGAGGGTGGGCCTTCTGCATCCCCCGCAGAGCCCACACCTTCTGAGACTTCGACTGATGATGAGGGCGGACCTCGGATCACTTCTTCCACTTCGATCGAGCCCCCTCAGTCGAGTCCAGAGGTGCCAGCTGCTGACTCCGGTGAGGTGACTTCAGTTCACCAGGGAACCCGAGCAGTTCAGCGTGACCATCCCTCAGAGCTCATCATAGGTGATTTTACTGAGAGGACTTTGCGTTCCTCTGCCTCTCTCGCTGTGTTTGCTGAATCTGTGTTTGTTGCATCTTTTGAGCCCAGAGATGTTTCTCATGCTCTTTCTGATTCTAATTGGATTAATGCTATGCAAGAAGAGCTTGAGAATTTTGTCCGTAATCGGGTTTGGACACTAGTTGAGCCGCCATCAGGATGCAACCCCATAGGCACCAAGTGGGTGTTAAAAAACAAACAAGGTGAAGATGGGGTTGTGGTGCGCAACAAGGCTCGACTAGTTGCCCAGGGTTATTGCCAGAAGGAAGGTATTGACTTCGAAGAAACCTTCGCTCCTGTTGCCCGTCTTGAGTCCATTCGTATTCTTCTAGCTTTTGCCGTTTCAAAGGGTTTTAAGCTTTTTCAAATGGATGTTAAGAGTGCTTTTCTGAACGGGTACATAGAAGAGGAGGTTTATGTTAGGCAACCCCCCGGCTTTGAGAACCCTAAGTTTCCTCGACATGTTTTTAAGTTGCACAAAGCTTTATACGGGTTGAAGCAAGCCCCCAGGGCTTGGTATGACCGGTTAAAGCAATTTTTGTTGGGGAAGGGCTTTGTGATGGGTTCTATGGACAAAACTCTCTTTTTACTCAGAGTTGCTTCAGACTTCTTAGTTGCTCAGATTTATGTGGACGATATTATTTTTGGCGGTACTACTGATTCTCTTGTGTCCAAGTTCTCTGAGCAGATGCACAGTGAGTTTGAGATGAGCCTCATGGGTGAGCTCAAGTACTTCTTAGGGCTCCAGATCAAGCAGACCAAGGACGGCACCTTCATCCACCAAGGTAAGTACACTCGTGATATGCTTAAGAAATTTGACTTTGGTGGTGAATTGAAGCCGCAGATGACCGCGATGGGCACTTCTGTGGGTCTGGACAAGGATGAGAGCAGTGTCAAGGTCAATGAAAGGGAGTTTCGAGGGATGATTGGTTCGCTGCTGTACTTGACGGCAACAAGACCGGACATTCAGTTCGCCGTGGGACTTTGCGCGCGTTTTTAGTCTTCACCACGCGCGTCTCACCGGCAGGCTGTCAAGCGCATTTTTAGGTATCTCACTTATGCGCCCGATCTCGGTCTTTACTATTCAGCATCATCATCTCTTGATCTATTTGGCTTTTCGGATGCCGACTTTGGTGGGTGCTGGTTGGATCGCAAGTCGACTTCCGGTACTTGCCAGTTTCTTGGTTCTTCTCTTGTCTCTTGGTCTTCTCGAAAACAATCTGAAGTTGCTCTTTCGACCACAGAGGCTGAGTATGTAGCTGCTGCTAGCTGCTGCTCAAAGTTGGTTTGGATGATTTCCACTTTGAGAGATTTTGGGTTGTTCTTTCCTACCAGAGTTCCTTTGTTTTGCGACAGCACTAGTGCAATTAGTGTAGGGAAAAACCCATGTCTCCATTCAAAAACCAAACACATTGATTTGCGCTTTCACTTCTTGCGGGATCAATATGAGAAAGGTGTCATTGACCTTGTTTATGTTGATACCCATCATCAGTTGGCTGATATTTTCACCAAACCCCTAGATCAGTCTACATTCGAGCGTTTACGAGGGGATTTGGGTGTTGTGTATCCTTTTTAGGATATTTTGCGTCAGTTTTATTTCTTCTTTACTCTTTTCTTGAGTCTTTTTTGTGTGTGTTCATACCTTGCATATTCACATATCACACTTTAGAGATGCTTCTGTTATATGATTGAACTGCTTTACTTATTCTAGCTGGTACATGCTTTTGATTACTTGTCAATGATCATGCTTTGGTTCAGTTCACTTGATATGTCTGATATCTGTCATATGCATGGCTTTTATGCTTTAAACCTGAAAAATGATCACCATTGCTTCTGTTAACTAGCATGCGTAGGCCGAGTGTTTTTGCTATCTGTTACATGCCTTGTAGCTAGTTCATCACATAGATGCAGATATGCAACTTGGACATCTTTATGCTTTAACATGGAAAATGAGCTATAAAAATGGTAACAATCAAAAATGAATAAAAAATTCCATGTCTTTTTATGCTTGAGTTGAAAAGATCCAAGTGGGTTTGCTTTGTCGCATTGCATTGTTCTGGACTGCTTACCATAGCACTTTGGTATGAACTAGGACAGTGTAGTGTATGCCAAGATCAATGTCTTAAGCTTCTGATGGTCCAATTCTGGCCTAGGCTTGACTTGGTCGGTTAGCATAAGGTTTGACATGCAAATAACCCTTGGCAAAAATGAAAGAGGAAAATTGAAAAAGCCTGAACATTTAAAAAATAACAAGTTCACTGAAGCACTTTTGTTTTGGACAATGCTTATCATGGTAGATATCAGTTAGCTTCTGCATCTCATGCTTTACATTGCTTGGTAACTGGAAAATGTGGTGATGTTTTTGTTTGCAAAAACTGAAAAATGCGTGCTAATGACTTTCTTTAGATATCATCTGTTGCACTGATCATGCCATGTATCGTTACAGTATGTCTTTTGCCGTATCTGTTAGATGTTGTAATTGCAGTCAATCATATCTGAGAAGCATCCTTTCTCCACTCCTTCTGCACTCCAGTTGAATTCACTGGATATTTTGAGGGGGAGTTGCATTTCAAGGGGAGTCTGTGTCTCTATTGAGTGCTTGATGAGTTCACTTGTCAACAAGGGGGAGAAAATTTGGGATCAGAGTTTAAGGGGGAGTTCTTACTCTGTTGATATCCTTGTTATTCTGAAATCGCACTCATTTTTGAGCTTTTACGTTTTGGTTAACCATAATGACCGTTTCTTGCTTTTGTTTGGCTTTTGGTCATTAGGGTTAAACTTTTACCTTATTTTTTTTCTTTCTTCTTCTCTGTTTTCTTGTGTTTTGTTTTCGTGTTTCCACATTTGTTCGCAGGTTCTGAAGAGCCGAGAAAAGAGGAGTGTTGACAATGCACTCATCAAGGGGGAGATTGAGGAGCCATGCTGAATAGCGTGGGCCTCATGGCTCCAGAAGTGATGAGTCATTGTCAACGTTAGTCAAAGAGGACTGAAGAAGAGAGGAGATCTGCTGTTTCATGGGCCGCGTGTGACTCAGGTACACGGGCAGTGAGCGACTGTCGGGCAGAGGAGGCTGCGAAGTCGGGCTGGCCCAATCCGGGTACATGGGCCAGAAGCAGTAGAAGACCCACTGGGCTGTTGACTAGGACTGACTTAGGTACACGGGCGGTGAGTGATTGCCGGGCTGAGAGAGCTACGGAGTCAGGCCGGCCCAATCCGGGTACCTGGTGCAAAGCCGGTGGAGGCTTTGTCAGTTTCGGTGCAAAACTAACAACCGTTGATTTTGTATCCGACTGTACAGAAGAGAAGCCGTAGTCGCTACGAAAACTTAGCTTCCGGATAAGTCATCTGTAACTCTAGGCCCACAGTCAGTCAGTCGTGTCTGTAAAAATTTCTAAGGGCAGTAGAGTCTTTTCCTTTATTTTTGAGTCTGTAAAAACCCTAAGGGGGCTGGTAGAATATTCCTAGTGTTGGGCTGCCTATAAATAGGACCCCAATCCCTAGGGTTTGGACAACCCTTTTGGCTGAAATTAATTCTACTTCTTTGGGTCATTTTGCCTCTCACGTTCTCTCTCCTGTGTGCGCCGCCAGGCATTGGTTCATCCCTTTTTGCCTTGCATTTACTTTGCCCCTGTGAGATTGATTTCTTTGTTGGTTGTTGAGGTGTGTGCATTGATTCCTCTGCTACAAGAAGCTTCGGTTCGTTGTGCTGGTTGATTTTATTCCTGAGGCTGTGTCTCTGTTGTGTGTGTTCTTCGTGAGAAGTAGTACTAGTTCTTGCTGTTGCAAGTAGTACTGCTACTGTAGCTACAGTATTTGCTGCCAGCCTTTTTACTTTCTACCGCACAGCTTTTTGATCGAAGCAGACTGGATTGAATGCCTTTTTGACTGTTTTCTGGCGAAGCCATCATCTTAGTGTCGAAGCCCCTCAGCTTCGTGAGGCAGGCTTCGAACGTTTATCCTCAGAGGCTTCGTTCGAACTTCGGACTGCATTTTTGTAAACTGTCAGCGTCTCTTCTTTGAACGTCTGTGCGAAGGTACTTCGACTTGAGTCCTTCGAAGTCCTCACTTCGACGGATTTCGAAGTTGGCTTCGGAGCTTGTTCCTCTGATAGACTTCGCTTTATTTTCTCTGTCGCGTTTCAGCCTTCGCCTCTCGGTTCGAAGCTTACTCCTTTCGAAGGTAGAGCTTAGGCTTCGAATTTGGTTTTCTGTCGTGTGACAGGCTTCGCTTCTTTGTTCGAAGGTAGTCCGTTTGTGTGTTGTGTTCGAAGCTTTCGGTTCGAAGGTTTGTTTCGAAGCATTCGGTTCGGAGTTGTGTTCGAAGTCTTGTCTTCGGAGCACCCACTTCGAAGCAAGCTCAGACTCTGTTACTTTGATCCGTAGTATACTTCGCTCCCTGCTCCTTCGAACTAGGCTAGGACCAAATACCTTCGGCCTCTTCGACATGCTTCGCAACTGATCTCCGAAGCAGGTTCCGTCACTAACCTCCGAAGCAGACCTCGACGTGCGAAGTGGGCTTCGCCAAGTTCCGAACGGGAGACAAATTTGGACAGTAACTTCTCTTTTCATCTTACACATTCTTAGATCATTTCATTGAGAAGTTTAGGCCTGTTACACCATGTTCATCTGCCTAGTTGCACTTATTTAATAATTCTCAGATTATAATCATTTGCTTCTAGGTTAGAAACCTTTAGACTTAGGTCTGTTGTTTATTTTCTGCTGCGTAGTCTTTTGAGGTGCGTTGGGTATTTGGGAACAGGCCATTGATTCGAAAGAATTTTTAAGGCGCCCATTCACCCCCCCTCTGGTCGCTACTTTAGGTCCTACAGTGGGGGCCACCGGGCAGCGGGCGCGGGTGTGGCAACGGGCGGGCTGACGGGTGGGGTCGGGCTCGACCGAGAGGGGGGTTGGTGCCGATAGGTGGGGTCGATCTGTCGGGCGCGCGCGGAGGGAGAGGGGGTCGCTGACGAGTGGGGTTCTCCTGTCAGTCCGGGGCGCGGGGAGGAGTGGGCTGGGCCGGCCGGTTGGGGGGGGATTGGGGGAGAGAGGCCCGTTACTATTTTAAATCCTTTTCTGAATAAAAATAATTACTGAAATTAGTTTAAAATATCTGGGTTGTTTCCATGGGTGATAAAAATCTGTAAAAATTCTCAAAACTTTATCTTGGCCTTGGGACCATATACTAAATTTTCTAGCCCCTGGTTTGGTTATTCCATCAAGGTTCTAGTTCATTTAAGCCTATAAGGGTATTAAAGGTATTCCAAAAATAATTTATTTCCAGAAAAATATAATAAATGGTATTTTTATTTCTCTGAAAATGTGGGGTGTTACAAACCTACCCCCTTACAAAGAATCTCATCCTCGAGATTGGAAAGCTACTCGAATAGCTCGGGGTATTGGGCTCTCAACTCGTCTTCTTTCTCCCATGTGGCTTCTTCAACGGGGTGGTTGTCCCATTGAACCTTGCAGAAGCGAACCACACGGCTCCTGGTTACTCTTTCTTTAGTTTCCAGAATCCTGATGGTTTTCTCAATGTAGGTCAAGTCTTCTTGGATGTTGAGTTGTTGGAGGTCGGCCTGTTTGGTGGGCACACGGAGACACTTCTTCAGCTGAGAGACGTGGAACACATCATGGACTCCTGCCAAGGATGGAGGCAGTTCTAGTTGATATGCCACTTCTCCTTGCCGTCAGAAGATCTGAAAAGGTCCGACATAGTGGGGTGCTAGCTTGCCTCTCATGTTAAACCTTTGAGTGCCACGGAGGGGAGTGACTCGGAGATAGACATAGTCACCGTCCTCAAAGGTTAGGTCTCTCCGTTGGTTATCTGCATAGCTCTTTTGTTGGGACTAGGCTATCTTTAATCTGTCCCTGATGATCTTGACTTTCTCTTCAGATTCTTGCAATATATCTGTCCCAAATAGTTGTGATTCTCCGGTCTGATCCCAAAGTAATGGCGTTCTGCACTTACGCCCATAAAGTGCTTCAAACGGGGACATTTGCAGGCTAACTTGATAGCTGTTGTTGTAGGAGAACTCCGCATAAGGCAAGTTCGTGTCCCGCATTCCGCCAAAGTCTAGAGCGCAAGATCTAAGCATATTCTCCGATACCTGGTTGACCCTTTTGGTTTGACCATCGGTTTGTGGATGATAGGCGGTGCTAAAGTTTAGCCGAGTGCCGAGCTCTTCTTGAAGGTTCTTCCAAAATTTGGAGGTGAACTGACTCCCTCGGTTAGATACAATCTTCTTTGGAACTCCGTGCAGGCACACAATTCGGGTCATATACAACTCGGCTAACTTTGTGACAGTGTAAGTTGTCTTGACGGGGATGAAGTGAGCCACTTTGGTGAGTCAGTCGACGATCACCCAGATAGAATCATGACTGGCTTGGGTCCTGGGCAGTCCCGTGATGAAGTCCATTCCTATTTCTTCCCACTTCCATTCGGGGACCTTGAGGGGTTGTAATAATCAGTAGGTCTCTAGTGCTCTGCCTTGACTCGCCAGCATGTGTCACACTTGGCCACATACTTGGCTATTTCCCTCTTCATACTGACCCACCAATATTTTTCCTTTAGGTCTTGGTACATCTTTGTACTCCCGAGATGTATGGAGTATAGAGTTTCATGGGGCTCTTGAAGGATGAGGGTCTTCAACTCTAGCTTGTCGGGCACGCATATCCGGTTTCCGAACCAGACAGTACCGTGATCGTCCTCAGAGAATCCGAGGGCTTTACCTTTTCTCATGTTCTGTTGGATCTCCAAGATGTCCGGGTATTCCTTTTGCGTCTCCCAGATCTGGTCTATTAAGACAGGTCTAGTCTCTAGGGTGGCGAGATACACTCTGGTGGTGATCCCTAGATTCAGCCTTTCCATCTCCTTGTATAACAATGGGACCTGGTCTTGCACCATGATGGCATTGTAGTACCCTTTTTGACTTAGGGCGTCTACCACCACATTTGCCTTGCCTAGATGATAATGAATGCCCAAGTCATAATATTTGATCAGCTCCAACCACCTTCTCTGTCTAAGGTTTAGGTCCGGTTGGGTGAATATGTACTTGAGGATCTTGTTGTCGGTGAAGACCTCACACCGATTTCCCACAAGGTAATGTCTCCATATTTTCAAGGCATGAACCACGGTTGCCAATTCTAGGTCGTGTGGCCTCAGCCGGCGAGAGGCGTAAGATATAACCTTCCCATCTTGCATCAAGACACACCCTAACCCTTGGCGAGAGGCATCACAGTAGACGTGGAAGTCCTTCTAGATGTTTGGCAGGGTTAGAATTGGGGCTGACATGAGCTTCTTCTTAAGGGTCTGGAAGCACTCTTCACAATCTAGGGTCCATTCAAACTTTACTTCCTTCTGCAATAGCCTGGTCATAGGATTGGCTATCTTGGAGAAATTCTCGATGAATCGGCGGTAATACCTGGCCAATCCGAGAAAACTTCGGATCTCGGTCATGTTCGTGGGTTGTAGCCAATTGGTCACTGCTTCTACGGTGGTTGGGTTCATTGCTATTCCTCCGGTAGATATGACATGACTAAGGAACTTCACCTCAGATGACCAAAACTCGCACTTGCTGTATTTGGCGTACAACTGATGTTCCCTTAGCTTTCCGAGGGTCAGACGGAGGTCGGTTTCATGTTCTTCCTTGGTCTTAGAGTAGACGAGGATATCGTCGATGAATACCACGATGAACTTATCCAAGAACTCCATGAATACATTGTTCATCATGTTCATGAAAAAGGTCGGGGCATTCGTGAGTCCGAACGACATCACAGTATACTCATAGAGTCTGTAGTGGGAGGTGAAGGCGGTCTTAGGGATGTCTTCTTCTCTAATCCTCAATTGGTGATACCCTGACTTAAGGTCGATTTTGGAAAATACCGAGGATCCTTTCAGCTGATCGAATAGGTCATCGATCCAAGGCAGTGGGTACTTGTTATTGATGGTCACGTCGTTCAAGGCTCTATAGTCCATGCACATACTTTTAGTCTTGTCCTTCTTCATGGCGAAGATAACCGGTGCACCCTAGGGTGAGGTACTCGGTCGGATATATCCTTTTTGTTCCAGGCCTTCGATGTTGCTCTTGACTTCGGCTAGTTCATTGGCGGCCATCCGATATGGGCGCTTGGAGATTGGAGTGGTCCCGGGGACAAGCTCGATTCTGAATTCGATGTCCCGCTTGGGAGGCATTCCTGGTAGGTCCTCTAGGAAGATGTCCATGTATTCCTTGACTACGGGCACTTCCTCTAGGGCTAGCGAGTGAAGGGACACCTCACGAGGTTTGTGGTTGGTCATCCGAAAAGTGACGGCTTCGCCTTTGCGGTTGGTCACAGTTACGGACTTGCTGGCGCAGTCGATCACTCCCTTGTGATTCATCAACCAATCCATCTCTAGGATGAGGTCAAGTCCGGTGCACTCGATGAGGACTGGCTCGACCCAGAATAATATTCCTTGAATCTCTATCCTTACCTTAGGGCTGAATAGGTGGGCTAAGGTTTTCTTGCCAGGGGTGGCAATCATCATGGGGGCTGGTAGAGGGAGTACTTCCAAGCCGTTGGTTTTCACAAAGTCCTCCGAGATGAAGGAGTGTGTTGCTCCAGAGTCAAACAGTATTATAGCTGGTATGGAATTGATGGTGAACGTACCAAGTACGACTTCTGGAGCTTCCTGAGCTTCCTCCGCGCTGATGTGGTTGACACAGGCACGAACTGCCGTGTTGGGTGCCGCGCCTTGAGGCTGTTTGGGGTGAGGACACTGGTGCGAGTAGTGCCCTTCCTTCTGGCAGTTGAAGAAGACGACTGGCTTTCCTTGGCGGTCCCTCATGATCGGGGCCTTGGCGGCGGGCGTCGGTTGAGCGGCTGGAGCTGGTGTAGCGGGGCGAGGATGCCCATCGTTGGATCCACTGGCAGCGTGAGGCGGCCTGTAGATGGGCCGAGGATGGTAAGCGGGTGCCGGTGACGGAGGGACGAAGTGAGGCCTCTGAGGGTTCGCTTGATGATGCTTGAACGCAATCATCTTCCTATTCTTGAGGTCCAACTTATTTTGCTCAGTCTCTTGGATGAGCACTTTATTCACCAATCGTTGAAAGTCGGCGTAGTCGGTGCCGACGAGCTGAATGGACATCTCATCCTTATGTCCCCAGAGGAACTTAGCCTAGCGGAGGGCGTCGGTTCGCACCTCTTCCGGCGTGTAGCGGGCCAGACGGTTGAACTCATGGAGATACTCCATGACAGTCCGTCTTCCTTGTTGCAGGTCGTGGAACTCCTGCTGTTTAACCGCGATGACTCCGGCGGGGACGTGGGCAGCGTGAAAGGCGATGGTGAACACTGCCCAAGTCACCACATGGTCCTCTGGTTGGGACTCATGGTAGTTGTCCCACCATTCTGCGGCGGGACCCTGGAGTTGATGAGTGGCGAACACCACTCTCTCCCGGTCGGTGCATGGGAGGATGTCCAACTTCTTCTCGATGATCCGAAGCCAATCTCCGGCCTCCATGGGGTTTGTTGTGCTGGAGAAGATGGGGGGTCGCACGCGCAAAAACTCTGAGAGTTGAGGCGCGGGTGCGGGGGCTGGTGCACGAGGGACGGGCTCCACATTCTGTTGTTGCAGCCGGTCCAACTGTGCCTGTTGGTGCTGCATCTGGGTAAGGAGGGCGGTGATCAGTTGGTTCTAGTTCGCCATCATTTCTGCCAAGGTGGGGTGGTTGGCGGATGGTGGCCCAGTTTGACGTTGGCCTGTTGCACCCCAGTTGGGCACAACGCTTCCGGGCAGACAATTGCTTGCCCCTTCTCCATTGTTGGACCCGGTGTTTTGATTATCAGCCATCTTCTGAACATAAGATTTTTAGTCATAAGAGAAAACTTTAAAGTAAGCTTTACCGAGAAAAATAGCCCGGAGGGGCTCATATATATATGAGTGGTTTAAAATGTTCATTACATCAATGTTTTTATTTTAATCTACCCACAACACAAGTTGTCGCAGGTAGTACCACAACCACAAAATTTATTCATACATCAATCAACAATGGCTATCGTCTACTCGCCATCGGGGGCGGTCTCCGTGATCTCGGAACCATGAGAGTCCTGAGGGACGGTTGGCTCGAAAAAATTCTCGATGATGGGGTCGGAGACGATGGCGGGGCATGTGTAGGACCGAAAGTAGCGACCAGAGGGGGGTGAATGGGCGCTACAAAATTTCTTGCTAAAATATATTTTAATTCCAACACCAAATAAACTTAACCAGACAAATAATATTGACAAAGCAAATTATTGGAATAAAACTTGTCTAGATTAAAAGTGATTAGTATCTTAATCTAAATGATATTAAAGAAAAAACTACTATAGTAATTTAGCACACCTAGAAAAATCATGAGATATTAATATTTTAATTTAGAAACAAAATATTAATTAAATGAATAAAACATGGATCATTAAAAATTAATTCACAATTAAACCGAAAATATTTCAGGTAAAAACTAGAATAAAAATATAACTGCGACTAATAAATTTTTCTTTTCTTTTTATATGAGCAGATTATACAGATAATAATACGTGATAACTAATAAAAATTTATCAGATTAAAATAACAACAAAATTTCGAAATAGATTTTCAGCTAATTAATCAATAGATGATTATCTCTAAAAACTGATCTACCAAGAAAATAGGAAACTAACTTGGAGAAAAGAAAATTTTTCACCGGAGTACGGAAGGAAACACCACCGCCGTGAGAGAAACAGAGCCAAAGAATAGGCTTCGTAAGGTCCTGTCTTGGGTCCTGCAGCCCACAACTTTTCTTGTGGGGCCCACGCGATTTATCCTGCAGCCTTGAAGAAACGTCTTCTGCATGCAGCTTTGATCTTGCTTGTGCCCGCCGTGGGAAGACGCCGTTCTCAGCCGTGCTGCATGCCACTGGAAAGGAAAACAAACGCAGCCAGGCTAGCTCGTGGGGCCCGCGGCACTGTGCTTTGCTGCTCGGCACGTGAGTCGTGGCGTTCTGCTGCTGGAAGAAGGAAAAATGTCGCCGGTGCAAAGAAGAAAAGACAACGTCGCTGCTGCCGCACGCTAGATCAGAGAAGAAAACTTTTTAGTGAAAAAACTGTAGATTGTAGATTGATCTGAAAAATGAAACAGTCAACTATCCACAAGGGGATAGGGGCCTATTTATAAGTCAATCCTAATACATGAAAAGACTATTTTACCCTTGGATAAAATAAACTAACTCTAAAAAAAATTCCGAAAATTACTAAAATATTCTTAGAAAAATTAACTGACTCGAATAAAAATATTCTAAACTTAAAAACTAAATATTAATATCCTAAAACGAATTAATGATAGATTGTCAGTTTTACGCCGAAACTGTCAAAGCGTCCACCGTCTTCGCACCGGGTACCCGGATTGGGCCGACCCGACCCCGCAGCTCCCTCAGCCCAGCAATCGCTCGCCGCCCGTTTACCTGAGTCAAACCCAGTCAACAGACCAGTGGATCATCTGCCGCTCCTAGCCATGTACCCGGATTAGGCCAGCCCGACTCCGCAGCTCCTCTGCCCGGCCGTCGCTCACTGCCCGTGTACCTGAGTCACATGCGCCTCAGACTCGGCAGGTCTTCATCTCTCCCTTCCATTTAGTTCCGTTGACAATCACTCATCACATCTGAAATATCAAAACCATATTCTTCAACATGGTTTCTCAATCTCCCCCTTGATGAGTGCATTGTCAACACCCTTTTCAGCTCATCTCTAGAACATGCAAAACATGTGGAAACAGAAAAACAAAGACAAAAGAAAATAGAAGAAGAAAATAAAAGTTGTAACTCTAATGACCAAAAGCCAAATAAAAGCACGAAAATGGTCATTATGGTTAACCAAAAATAAAACCTCAAAAACAAGTGCAAATCTCAGAATTACCAACAAGAATAAACTCCCCCTGAAATAAATCCCAGAGAAAGCCAAAAATATATCCAACAAAAATATATCCAAAATTTCTCCCCCTTGTTGACAATTGGACTCATCAAGTGAGACTAAATGCACTTTAAAGAGACATAAACACAAACTCCCCCTGAAATGCAGCTCCCCCTCAAAATATGCCATAAATGCAGATGGAGTGCAGGTGGAGTGTGAAAAGCATGCTTCTTAGACATGATTAACTGCAATTACAACATCTAACAGGTATAGCAAAAGATATACTGTCGAAGATACATGACATGATCAGTGCAATAGATGATATCTTAAGAAAGTCATTAGCACGCATTTTTCGAATTTTTGCAAAATAAAAGCATCACCACATTTTCTAGTTAACAAGCAAAGTAAAGCATGATATGCAAAAGCTAACTGATATCTACCAAGATAAGCATTGTCCAAAAACAAAGTGCTTCAGCAAACTTGTCATCTTTTTAAAATTTTCAGATTATTTCTTTTTCATTTCAGCCAGGGGTTATTTGCCTGTCAAACCTTATGCTAACCGACCAAGTCAAGCCTAGGCCAGAACTGGACCGTCAGAAGCTTAAGACATTGGTCTTGGCATACATTACACCGTCCTAGTTCATACCAAAGTGCTATGGTAAGCAGTCCAGAACAATGCAATGCGACAAAGCAAACCCACCTGGATCTTTTCTAATAATCATAAAAATGCATAAATTTTTCATTTTTCTGAATTTTTATCATTTTTAAAGCACATTTTGCATATTTAAAGCATATAAATGTCCAAGTTGCATATCTGCATCTAAGTTAGGATCTAGCTACAAGGCATGTAAAAGATAGCGAAAGCATTCAACCTACACATGCTAGTTACCAGAAGCAATGGTGATCATTTTTCAATTTTAAAGCATAAAAGCCATGCATATGACAAATATCAGATATATCATGTGAACTTAAACAAAACTTGATCATCGACAGGTAATCAACAACATATACTAGCTAGAGAAAGTAAAGCAGATTTATCATATAATAGAAGCAAGCTCAAAATGTGATTGATGATTATGCATGATATGAACGCACACACAAAAAGACTCAATAAAAATACAGAAGAAGGAAAAACTGATACCAATGAAAAGCTGACTCAAAATATCCTAAAAAAATACACATCTCTCAAAACACGATCAATAATCATGAGTGGGACCAAACGGTCCAATGCCAGGTTTAGTAAAAGTGTTGAACCAGTGTCGAGCCATCTGCGCATATGTAGGAAAGCAAAAGGAATCATATGAGTTTGGACTGAAGCGCGGATCAAAGCGCGGTCCTCTGTTCTGCCTAAAATCACGGTCGCGAGATCCAAAACCATATCCATAATGATCTGGAACTCTGCCGGAATGAAAACCACCCTCCGGATCACGATCATAAAAACCGTCTCCTCTACCACCACCTACACGACGTGCCCTGGCCTCTAGCCTCTCTCTACGTCGAGGAACTCTCTGTCTACCACCCTGTTGGTAGAACTGCTCCTGCCCACTTTGAGCTCTCTCTGCTCGCTCAACCCGCTTCCTCCTGAAGCAAAACTCCTTTAGATGCCCGTCTCTCTGGCAGAACTCACAGTGATAGGTAGGCTTCTTGGGATGTGGTTGAGACTTGGGATTCTTAGGCTTGGTGGTGTTTGGTGTATCATCTTTGGTGTGAGAGGGTCCAGGTAAAGAATCAAGAGAAGTGTGGAGAGTTTTAGGCTTTGGGATCCAGATCTGCTTCTTAGGTGGAGCCTTGGGCTGTTCTTGGAACACACCATCCTTGGGCTGACTAGCCTGGAAAGACTCAGTGGAGTGAGTCTTGTGATATCTCTGTTCGGGAGTCATCTTACTCCACTCCACTGCACGGTTAATGGCGCTCTCAAAATCAGCCTTGGTATATGTGTAACTTACTCCAAAACCATCCTGTCTCTTGAACTGCTGGATCATCATGCTGAGCTGTGGCTCTCTAGCACTAATCCAACTCAGGATCTAACGGAGGTAAAAATTCTCATTCTGAACATCAGCTAGCTCCTCTCTCAAAGAAGCTAACACCTCCACCTGAGACAAGCAGATCTCACACTCTTTATCAGCTTCGACAGACTTCTCAGTTTTTAGCTTGATCAACTCCATTCTAATGGACAGGCAGTTCTCACAAACAGTGGATGGAACTGACAAGGTCTCAAGCTCTAGCTTAGTCTGCTCCAACTCACCTCTCACTCCAGCTAACTCGCTCAACTGCTCATCACTCTTGGCTCTCAGCTCAGCTATACTAGCTAAATGAGATGGGCAGTCTACACAAGGTGCGACGACAGTGGCATGAGCATCTTTTAGCTCCTGCTGAGCGCTCTCAAGCTCAGTGGCCAATGCGTCTCTCTCATCTACTCTCTCTGTGTACCTGGACTTAAGAGTCGTCAGGTCACACAACAACACCTCACAGTTAGGACACTCACCACTATCACCCAAGCGAGGGGAAAAAGACAGACTCTCAATTTTGCCATTTGCTATGGCAAGCTCACTCTCAAGCTCATCTATCCTCTTCTTAGCCCCTCTAAGCAGTTTCTCCTTATATTTCAACTCCTGACTGTTCTGTTCTAGTAAATTAACAACTTCTTGTTCATAGGAAGATGCATTCTCATCGTCGTCATCGTCGGAGTCATCGGAGGAGACCTTCTCTTTCTTCTCCCCAAGAGCCATTGAGCAGAAGCTCTTGTGGGGTCTTTGGCTGTGACGTGAGCGACTCTTTGGCTTGTCCCCGAAGCCCATGAAACAGAGGCCCGCCGGATTGTCCCTGTCCTTCCCCTTCCTGATCATGATATCTTCATCACTTGAACCTGAAGATGATGAGGAAGACGAGGATCTCTTGGAGTGTCTTTTCTCCATCTCGGCGAAGAAGGTCTCGTCTCGCTTCTTATTCTCACGCCTGTAATCCTTCAGAGCCTTTCGAAAGAATCTTGTCCTGGGCTTGCCCTTCGTGGAGTTGTCGTACTTGCTAGAGTTGGAGTTGCCGCCGGTTCCCTTCTTGTAATTCTTCTGCTAGGGACAGTCGGCGATAAAATGACCTGGGTCACCACACTCAAAGCATCTGGATTTTGTGCCGTGTCTCTTAAACATTCGCTTATCATAGACACGTCGCACCCGGTTGTTAAACAAGCACAAATCATCATCTCCTAGAGTATCAAGTTGTTCCTCGGAGATAGACATCAAGGAAAAGGCAGTACAACTCATGACATTAGTATCAGCAGACGGTGTCGCAAGCGCCAGAGTCTTGGAGTCAGAATCAGTGAGATTTGATCTCAACTGAATATCGACCTCTGAGGCCTTGAGCTTACTAAAAAGCTCTGCAACGGTCAAGGTATCATTGGACGCGCTCTCAACAATAGAAGAAACCTTGATCTCCCAGATCTTAGGGTCCAAGGTATGGAGTACTTTAAGCGCCTGCTCATGATCCGAGACCAACTGATCACGCTCGGCCTTGTTAACACGAAGCTTGTTAATAATCGATTGAAAACGACCAAACAAAGCCTCAACAGTCTCACCCGGCTTCTGTGAGAAATTTTCATACTCACGCCGGTAGGTCTGTAGAGCCTAGCCTTAACCTGAGCTGTCCCCTCATGATGTGCCTGGAGGGTAGCCCAGATCTCTCGAGCAGTGGTGAGATGGCTAACACGCTCAAACTCACTAGGACCTAGACCAGAAAATAAAATGTTCACCACCTTACTATTATTTTGATGCTGGGTAATTACATCAACAGCAGTATCCGCAGCAATAGTCGTTATGGTGAAACTAGGATGAACACATATCTCCCATATGTCCGAGCTCTGGCTCATAAGGTATGCTCGCATGCGAGTCTTCCAATAAGTATAGCCAAAAGCCTTTAGGGATGGGATTTTATCTGAAGACGTCATGGTCACTACCTAGGTTTTAAATCGGTTAAGATATCTAGAAAAACCTAACCTTGCTCTGATACCACTTGTAGGACCGAAAGTAGCGACCTGAGGGGGGTGAATGGGCGCTAAAAAATTTCTTGCTAAAATATATTTTAATTCCAACACCAAATAAACTTAACCAGACAAATAATATTGACAAAGCAAATTATTGGAATAAAACTTGTCTAGATTAAAAGTGATTAGTATCTTAATCTAAATGATATTAAAGAAAAAACTACTATAGTAATTTAGCACACCTAGAAAAATCATGAGATATTAATATTTTAATTTAGAAACAAAATATTAATTAAATGAATAAAACATGGATCATTAAAAATTAATTCACAATTAAACCGAAAATATTTCAGGTAAAAACTAGAATAAAAATATAACTGCGACTAATAAATTTTTCTTTTCTTTTTATATGAGCAGATTATACAGATAATAATACGTGATAACTAATAAAAATTTAACAGATTAAAATAACAACGAAATTTCGAAATAGATTTTCAGCTAATTAATCAATAGATGATTATCTCTAAAAACTGATCTACCAAGAAAATAGGAAACTAACTTGCATTGGAGAAAAGAAAATTTTTCACCGGAGTACGGAAGGAAACGCCACCGCCGTGAGAGAAACAGAGCCAAAGAACAGGCTTCGTAAGGTCCTGTCTTGGGTCCTGCAGCCCACAACTTTTCTTGTGGGGCCCACACGATTTATCCTGCAGCCTTGAAGAAACGTCTTCTGCATGCAGCTTTGATCTTGCGTGTGCTTGCTTGTGCCCACCGTGGGAAGACGCCGTTCTCAGCCGTGCTGCATGCCACTGGAAAGGAAAACAAACGCAGCCAGGCTAGCTCGTGGGGCCCGCGGCACTGTGCTTTGCTGCTCGGCACGTGAGTCGTGGCGTTCTGCTGCTGGAAGAAGGAAAAATGTCACCGGTGCAAAGAAGAAAAGACAACGTCGCTGCTGCCGCACGCCAGATTGGAGAAGAAAACTTTTTAGTGGAACCAGAAAAAATGGACTATAGATTGTAGATTGATCTGAAAAATGAAACAGTCAACTATCCCCAAGGGGATAGGGGCCTATTTATAGGCCAATCCTAATACATGAAAAGACTACTTTACCCTTGGGTAAAATAAACTGACTCTAAAAAAAATTCCGAAAATTACTAAAATATTCTTAGAAAAATTAACTGACTCGAATAAAAATATTCTAAACTTAAAAACTAAATATTAATATCCTAAAACGAATTAATGATAGATTGTCAGTTTTACGCCGAAACTGACAAAGCGTCCACCGTCTTCGCACCGGGTACCCGGATTGGGCCGACCCGACCCCGCAGCTCCCTCAGCCCAGCAATCGCTCGCCGCCCGTTTACCTGAGTCAAACCCAGTCAACAGACCAGTGGATCATCTGCCGCTCCTAGACATGTACCCGGATTGGGCCAGCCCGACTCCGCAGCTCCTCTGCCCGGCCGTCGTTCACTGCCCGTGTACCTGAGTCACATGCGCCTCAGACTCGGCAGGTCTTCATCTCTCCCTACCATTTAGTTCCGTTGACAATCACTCATCACATCTGAAATATCAAAACCATATTCTTCAACATGGTTTCTCAGCATGAGGCAGGAGCGCTGGAGCGGGACGGTCCGGCGACCGTGGGGTGTGGTGGGATCCTCTTGGGGCGAGGGGCGGGCTCGCGGATGGGCTTCTTCCTCCTCAGGACGAGGGGGACCATCTCCGCTATGTCCTTCTGCAGCTGTATGATCTTACGCTGCAGCTCGCCATCACATGGTCCTACGAACTCTTCCATGTAAACTACATGAAACTCGGGCTCGAAGAGGAACCCAAGGAAGGTGACCATCATTCGGAGCTCCCTGACGAAGCCCTCGAAGTGGCGGCAAAAGCTGTGCACTTGGTAGACCGGCATCTACAAAAACAACAAGTTGAAGAAAAGTGAGGGGAGAAACAAAGTTATAAAGTAGGTTTTCATGAAATAGTTTTTATCCAACTAAGTGCTAGGTTGGTCTGTTTGGCTTCCTACAGTCAAGTCGGCTCTGATACCATCTTGTGACTCCCCGATTTACCAAATCGGAACATTATTGAATTTCCAGAGAAAAAAATAATAAAAGAGGTTCATCATGCGACACGTACATACGAGTAATCATCCGTGGTACGCAAACCACATTATTACATAAGAGTAAAATTAAAATAAACAATAAAAATAAACTGCATGACAAACGCCCTCTTCGGGGTCTTTCTTCTTGACTGGGTCACTACTCCAGACCATCTTCCTCATAGTAGGCATCCTCTGAATTATGTGTCCAATGGGTATGAGTACAAAAAGTACTCAACAAGCCACCGCAAATGCAATAGTAATGCAAGGTAGTAACAAAGGAAGGATAATGGCTAAAAGTGCAGAAAAGTACATTTTTCAGTTGTTGCATTTAGTGTAGTCAAATTTAACCATGCGGAATAATAAACATGAACATCATAATACCATCTAACTCGAGGAGTATGTTTTCCCTCGGACAACGGTCCTTACAGGTCAAATCATCATGCACACTCATAAAAGTAAACTAACTGTGGGATGTCACGCAACCCGCCCTTGACCGTGGGCTCAACTTTTCGAAAAGGTTTATGACTCTGATCAGAGGTGTACCACTGTACCCACAAGGCACGCACTCATCCCATACACCAAAGTGTAACGAGATGACCTATACAACGGGAACTCGTGCCAAAACCTCAGCATGAAATGCTCCAAGCGATAACCACCTGCTCTAGGTTTCGCCACATCCCGGCTAACGCCGCACCCCCTTTTGCGCCACGTCGGTACAAGCCACCCGCAGGTGCTTCTTGACCCATCTCCAAGTGGTGGCCTCAGTTTGGAACACTCCATACCTTAGTTAGGACTTACCCACTAGACTTGTGGTTAGTACGGAAGTGTATTGCAATGGATCCCGCAGACCGGTTCTTATAGTGCCCCGGGTGCTACCGACCAATGCCCTAGCTTGCACCTAGAACCCACCATGCATTCACTCACAACCACAACTCCATCACCGACAGAATTCCAAAGATAAGAATAACGGGGATCATATAGTAGAATCAAATTACTACGACTCATTCTTAACTTATAGCGATTGTGCCAATACATTGGACACTAGCTAATAGTACTAATAATATGGTGACAAGGAGTTTAGGCTAGATAGCATGACTTGGGTTGCACATCAAGGTCGGGGGATCTAAATAATTATATTATAAGGCTTTCATTTGACTAATGCATGTATATCCTATGTATTTTAGCGATAGTTTATTAAAACATGGGTTCAACATGCTCAAAAGATTGGTTTGGTGACTTGCCTTGTTCAGCGAAGGGTGAGGGAGGGACTTCCGGGTAATACTCCGCCTCCTCAGTGGCGTCGTAGTCTTCTCGTTATAAATAAATTAAACGTAACATTCAATTAAACAATCCAAAAATCACACAATAGGCATATAGGTTTTGTTTGGTTTGAACCAAGGAAAATAAAGTGGTTAACTTTATGGAGTTTAGTTTATAAGCATTTTAAAATGAACTTTAGTGGAGTTATGGCCTCTCTAAAAAGGAATAATAATGTAAACTAATGTATTATAAACTTCCAATTAATTTAAAATAGAAAGTTCAGAATAAACCTATTGTTTCTATTACACCAATATGAAGAGGATAAAAGATAATTTTTTCTAAAGTTGAAATGGATAAATTTTGAGTTTATCCTAAAGTGCATTTGAATACTTTATTAAATAAAAATAAAAAACTCAAAATAAACCTACTGTTTTTATTGCATTAACATGTAGAGAATAAAATTATAAATTTTCTTGAATTGAAATGGTTAAATTTGGAGTTAAAATGAACAAGATATGAATTTTAGAAGTTTGAAACCAATTCTGGAATTAAATTTAAATCAAAAACCAGGTGTCGGTCCACGACGAACCGGATTCACCGTGAACCCGCGCACTGTGCGCGTGCGCTGGATCTAGATCTGTCGTTGGATCGTGGTCGGATGGCCACGGGCGAGGCAGGTGGTTTAAATGAAAATGGACGCACAAGATTAAAAGGCTGAACCGGTACACGATGGATGGCCCAGATCCATTGCGGGTTTTAAATACTAACGGACGCACGAGATTACACCGTACCACTTCGCTCAGATCTGACGACGTGGATTAAACCGCACATGTGATATAACCTGCCTCGTCCGATTGCGATCGCACGGCTGCGATTGAATCCGACACGACACGGGTACTTTACCCATGCTTGTCGTCTTCTCCGGCGACGGCGAGCAGGCCAAAGGTCACGGCGAGCGATGGCGGCCGGATCTAAGGGCTAAAACGGAAAGGGGACACTATGGGGATCACAAGGGTACCATTAGCAGGATGAATGGTCGTCGGAGCATGGCCGGCGATGAGCGGGGGCGGTGAAGGCGTTCGGGTCCTCGTCGGCGATGGCGTTCTGGAGGGGTTCGTCGACGACGGAGTGGTGGCCGAGGTTGAGGTGGCGCCAGCGATCACAGAGGTGCGCTCATCGAGGATGGAGGGGGACTCCGGCGACGGCGAGTGACGGCTGGAGTGAGGGCAGCGGTGTGGTGTTAGAAAGGGTGTTACGGGCGCTCTGTTCGATTCCGGTGCAAATGCTAGCGAGGGGTGGACGCGGACGCACCAGGGGCTTAAATAGGGATGCCGGTGGGGGAAAACGGGTGGTGTATACATGGAAAGTTGAGGGGGGTCTTCAATAGCGCCGATGAGGCTCGGCCATGCACGCGCAGCGCGATCCCAGGGTGTAATCGCGAGGATTAACGAGGGGAAACGGCCGGCAGGGCTCGGAGGACCGATTAATGGCACCAATTTAATGGGAGAGGGGCCGGCGAGGCGGATCCGAGGGGGATTGGGGTTTTGGCTGGTGAGGGGGGGGGAGGGATTTGGTGGTAGATCCTATGGGGAAGATGGATCCGACAGGTTGGGGCCACCGAGTAGCGGGCACGGGTGTGGCAACGGGCGGGCTGACGGGTGGGGTCGGGCTCGAACGACAGGGGGGTTGGCACCGATAGGTAGGGTCGATTTGTCGGGCGTGCGTGGAGGGAGAGGGGGTCGCTGACGAGTGGGGTCCGCTTATCAGTCCGGGGCACGGGGAGGAGTCGGCTGGGCTAGCCGGTTGGGGGGGGGATTTGGGGAGAGAGGCCCGTTACTGTTTTAAATCCTTTTATGATTAAAAATAATTACTGAAATTAGTTTAAAATATTTGGGTTGTTTCCAAGGGTGATAAAAATCTGTAAAAATTCTCAAAAATTTATCTTGGCCTTGGGACCATATGCAAAATTTTCTAGCCCTTGGTTTGGTTATTCCATCAAGGTTCTAGTCCATTTAAGCCTATAAGGGTATTAAAGGTATTCCAAAAATAATTTATTTCCAGAAAAATATAATAAATGGTATTTTTATTTCTCTAAAAATGTGGGGTGTTACACTTGCCATCGGGCAATAGGATGCATGGTTTTACCACATGGGCCGATGATAACTTCTCCAATGGCAAATAAGTCGTGGCGTTTAATTGAAGATAATCCGTCGGCTTGTACTCCAGCAGAAATAAATAAAATGTGACACATAACATGTCTATATCATGAAAATCATCACTATAACTAGATCAGACCTAACCAAGATAGTAGCTAGTCACGACGATCTTAATAATATGTCAAATTATCGGGCATGCTTTATTTATATGAACGATATACAACATGAAAGAGATACAATATCAAGAAATATCGGATCTAACCGATGAAGCCTCAAACTATCACACCTAGATCACATCAATCTAAGAGATCAAACTGAACTAATGTAGCCTTAGACCAAACTAATACACCGAGAACAACAGCGACCGTACTGTTTCGACGTTCATCTCAAGAGATCAATCTAATGCAGTCGTGAGGATACTGATGTAATTGGTACGAACATTGGAGGTGGCGAGACTCACCTCTTCGTCAGAGATCGAAACGATGCAGCCCAGCTTCGAGTGCCGAACCCCGTTGGATAAACCTTAGAAGCCAAGGGTGGCGATGTGCCGGGTAATTGATCGATAGAGATATTGTTTTCTATGCTAACTAGGGGTACATATTGATAGACTGGAGACTTGCCGTCCAAGCACTCTATCTTAACCGATTCTGAATAATCTTCATCTTCTTCTAATCTTTATCTCCATCGACTCTTCTGTGTCCGGTCATCTTGTAACAACATGAATGGGCTTTCTTGACTTTTCTTGATCGGATCCTCTTTGACTTCGGTTAACCGTATGACATCTTTAGTGGGTTTGGGTTTTTACCAAATCTTGGCGTTAGCACATATTAACAACAGTCATTATCCCTGCTGCCATGTATTTTCAAATGTCTTTCCGTACGATCTTTTCATTTTAATTGACAGCTGAAACCCTTCATCTTCTAATACCTTCATAACTTCGCTTAGCATTTCAGCTTCATAATTTTCTCTCTTCTTCCCACTTCCTCATCTTCGGCCATCGATAACTGTGTTGGGTGTTACCTGGTATGATGCATCTACATCTATTTGTGGCGATGTCGGACCAGGCTTCAGCCCAAACAGTTTTCGTACTGGTGTTTTTTAAGACGAAGATCTAGTTCTTATAATCTTGGGTCTACAAAGATTTCAACATTTTTTGAAAACCATACTCATGATTATCTTTTGCCAAACATTGCAAGTGGCCTCACCGAATCCAGCGGAATCGGTTTGACTCGGCCGCTAAGGAGTCTCTTCTAGATTTATAAGTACCCCCATCACTCTACACTACTTCTCCACGCTTTCCACTCATTGCTTCTGCTTTTGCCCCCCGAGTTCAATACTATTTCCATGCGAGCACCGTCGTTTACTATTTTTCATCTTCTTCCTCAGCCGATGCCACCAGCACCTTCTATCGTGCTGACCCCCATTGCTGCCGATGTACCTCCACCGGCTCAGGTGCGTACATATTTGTTGTTTGATACTTGTCTTCACTTTCGATACTCATTTGTTCTTTCATCTCTTCTAGCCTCCCCCTATCACTGTGTTAGACTAGCCGGTGGATGACGCAGGTCACGCCCAACTAGCTTCGACAATCAGAGACGCCACCGTGGACTTCGTCACTGGGGCCGATACTCTAGAGGCCATCATTGTTTATCCTAACACATCAGTCGATGCTGTTGTTGTGGGTTCACTAGTTGGGCCGACACATCAGAAGGTGTACCGGTGGTCATTGAGACTGTCACCAAGGTACCTCCAACCGATGGCTCCCATCAGGTACTTTTGTTTTTTCTTCTTTCTATTACTTTCCTTATGACTTACATCGGCTTTGAATGCAGCCGATGTTGGGCGTCACGAGCTCTCCTGCCTCCCACGGTAATCTTGGGAAAGAAGGTTCTCATACCCTTCCAGTGGCCACGGTAGAGGATGATGCCACTGCATCTACTGCCGATAGCGCTCCTCCACCGGCCATCCCTACCAGGTCTGCTGACATAAGTTTCTCTTGCCTTTGTGGCTGTTACCTGGCTAGCTTCTACCTAACTCCTCTTCTCTTTTAGACTTTTGCTCAGCAATTTCCTTTTGATGTCCGGCCATTTATGGAGGGAGCTACTGGTGTTCTCTCATCGGCCTCGACTCAGCTACCCTCGACCATGAAGGAGGTGTTGTCGGACCTACTATGCTGCCTGGATGATCCAGTGGAGATCCCTGTTAATGATTCGGGGTCGATACGGGGGAGTTTCAATGATGCCCTAGACCACCTTCCCCTAGAGCTGGCCAATGCTCTCACGCCGGCCGCGTACCTGGAGTACCATCACCCATCCGTGTAGCGAGTCTCCAAGAGGATAGCTGACCGAGCTAGTCGAGCATCACTTTTAGAGGCAATGAAGGCTCGTAAGGAGGCGGTCGTGGCTGAGAGGACCCTCTTGGAGCGTGTTGAGGCTGAGTATTTAACTACGTCACAGGAGCTTGATCGGCTGCGGTAGAGGGAGGCCAATCTAATCACGGAGCTGGAGCGGACCAGGGCGCAGATCGCCGAAAAATAGGGTGTCATGGCCTCTTTGTCGGCCTAAGTCAATGCCTAGAAATGCCGATTCACCAATGTCATCCGCCAAGCAGAATGTTGCCACTGCACCTTTAAATATATTCCTGGCTCAGACGCTAAAGACTAGGCCATTATTCACAACGTCGATCTTATATGGCTATAGGCAATTGAGGCCATCTACCGAGTACTCTAAACTTTATGTAGAATCAACAATATTGTAATGAACCATTTCCCTTTTGCAATATACTGCCTTTGATTCCTTCGACTTGCATACTTAGTTTCTGCATTGTATTTTTGGTCTAAGGCCGATGCCTCTGCATCAGCCATCTAAAGGTGATGCCATAGGCATCAACTGTCTATGCTTCATCCGAACGATCGGAAAAGATATTTCCTTACATAATTGTTTGGCCTTTCCCCAGACCCTCTGGCGTAGTAGTCTTTAGCTTGCTCTTATCTCATCGGGGAGTCTGGTTACTTGCGAAGGTTGTCCTCGGCCTTCTATCTGATCCAATGTCCACATTGTTGTGATTCATCGGCTATGGAAAGGTTTGGCAGAGTTCACCCTTCGCTTTTCGGCATTGTCTTCATAGCATGAGCTCGGGCAGCTCCTCGTTGATCAAGTTGACACCGCTATCTGATACATTCTCACCTTCATGATCGGCCTTATCTTTCAGTCACCATTCACTCTTGATTTTGCGTGGCCGATCAATTTCCTCGTCATGCATCTGTGTTTCCCCTTATCTTCATCGCCGACGTTGCACCCTTCTCTTCTGACTCCTCATGAAGATCCTAGGGGGAAACCATTGCGGCTTTCTTGCTTTGCCCTTGTCATCGGTGGCCGTCTGATCGATTCCTTTGGGATTGATGGGACTGAGTCTTTCCAGTGCCGGTACCCTTGGAGGCGGCCCAAGCTTGATGTTGTGTGGCTGATGACCGTCTTCCCTCTATCCTTGATCACCTCATCCTGGGCATTCTTCCATGAATGGTAGACACTACCACTTGTTCCAGAAAACCCTGAAGAACGTACAGTTCCAATGGGGGTTGAAACGCGAGTAACCACATCTTTCTTCACTGTTTCCCTCTCTTCCGACCTCCTCTGTTACTTCCTGGTGAGGCCTGATGAGGTGATGTTTCTGCCGATCCGTATTCCTCCCCTCATGCACCGATCATCAACGTAATGGGCATGTACCATGTTGACCGAGAATGGATGTCCGTCCATGTTCATTGGCTTCTTTCTATCATCAAACTTGATTCTGCCTTGGTCCACGACCGGTTGGATCTCCTAACTAAACACTTTGCTTTCGTTAGTGTGGTGTGACGGGGAGTTGTGCCACATGCAGAACTTTCTTTTCTTCAAATCATCGACAGGTGGTATTATGTGGCTAGGTGATGGGTGAATCTGCTTCTCTTTAAGTAACAGGTTAAATATCTTGTCAGCCTTGTTGATGTAAAAGTCGTATTTCTCCTCCTCGATCGGCTTCACCCATGGGCACATAACCTGATTCTTGTTATTGGACCACTCGGCCATACCGACCACTGCATCTGAGTCGCTACTCCCATCGCAGTCTGAATGGTATACCTGGGCCTCTTTTGATACCTATCCCTCTTGGCCTCTTGGAATCAGCTCTCATGTGCGGATACCCTTTGCACTAGTTGTGAGAGGCTCTCGAACTCGTG
Organism: Zizania palustris; assembly: GCA_019279435.1. Classification (NCBI taxonomy): domain Eukaryota; kingdom Viridiplantae; phylum Streptophyta; class Magnoliopsida; order Poales; family Poaceae; genus Zizania; species Zizania palustris. The sequence goes on along the minus strand of JAAALK010000287.1, from coordinate 74,060,869 downwards.
TGATGAAAATCTCTCCTTAATTGGGTTTAGGAGTCCTTGAAATGCCAGCTCTGCCAACTGACTATCGCTGAGGCTCAAACTATAACATTTGCTCCGTACATCTCGGAACCTCTGGACATAATCTTGTACCAAATCATCCATCCTTTGCTTGATAGTCGTCAAGTCGGTAAGATTCATCTCCTGGATACAGGTGAAGAAATACTTGTGAAACTTCTTTTCCAGATCTGCCCATCCTCTGATGGATTCCGCCGACAGTGAGGAGAACCATGCAAAGGCCGATCCCGATAGAGACAATGGGAAGAATCATACCCTCAGTGCTTCATCGACCGATGCCTCTCCGCACTAGGCGAGGAAACGACTGATATGCTCGATTGTGGAGATCGAGTCTTATCCCGAAAACTTGGTGAAGTCGGGTACCTTGTATCGGCCTGACAGTGGTACTTGGTCGAACCATTCTAGATATGGACGCCGATACATGTATGTATGCTCTTTGGGCTTCATCCCAAATTGATCTCTAATAACCTCCATGATCTGATTCACCTAGTCGTATTCTTGTTGCCCTGGTGTTGGATATTGGTTGGGCGTTGGGGTCTGTTGATACTGCTCTTGTCGAACAGCATTGTGCCTATATTGTCCCTCGTCACCATAGGGTTGTGCTCCATAGTATGTCGTCCGATGATACCCGGGAGGGATGCCATCGGGTGCCCGCCTTGGCGGCACGAGGTCCGACAGTGTGTTTCTTGTGATGCCGTACATTACTTGTGGCAACCCCTGTCTTGGCAGTCTTGGGTCAAACGCTGGGAGAGGCGCCGACACATTCCTGTCGATGCCAAATGGTGCGCCCTATGGCGGGCCCTGTGCGGGGCCTGTCGGATGAGCCATCTTCTTCACTTCATGACTGGGCGAGGTGCCCAGCTGCTCTAGCCTCATCGGCCCTTGTAGCTTTGATGTCGATTGAGCATGCAGTAGTTTTGTCTGGTTGTTGGGGAGGTATGTTGGGTGCTGTGGCGGTTCATAGACCACGATGCCCTCAATAGCCTTCTTGATCAGCCCGTGAAGAGTATTGGCTAGTGTCCTAGATTGGTTCACGAGTGAGCGGTGAATCGCCTAGTCGACAACCTCTTAGAGATTGTATTGAGGGTTCTCCACTGTCTGGCCATCTTTTATGGGCAACACTGGTCTTGGCAATGGGCTTTTCTTGATGGGACCCAGCCGATTAATGCCATAGGCCTACAGACATCACTTCTGGAACTCCTCCATGTGTCGTTGCACTTCTAGTCTCTGTTCTTCAGTCAAGCTATCCATGGCAATCGGGATGATGTTGTCATCATTGATCTCGCTCACCATGGCTAGCTTGCTAGATATGGTCCCACCGAGCATGCTAAAAAGCGTGTTGGTGCATTTTTGGTCACACTTTGACACACGCGTGGCCTGGGAGATCTACTTAACTCCAGTACAGGTCCTACATTCTTAGAAAAAGGGTTCAAGGCATGCTAATTAGTTTGACCGTGCAATTGATAAGGAAATAGGAAAATGTGATCGACAGCATGACCTATCGGCTATCGAGCCGATGACCGCGACGATGATAGGATATTCGTGGAATATCATACCTATCGGCCATAGGGCCGATGACCAGGGGTGGAGCGATCAGGCGAGCTTGCCATCAGTCAATAGGATGCACGGTTTTACCACACAGGATGATGATAACTTCTCCGATGGCAAATAAGATGTGTCGTTGAATTGAAGATAACCGCCGGCTTGTACTCCGACAGAAATAAATAAAACGTGCCAGATAACATGTATATATCATGAAAATCATCACAATAACTGGATCAGACCTAACCAAGACAGTAGCTAGTCACGATGATCTTAATAATATGTCAAAGTTGTTGATAGTAGAAAGTGGCATTAATGGCCGAAATTATCAAAATATCAAATTTGATAATTTTGGGCCAAAAATATGCAATTTCCAGCACAGGCCAAAGCCCCGAAGTGCCGAAGGCCCATTCGAATAGGCCTTCAACTGCCTCTTCATCGGGCCTGCTTTGCAGGAAGGCTTCAGCCAATCGGTCCTGCTTCGGCAGCCTGCCGGAGGCCCACTCCAGGAGTCAGGGTCCAAATCTGGTTAATAGATTTCGGTTTGTTTTGATCTTTAACAAAATCTTAACTGTTTTTAGCCAAACTCTAGTCAGATTAGGCTTAGAGATAGAGTTGGTACATTAAGTCTATCCCCTATAAATATAGGGGTGAGGTCGATTCAATGATTTTGACCATGATAAACCCCAAAGCCCTTGCTTTGAATCACATTACCTTTCTACTTTTCCTGCCCTAGGAGTATCTCTAAAGTCCATCCTTGTGAGTTTGTGTCGTAAACTCTCCATGCATCACATCAAAACCATGGTAAGCCTTGTTGATTCATCTGTGAATCATCCGTTAATCTACGTAACTGATTGCTACCCTTCGTTCTGTCTTTTTTCTATTACTACACTTGATAATTCAGTCTCTAGGCCGAATTGGCATTTGATGTTTGTGTTTTTGTAGAGTTTACACTCATAATTGCTTCCCTAAGGATTTTCACTCTAATATAACCCCGGGAAGGTGATCTCCGGAGCCAAGAGATTAGTTTCGGAGGCTGTCGGACTCACCTCAGGCAGTCCTTCGGTTCAGTAAAAACCATGCCGGACTCATCACGCTATCATCGGTATGGGTACATTTACGTGTCAGAGTCACTTCGTGTGCCGAAGCATCTTCGCGCCATGCGTCGGAGCCACTTCGCACCAGGGTCACTCTGCGTCGGATACTATGGCATACCCCTCCGCATAGAACGCCGAAGGCTATCTTCAGTGCACCCTTCGCATAGAATGTCGAAGGCTATCTTTGGCACACCCTTCGCATCAGACGCTGAAGTCCCTCTTTAGCGACCCCTTCGCACAGTACGCTTTGATCCAATTAGGCTCCGTTTAGCCGATTGGATTGTTTTGTTTATACACTTCAGTTAATTGATTATTTTCTTACAATCTGATTGCCTGGCGACTTCGTTTTCCCTTGTCACTATCCAGGGTCGTTAGAATGCGACGTCAGTGTTGTGTTACGCTTAGGCTTGTCCCTAAGTATCTGCACGTTGTTGGATCGTCGAATCGACGTCGGTGCGTTGGCGTGTTTTAGCGTCAACACACTTTTTGGCGACTCCGCTGGGGACAGACATGCCAAGTACTTCTACATCGGCGATGGTTACACCTACTACTTCTATGTCAGCAGGACCCTCTATGCCAATGGATCTAGTGGGGAGTGCAGAGTTTGATGACCATAACATCATCGGCCCCACCATCGACGACCTCTCCTAGGAGGATATGGTGGAGATCGAGACCAAGACGAAGGAGCTACACACTCTTTTACTTGGGCATTTCACCCAAACCCACGGGGGCTTCATCAAGCGCAACATTGACATCCCCGACCTCCTCGGGAGTAAGGTAACACCATCGTCTCCTCGAATGTCCTCCTAGGACATCGAGCAAAAGATAGCCAACATAGTAGACTAGGCCGTTAGCGCTACCGTTGCAAACCGCATAGAGGCCATAGTCGACTCGAGATTGTTGGCGATGTTCAGGAGATTCAGCTTTTCCGAGGCCGCTTCCCCAACTCCGATAGCTAGTGTACCCCCTATCCATCACATACACATTAGGACCGATGGGAGTACCGGGAAGACCATAGCATCTAGGGCCACGTCATCCATAGCCCAGACAGTGTATGGCCCTATCGGTCAGACTGGCCATCAGGCCGGTCCGACCGGCTATCACACCCTCGGTCAGACTGGCCCTATGGACAGTCAGGCTGCCGCTTCCACATATTATGCACTGCCAATGCCTGATCTTGCGCTACCTTACCCCGCGCTGCCCACACCTCCTACTCCCGCACACCCATAAAGGCCCGATTACATCCCGTATCACGAGCCATCATGAGAGGAGGAGCCACATGGCCAACACCCCGATATACCTCCGCGTGTCGCACCCCCACATGAGAGATGCCCACAGGTAGGAGGCCTAGATTACATTGAGGAGCGGATTCACGCACTGTTTACAGAATGTGCGGGTTGGATGCCTAGGGGTTGGGTTAGGGTTTATCACAAGCCGTACCCTGATCACTTTGACACCATCCCATACCAGCGTGGCTTTAGGGTGTTAGAATTTTCAAAATTTGATGGTGAAGGTAGTAAGACCACCCTAGAGCACATAGGTCAGTTCCTAGCACACTGTGGCGAAGCTAATGGGTCGGACGCGTTGAAGCTTATATTATTCTCTCTATCGCTTTTCGGTACTGCTTTCACTTGGTTTTCGACATTACCACCGAACTTCGTTCAAACTTGGGCCCAGTTGGAGCAGAAGTTCCCTAATTACTTTGATAGTGGGGAAACTGAGCTCAGACTTTCGCACTTGACATCGGTTAGACAGAAGGCTAATGAGAGTGTCTCTGAGTACGTCAAGCATTTTAGGGACACTAGAAACCGATGTTTTACTTTGAAACTTTCTAATAGAGACTTGGCCGACCTAGCTTTTAACGGTCTTCACTCTGAACTTAAGGAGAAACTAGATGGCTAGGATTTCTTTGATGTTAGTCAAGTGCTGCAAAAGGCTCTGGTTCAGGAAAGCTAAGCCAAAAGTAGAAAGTACACCAAAACATTTGAGAAACCATGTTGAAGAGCGTGGGTCTTATGCTTCAGATGTGATGAGTGATTGTCAACGAAAGTTAAGAAGAGATATGAAGACCTACCGTGTCCGAGGCGCGTGTGACTCAGGTACACGGGCAGTGAGCGATAGACGGGCAGAGGAGACGCGGAGTCGGGCTAGCCCAATCTGGGTACATGGGCTAGGAGCAGTAGAGGATCCACTGGTCTGTTGACTGGGTTTGACTCAAGTACACGGGCGAGTGATTGTCGGGCTGAGGAAGCTACGAGATCGGGTCGGTCCAATCCGGGTACCCGGTGCGAAGACGGTGGATGCTTTGTCAGTTTCGGCGCAAAACTGACAACCGATGATTATTTTGATTTAGGATATTAATATTTAGTTTTTAAGTTTAGAATATTTGTTATTCGAGTCAGTTGACTTTTCTAAGGGTATTTTGGTAATTTCGAATTTTATTTTAGAGTCAGTGTAAGGTAAATTAGTCTTTTCCATGTATTATGGGTTGCCTATAAATAGGCCCCTACCCCCTAGGGATAGGGTGACTGCTTTTATGGGAGATTAATCTACAGTCCACCTTTTGTTTCTATGGCTAGTGTCTCTTTTCATCTGCTATTTTTTCACTGGTGCTGCCGTTCTCCTCCCACCCATCGCGGCCTCCACGAGTCGAGCCATCCGGAGCGGCGCTCTCATCTACGCCTACAGCAGTGGCACGCGCGAAGCAAATTCGGCGATTTGGCACGAGAAGGCGGAGCACAGCTAAGGCGTGCCACGGCGTGCGCACATAGCAGCCTAGGCGCAGTGGCTGCAACAGTCTATGTGGTCTAGTCTGAGCGGCACAGGCACTAGATGCTGCATGGCTGCAGCTCCTAGGTGCTAGGTGTAGTGCATCACGCAAGCAGCAGAAAGCTCAGAGGATTTTTCGTGGCATGCGGCACGGTTTTCCTTTCTTTATCAGGAGGGATCCAGTGCGGCACAACAGAGCTTTAGCACTTTGCATCAGCCAACCACGGCGCCTAAGACACAACTATAGCAGGTCGTGCAGGATTGTTGTTTTTCTTTTTGCGTGAGGAAGACTTCGCAGCACAGGCGCAACCTGGTTTCTTCGACGACCGATAAGAAGCTTCAATGCGCACAGCGCATCAACGGAGAAGATGTAGGTTAGTTGTTTCTAATCTCCTATTTTTTAGTTGTTTAATTAAATCAACACTTATCTATTCTTAATTAGCTGCAAATCGGATTATTAATTTCGTGGTTAATATTTATCTCTAAAATATTATTAGTGTTCGCATATTTTTATTTAAGTTTTTTAATCTGCTCACATAAAAAAATTATTATTATTAGACGCAGTAATATTTTTATTCTAGATTTACATAAAATATTTTAGGCTTGTTTCTGAATTAATATCTAGATGACCCATGTTTTATTTAGTTAATTAGTATTTTAAATTTTAGACTGCAATCTGAATATTTATCAATATATTTAGGGTATTTTTTCTTATGCCATTAAATATTCTTGAGAACACATTTTTATTTACTGCAGTATTTTTATTTAGTTTATCTTTAATATAATTTTAATTAGGACACCGGTCATTTTTAGGCTAGACAAATTTTAATTTGTGTGATATGTTTTTCTATTGTTGTCTGTTTGGTCGGGGTGCATTGGGTGTTGGGATTAGATCATAGTTTAACAAGAAATTTTTTAGGTGCCCATTCACCCCCCCCCCCTCTGGTCGCTTCTTTCGGTCCTGCAACATTTAACAAGCCTAAGGCTGAGGTGCACATCATGGAGCACTCCGATGAGGAATCATTGGAGAGCAAGTATGACTCGGCCGACATGTACACCATAGAGTGGACTTGCTCTAGTAAGGCCAAGCCCGTTACATGCGCTGAGTTACGGCTGTCTTGTACCAAGAGTTGGCCTAGCGAGGCGAAGTATTCTTTTGACGTGACTAAGTGTGATATGATATTTGATTTTTTCTTGAAGAACAAACTTATCAGGTTACCGAAGGGTCACGTCATCCTGACTACCGATGATTTGAAGAATCGGGCTTATTATAAGTGGCATGATTCTCACTCCCATTCTACTAACGATTGTAATGTTTTTCGTCGATATGTTCAATCGGCCATAGAAGAAGGACGATTGAAGTTGGATACAAATCCTAAGATGAATCTCGACTAGGACCCTTTCAACGTGAACACTATTGATCTCGACGGAAAGAAGGTACTGATTTGGCCTGAGCTGGCCGGGTCCACTACGGGGAAGGGGGTCGTGATTGGAGAGCCTCGCACACACACTTGTACCAAACAAACCCTGTGGTGGGGGTATGGAAGATAAACACCGCAACATCATATTCGGCTAAGCCTCGCAAGAAGCCAAAGGTGACTTACGAGATGCTCTTCTAGAAGAATAAAAAGAGGGCCAAACAAGCCATAGTTCGGCCGAACAATCCGGGAAGGCCGAACCCTATAAGGACGTCGAACCCTCATTCGAAGAGGTTGCGCCCCTCTCTGAGACAACTAAACCCCCCTCCGACATGCTCGGAGACCCCTTTGATATGGCCGGACCCTTCGCCAATCTGGACCAGCATCCCCTTGGCATGGCCAAACCCCCTTTCGAGCGATGGGTTTGGACCACAATGGATGAAGCCACTGGAAACTCCACTCCCTCCACCATACCATTGGACAATAGTACTGTGGCCTCCGAGCTATGCTCTACCACCTGGGTACCCTACCCCATACTTCACTACTCCCTTCGTGCCTTCGAAGTTTTATGATTGGCAGGGACAGATTTGCGTAGCGAAGGATAACATTTTCAAACGTCTATCTGTGGTGCCACAGGGGCGACCCCCTTAGAACGAAGCAAGGGAAGGCGGTCGCGAAGGCATAATAGAGAGAGGCTCTAGAGCCATCATCATCAAGGTGGGGTCCTAGGAAGTCCCAATTCCGGAGGGACCCCCTCCGGAGTGCGACGGAGGTAAGTTCCCGAAGCATGCCGAAGGGAGATCCACCAGTCTAATCGCTGCCTCCGGGCCGGTCCGACCGTATCCTCCACCAAGGGATGACTGGCCTACGTCGACCGGTCCAACCACCTCATTCTAGGGCCCTGGCACACTTCGGTCAGATCAGCCCACCGAGGCCGGTCCGACCGACAACATGTAGAAAGAAGGCTCCGTCAGGCGCAAAAACGCCGAGGCCGACCCGAGCAGCCCCCGTTCGGCCAAGCTCTACAAGAGAGTTTGTGGCGCCCGGCACCAAGCCACAGCCTTCGTGGGCACCCCCGGGTATGTCTAAATCGCAGAAGAGGCGGCTACATAGCCTTCGGACCCAAGAGATGCACAAAAAGAAGGCCGAGGACGAGCGGGACACCATTTTCGAGGAGATCTGTCCCCGACCAGTAGCAAAGCAGGTTTGGAAGCCAAAGCCGGTTGCTATAAACAAGCCGGCTCCTACTCCAAGAAACGATGAGGATGACATGATGGACGACGACTACACAACGATCTCCGATGGGTCCTCTCCTCAGGCGATGGACATAAACATCTCATGTTACCCACTGAGTTTGCTCTTCCACAAGACAAGGAAGAGGTCGCTCAATTGAGTCTTGGCCCTCAGGAGGCCATTTTCGAGAAGACCGAGGATACGTCTCATCACCTGAAGCTCTATACGTCAAGGGGCACATCGATGGGAAGCCGATCTCGAGGATGCTTGTAGATGGAAGCGCCACCATAAATTTGGTGTCGTACTCTTTGTTTAAGAAGCTCAGCAAGAACAAATATGATTTCATGAGGACCAACTTGATGCTCAACGGCTTCAACGGCGAAAGCTCTGAGGCCAAGGGCATGCTTTCTTTGGAGCTGACGGTGGGCAACAAGATGTTGCCAACAATATTCTTCATCGTCGATGTGCATGGTAACTACAGTGTGCTACTTGGGCATGATTGGATTCACACAAATTGTTGTATTCCATCTACTTTGCACCAGTGCCTGATTCAGTGGGACGGTAATGATGTAGAGGTTGTACCAGCTGACACTTCGGCCCAGGTTGTTTTGTCAATGTATCTGTTGACATCGTCCACAATAAAGTAGAATGTCTGTCAGGTAGAGATCTCACAGATTATGACTTTGTTAGCATGTTTGAGGGATGCTTTGTTCTAGTGTCTGTAAAGACGGTGGGTGTAGCACGACTGTCTCTAAATTAGTTAGTCATGTCTAGTAAGAGTAATCTTGATTGGCTAAAATCTCGTGTAGAGCAATATCGGTCTTCTAAAGATGATATTGTCGAAGCCATTGAAGATTTTAGCAAAGTAGAAAAGTTAGGTCAAGGTTTTGCGTCGGTCGACCCTCTAGAAGAGGTCGATATAGGAGATGGTAGTATTCCAAGGCTGACTTTTGTAAACTAAAAATTGCAAGCTGATGAAAAGGTCGAAGTAATAAAGTTGCTTTGGTCGTATGTCGATTTTTTCGCATGGGAGTATAGTGAGATGCCCAGACTAAGCCGTGAGCTTGTGGAGCTTCGGCTGCCTATTAAACCCGAGTTTAGGCCTTAAAACAGCCCCCTCGTTGCTTTATTTCGGCCATGTATGACCGAGTTAAAGAGGAGATAGAACGATCACTCAAGGCTGAGTTTATTAAGCCGTGCAGGTATGCTGAATGGGTTGCTAACATTGTGTCTGTAGAGAAGAAAGGGAGTGGAAAGATTCGTGTATGCATTGATTTCAGGGACTTGAACAAGGCCACTCCAAAGGACAAGTACCCCATGCCGATAGCCAACATACTGATCAGCGATGCTTCAGGACATAAGGTACTAAGTCTTCTTGATGGCAACAATGGTTATAATCAAATTTTTATGGCCAAAGAAGACGTCTATAAGGCAGCCTTTCAATGTCTTGGTTTCATCAGCTTGTTTGAGTGGGTTGTGATGACTTTTGGTTTAAAGAATGATGGCGCTACATATCAACGTGCTATGAACTTGATCTTTAATAACTTGCTAGGAGTTATGCTAGAAGTCTACATAGATGATGTTTAGTCAAATCGGATGCTATGGGAAACCATTTAGCCGATTTGAGAGTTGCTTTTGATAAAAATGTGTCAATATGGCTTAAAAATGAATCCGCTCAAGTGTGATTTTAGCGTGTCGGTGGGCAAGTTCTTAGGATTCATGATTCATGAAAGAGGTATTGAGATTGATCCTAAGAGGCTTGAGAAGATTAAAAACTTTGAAGCGCCGACATGCAAAAGAGATGTACAGAAGTTGCTAGGCAAGGTATATTATTTGCACCGCTTTGTATCTAACTTGTTTGGCAAGATCGATGCTTTTGTCCCCATACTTCGTCTAAAGAACGAGGCCAAATTTACTTGGGGGCAAGTCAGCAACATGATTTTGAGAAAATTAAAGAGTGCTTGTCATTACCGCCTGTGGTAAGAGCACCGAAAGCTTGATTCCGTTTCGCCTATACGTTGCTACAGAAGATAGCGTGATAGGAGTTGTGTTGACTCAGGAGGTGGAGGGAAAATAGGACATCATTACTTTAAATTGATGGTTCGGCTTGCAAGAATGGCTAAGTTGTTGGAATTGTGCTCATATCACCTAGTGGTATGAGTTTTGAGACCTCACCCCGGTTAGAATTTCCTTGCACTAATAATCAAGCCGAATATGAAGCTTTACTGTTAGGACTTGAGCTTTTAAATTCTATGGAAATTAAACATATTCATGCATATGGTGATTCTTTGTTAGTTGTGCAACAAGTAGCTAAATTAGCTCAATGCTTCAATGGTTTGTTAAATAGCTACTTGGATAAATATCTAGAAATAATTGCTACTTTTGATGACTTCAAAATATCTCACGTGTCTAGAAAAGGAAATTCAATTGCAAATGATTTGGCTCAACAAGCATCTAGCTATCAAGTTAAAAAGGGAAGATCTTTTATACAAAAGAAGCCAATGCTTGAAGTTTCTGTGTCACCGAACCCGGAGGCTCTGAACTGACATGCAGCGCACCGAAGTCCTCGTGTCAGAGCCCTTCGCCCACCAGAGGCTGCTGTGCGCCGGGACGCCCGTGTCAGAGTCCTTCATCCACTGGAGGGCCTGTGCGTTGGATCCCTCACACCAAAGTCTTTCGCGCACAGGAGGTCTTCATGCATCAGACCCCTCCGTCGGAGGACTCCGGTCTGATTGGCTCCGCACGACCGGTCCGACCGGCCTTCGCCAGGAGGTTTTAGGACAGGGGGCAGGTTGAAGTTTATGATTTGAACGCCAATTTGAGTGAGGATTTGGCAAGTACTTCAGGTAATCATGAAGATGATTGGAGAACTCCAATTATTCAATATCTGAGAGATCCTAGTAAGCGGGTTGATCGGAAAGTTCGGTGGCAAGCATTTAAATTTGTTTTGCTTGATGATGAATTGTATTGCCGAACTATTGATGGAGTGCTTTTGAGATGTCTGAATGCCAATCAGTCTAAACTTGTCGTGGGTGAAGTACACGAAGTTTTTTGTGGTACTCATCAGTCGTCCTAGAAAATGAGTTGGATTCTCAAAAGAGCGGATTTTTATTGGTCGACTATGACTGAGGATTGTTTTAAGTAATATATAGGATGTGAAGCTTGTCAAAGGTTTGTTAATGTTCAGCTTGCCCCTGCATCTTTAATTAATCCTATTATCAAACCATGGTCATTCCGAGGTTGGGCCTTGAATTTCATTGGCCAAATTTATCCTTTCTCTTCAAAAGGGCATTGGTTCGTGTTGATGGCTACACATTACTTCACCAAGTGGACCGAGGCCGTGCCTCTCAAGAATATGACGCAAAATGAGGTAATCGATTTTATCTTGAAGCACATTATACATAGATTTGGTATTCCTCAAACTCTTACTATAAATCAGGGTGCTTCGTTTATTTCTAAAGAGGTGTGTGATTTTGCTGAATATTATGGTATAATGTTGATAAACTCTTCACTATACTATGCTCAGGCCAATGGTCAGGCCGAGTCTAGTAATAAAACTATGATTAAGCTCATTAAGAAAAAGATTGCAGAGTTTCCTAGAAGGTGGCATGAAGTGCTTTCTTAGTCATTATGGGCATGTAGAGCTGCAAAGCATGGCACCACCAAGGTAAGTCCATATGAGTTAGTGTATGGACAAGAAGTCGTTTTACCCGAAGAGGTGAATCTTGGCTCTTTGAGATTACTTAAGCAGGATGGCTTATCGGTCGATGAGTATGAAACTTTTTTAAAGGATAATTTGGAAGAAGTGACCGATAAGAGATTAAGAACTCTAGAGGCAATAGAAAGAGACAAGAGAAGAGTGTCTAGAGCTTATAATAAAAAGTTGAGAGCAAAATCATTTCAAGTGGGTGACTTGGTTTGGAAGACAATTTTGCCTTTTTGCACTAAAATCCTAACGTTTGGTAAATGGTCTCCTAGGTTGGAAGGTCCTTTTAGAGTGGTTGAAATCGCTCCAAGTAATGCATATTTGCTAGAATCTCTTCAAGGAGAGCGATTTCGTATAGCTTTGAATGATAGGTATTTGAAAAAAAATACTTCCCAAGTGTATGGAAAAACGCTTAAAGTACCAAAAGGATGATATGGTGCATATCGCCCATATCCCGTTGTGCTTTTAGTTCACTAAAGTTTACTAAAAGGCAGGGGGCATGTGTTAACAGTAGAAAGTGGCATTAATGGCCGAAATTATCAAAATATGAAATTTGGTAATTTTGGGCCGAAAATATGCAATTTCCGACACAGGCCAAAGCCACGAAGTGCCGAAGGCCCATTTGCATAGGCCATCGTCTGCCGCTTCATCGGCCCTGCTTCGCAAGCAGGCTGCAGCCTATCGAGCCTGCTTCGGCAGCCTACCGGAGGCCCACTCTAGGAGTCAGGGTCCGAATCTGGTTAATAGATTTCGGCTTGTTTTAATCTCTAATAAAATTTTAGCTGTTTTTAGATGAACTCTAGTCAGATTAGGCTTAGAGATAGAGCTGGTTCATCAAGTCTAGCCCGTATAAATATAGGGATGAGGCCGATTCAAAGATTATCACCATGATCAACCCCAAAGCCCTTGCTTTGAATCGCATTACCTTTCTACTTTTCCTGCCCTAGGAGTAGCTCTAAAGTCCATCTTTGTGAGTTTGTGCCGTAAAATCTCTATGCATCACATCGAAACCGTGGTAAGCCTTGTTGATTCATCTGTGAATCATCCGTTAATCTACGTAACAGATTGCAACCCTTTGTTTTGTCTGTTTTCTATTACTACACTTGATAATTCGGTCTCTAGGCCAAATTGGCATTTGATCTTTGTGTTTTTGCAGAGTTTACACTCATAGTTCCTTTGCCAAGGATTTTCACTCCAATCTAACCCCGGGAAGGCGATCTCCGCAGCCAGGAGATTAGTTTTATAGGTTGTCAGACTCAGCTCCGACAGACCTTCTGTTCAGTAAAACCCTGCTGGACTCATCACGCTGTCATCGATCTAGGTACATTTACATGTCGGGGTGACTTCGTGTGCCGGAGCGTCTTCGCACCTCGCGTCGGAGCCACTTCGCACTAGGGTCACTCCACGCCAGAGACTACTTTGGCGTACCCCTCCGCATAGAACACTGAAGGCTATCTACGACGCACCCTCCGCATAGAATGCCGAAGGATATCTTCGGCACACCCTTCGCATCAGATGCCGAAGGCCCTCTTCGGTGACTCCTTCGCGCAGTACGTTTTGATCCAATCAGGCTCCGTTCAGCCGATTGGATTTTTTGTTTATACACTTTGGTTAATTGGATTATTTTCATACAATCTGATTTCTGGCGACCCTATTTTCCCTTGTCACTATCCAGGGTCATTGGAACGCGACGTCAGCGTTGTGTTACGCTTAGGCTTGTCCATAAGTATACGCGTGCTTTTGGATCATCGAATCGACGTCGGTGCGTTGGCCTGTTTTAGCATCAACAAAAGTATTGGGCATGCTTTATTTAGATGAACGATATAAAACATGAAAGAGATACAATAACAAGAGATATCAAACCTAACCGATGAAGCCTCAAACTATCACACCTAGATCACATCATTCTAAGAGATCAAACTAAACTGATGCAGCCTTAGACCTAGCTAATACACTGAGAACAACCGACCTAATTTGTACGGACATCAGGGATGGCAGGACTCACCTCTTCAACGGAGATCGAAATGATGCAACCCAGCTCTGAGTGCTGAACCCCGTCGGATAAACCTTGGAAGCCAAGGGTGGCGATGCGTAGAATAGTTGAACGATAGAGATGTGTTTTTCTAAGCTAACTAGGGCTACATATTTATAGTTCGGAGACTTGCCGTCTAGGCACTCTATCTTAACCGATTCCAGATAATCTTCATCTTCTTCTAATCTTTATCTCCATCGGCTCTTCTATGTCTGGTCATCTTGTAACAACAACATGGACGGCTTCCTTGACTTTTCTTGATCGGATCCTCTTTGACTTTTATCGACCATGTGGCTTCTTTAGTGGGCCTGGACTTTTACCAAATCTTGGCGTCAACAGGACTGTTCATCCATCAGCCCCACTGGGACTTTTGAAGTCTGCTGCACCTGCAGCACCATTGCATCCTTTTGCGTCCTCGTGTTCCCTCGCATCCCCCTAAAGCCTCGCTGCTTCTACAACCCCCATACCTCCATGAGCCCCCCACATCCCCCATAGCACCCGTGCGACCCCTCGAAGCCCTGCCGCTTCCGCAGGCCCCGTACATCCATGAGTCCCCCATAAGCCCCCGCAGCATCTGTGTGGCCCCTCCATCCCCACGCATCTCGGGGATGCCCCGTAGCCACCGCCAATCCTGCTTTCACAGTTGTCATGCTCCTGGATCCCTTTCCCTCTCTTCCACTCCAGTCGCTATTGTTCGTCAGCATGGTTGTGGGTCTATTATACTAACTTTTCATATAGTTCTCACATCAGCTTCTGCTAATAGGGTTTGAACATATTTGCTCCACTCTCATAATGGGAACAAGTCAATATGGTCGTATTGCGCTGATAGATATTTCAAACATACTCACCAAAGGTAACTACATGTCACTTTATGTTTGCAAAGTTGTACCTTTTACTAGCACAATTGTAACTACATATAGGAACATAGTTGTCTCCTAGCAGTGACGAGGTGTGTAAGAGAGAAGATAGGAATAAAAGAAAACGGGAATATCATGCAAGAAGAAAGGTCGAGGAAACCACCAAACAAAGAGAGGAGAGAATTAAAAAATGGTGCAAATATAGGTCATGACAGAATTGAAAATCATCACCGGCTATTCAAGTTGTTTAATGTGTTCCAATGACTATATGAATTGGATTGAATAACAATTAGTACAAGTATCTCCATGTTGCATAACATGTTTAAAAATTTAATAAAACATGAACTCCATTCACAGAAGACCAACAAACACCATGTGGGACAAAGTATTCAATTGTTTTGCAACCTTCAAGGAAAGTAGTAGACAACAACATGTTTTCTCAAGCATGCACTTCTATAAAAATGAATTTGTTGTATGTTTTATATGGAGTCCAACTGTCTGGCTCTAGGCTACAGTGAGTACAAAAGGTTCTAAAAGTAAAGTGCACAATGTTACCCTATACCTCAGCTTGCCTCTCTATTTATAGGCACAACTCAAACCTGCGAAGAGACTACTATACCCCTAGGGTTTACAACTTTACTGCCTCAAGCAGTCACTAGGGTACATATGGTAGTGTACTTTCTTGGAAGCTCCTTTTGTGTCATCTTTGCAGACAGGAATCTTCGGAGCCCCCCTTCGCACACGAAGTGCTGGTTGCTGAAACTGAAGCCTCATCAAGAATTTGTATGATGGAAAAACAACAGAAGGCATTTGATGAGATTAAGGAATATTTGAGCTCACCTCCAGTACTAATGCCACCACAAAAAGGAATTCCATTCAAATTATACCTATCAGCCGATGACAAAGCCATCAGACCGATCTTGGTGCAAGAGGTCAACAAAAGAGAAAGGGTGATCTTTTACCTCATAAGGAGGCCATTGGAAGCTGAAACCCAATACCCCGCAGTAGAGAAGTTTTATTTGGGTTTGTATTTCTCATGCACCTAGTTGAGGCATTATCTGCTATCGACAGAGTGCACCATCATATGCAAGGCTGATGTTATCAAGTACATGCTATCGACCCCAGTCCTAAAGGGACGTATTGGAAAGTGGGTTCTCTCTCTCATTGAGTTTGAGTTCCGATATGAATCGGCAAAGGCAGTGAAGGCACATGAAATAGCCGATTTCATAGTCCAACATAGAGATGAATCGATAACATACGTCAAGCCAACACCATGAACTTTATTCTACGACAAATTAGTGTGTCGGCATGGGTGTGGCATAGGATTGGTGATCATCTCCCCTCGAGGGGCATCATTTGAATTCGCGTACACCATCAAGCATTTCTCCACAAATAATCAAGCTGAGTATGAAGTCGTGATGAAAGGATTGCAATTATTGGCAGAAGTCAGCGCAGACACGGTGGAAATATTAGGAGACTCTTTATTGGTCATGAGATAACTATCAGACGAATATGAGTGCAAAGAAGATGTACTGAAAAAATATCATGATCGATGTCAAGAGATGATGGTAGAATTTGGAAACATTACCCTGACACACATCCCGAGAGAACAGAACACAGAGGCAAATGATCTGGCCCAGACAGCATCAAGATACAAGCCAATAGCTAGGATGATCGAAGTGGAGATCGTGGAAATAGAGGCCGGTGACTGGAGGTACGCTATTGTCACCTATCTAAAAAATACGTCAGCATCGGCACCATGAAATCTTAGGTATTAGGCCGCGAAGTATGCGCTTCTCGATGAGGACTTGTATTATCGGATGATGGATGGGGTCTTACTTAAGTGCATAAACACGGAAGAAGAAAAAGTAGTAATGTGCGAGATTCACGATGGCATATGCGGGATGCACTAGTTGGTCTAGAAAATGAAGTGGCTGCTCCGAAGGACAAGCTACTTTTGGCCGACCATGGTGGAGGACCGCATAAAGTATTATAGGGGTGCCAAGACTGTCAGAAATTTGGATTCATCTAGAGAGCACCTGCATCAGCAATGAACCCGATAATTTGGTCAGGGCCCTTCAGAGGATGGGGTATTTATATGATCGGCCAGATATACTCAGTGTCAAGCAAATGACATAAATTTATATTGGCAGCCACATACTATTTCACTAAATGGGTAGATGTCGTTCTGCTCAAAAGGGTAACTTCTGTGGATGCCATCGAGTTCATCAAGGAGAATATAGTGTATCGCTTCGGGATTCCACAAACTATCACGACAGATCAAGGGTCAATCTTTGTAGCCGAAGAATTCCAAAATTTTGCAGCCAATATGGGGATCAAACTCCTAAATTCATTGCAATACTATGCGCAAGCCAATGGGCAAGCCGAAGCATACAATAAGAGCTTGATCAAGCTGATAAAGCGGAAGATTAACAAGCATCCAAAGCAGTTGCATCAGTCTCTATTGAAAGAACTTTGGGCTTATCACATGGCGTGTCATAGGTCCACGCAAGTGCCACCATATCAG
Organism: Zizania palustris; assembly: GCA_019279435.1. Lineage (NCBI taxonomy): Eukaryota > Viridiplantae > Streptophyta > Magnoliopsida > Poales > Poaceae > Zizania > Zizania palustris. The sequence continues at coordinate 74,043,634 of JAAALK010000287.1, read as the reverse complement.
TTAATCTATGGCCATGAAGCAATACTACCTTTGGAAAATAATATCGGTTCAAGAAGTATAGCACTACAAAACCAGCTTACAGCCGATGATTATTATAATTTAATAACATATGGCCTAGATGATTTAGCGCAGAACCGATTGAGAGCCCTGGAAAATATCAAGAAAAATAAAGCAAGGGTAGCCAGGTATTATACTAAGAAGGTGGTACCCAAGTCGTTTGAATAAGGAGACCTCGTGTGGAAGCTTATCCTTCCGATCAGATCTAACGATAATCAATTCGGTAAGTGGTCGCCTAATTGGGAAGGACCTTTCTAGGTACATCGAGTTGTTCCTTGTAATGCCTACCTACTTGAAAGTTTAGACAGAGAAGTGTTCTAGAAAGCATTGAATGGAAAGTACTTGAAAAAATATTTCTCGAGCATATGGATAAATGCCTAAGGATCTACACAGGAGCAGAGAGATAGCCGATACCAATAGTATCACCTTTAGATGACCGATGAAAAAACATTGCCCTTAGACACACGGAGAATATGAAACAAAGAGTAAAAGGATGCAACAAGTCAAGTACACAAATGAAATAAAGTAACAAAGGTTCAACGGAGTAGTCATCAATACAAGACAAATAGTTCAAGACAAGTATTGCTGAATGGCCTCGATCGTTCGCCACTGAATGTCATCGACGCCCCAAATCACAGTCCAGTATTCAAAATCTAACCCCAGGACCACCCCTATGCCATGATGATGATGATGATGCTCGTGATGAACAGCATCGGCAAGTCTACGCTCCTAGGATTGGATCTAGTCAGGGAGGGCCGATAAGATATCCTCCTCACGGGCTATCTCCACCCGGATTTCGCCCAGCTTTGCCACCAAGTCAACCTCCCTTTCCTTTAGATCACCGAGGCATAATGATGTGGCTGATGACCCCTTGCGCAGACTCTCCAAACTGGCACCCTCAGCAAGTATTGCGTCATTGTGTGCTTTGGCAGCCTCCAACTATGACGTCCAGCTCGCCCAATCAGCCATCTGCTGTTGGGCCTGCTGGACTACCGGCCGATGGTACTCCAAGTACGCCACCGGCGTCAGGACCTTAGCGAGCCCGGAAGGGAGGAAGTCCAATATGTAGTTGAAATGAGCCCTTATCGGATCTGAATCATTGACCAAGGTCTCCACCGGGCAATCGAGGCAGTGCAGGAGGTCTGATAAAACATCCTTCACCTCCCCGAAGAGTGGAGTCGTAGTCAGCCTGAGGGCACTGGTGGTCTCCTCGTCTTGAAGATATTGACTAGTGTTAAAAGGAAATCCATGGACAAAGGATTGGAGAAAGAGCAAAGTGTACTTATGTCAGCTGGCCCAGGATGGTCAGCCGATCGCAAGTCGCCATCGGCAACGGAAAGCGTAGCTTCGCCCTCTACCTCATCAACGGGGAGGGTGTGTGCACTCCCTTCATTGAGGCTAGCCCGGGAGGCAGTTGAGGTAATAGGATCGTACGTCGATTGCGCCCAAGACTGATATAAGCCTCTTAAAAAATGAAGCTAAGGAAAAAGAAGCTACCTGATGAGAGCCATCGGTGGTGGCAGATGGAGCTTCAGCGGTGGCATTGGATGCAGTGATAGTACCAGTAGCAACGGTTCATTCACCGGAATCGACGGCATCCTGACCGCCACAACAATGTCTTCGGTGGCTGGAGCCAGTGAAGCACCAGTAGGGTCTTCGGCTATGGTGTTGAACGCCACATAAAGAGATGTGACGTCGAGGGGAGCAGGAGATGATGGCTAAAATAACGGGAAGCCGTCAAAAATTGAGACCACAAAAATCAAACTACTACAAAATGGCAGGAACAATCCTAAGTCGGTGGAGGTACTCTGGTAGGTGGTGAGGAAATGGCGACGCCAGGCACAGATGTTCTAGGGGAAGCAATCGACATCGGCTATAAGGTAAAATGGTAAAGAGCAGCAAGAAATGTACGTTACAAAAAGGACGTCATGAGAGAGGGATAAAGGGTTACAGGATGCGGTGGAATTGGAGTGGGCAGAGGTGTTTGGGCAGCCTGAGCTCTAGTGGATTATCACACAACTACATCTGACGCCTTGCGCTTGCGCCGTGAGGTCTTAACTCGCCTCTTATTAAGCCAAGCCGTCAAAGTAGGAGCATTGATGCTCAAGTTGGTGGTAGCTATTACTGGCCCATAGGATATCAGCCGACCACTTTGACTCTCGTTGGGTGTGTCAAAGTCATCCTCCTGTAAATACAGAAATGATCAAAGGATGAAAAGAGGGCAAAATGAGAAGAAAGGATAAACAAGGAACACATACCTCAGAGTGTTCGCCGTTGAAGTAAGGGTGCAGTCACAGGAAATACATCCTCGAAGGACTATTCAACAGGTGCTTCTTCCACTCAACCCACCATTGGACATAACTAGTGGAGTTGGCACAACAGGCCAACCAGGAAGCCAAATCACCATAATGAATTTGGTTGGCCATGAGGAGCAGTCGATCATACTCTAAGTTGTCTTTGGCTTCCCCATGAACCTAGCATCGTCCAATGAAGAACAAATGGAACGGCAACTGACCAAAACCCAATTGACGTGAACAAAACATCAAATGATAGAATTCATAAGATACTTTGTGGAGATGGCTGACGGTGAAGTTAATTGGTAGGATACAAGGAGTGATAAAGGCTTTGAAGATCCTGATAGACTCCTCGTCCCTACATACGTTAGTAAGGAGCAACCGATTAGGGTGTTCATATTCGGACAAGGAGTCATATGGGTACTAGACAATTTTCTCACAGATGAAGCCATGATGATACCCCTGGAACCAGTGGCTCAGATGATCGGGAAACATCCGGACAGTGGGGCGACAAGCAGCTGCCTCACCCAAAGATAAGCATCGGCGATATGTGAGATTGGTTGATTTTGGGTAGTCAGAAGGAAACTACATTAGGGCGAAAGGAAGATTGTTGGTGACTTTGGCCATTGTAGGACCGAAAATAGCGACCATAGGGGTGAATGGGTGTCTCAACTAATTCTTTTGAATAGATGGCCTTCGATTAACACCCAACGCTCCTCTAAAAATCCAACTAGTAAAGGCGAACAAATTTTCACAATGAAATCCCAAATAAACCTAGCGCTACCACTCTCGTACTAAATATGATGTGATGCGACAGATTGAGAGATCACAATCAGCAAAAATAATCTAGACTAAAAACAACCAGTGTAAAAAATAAAAAGACACCACCATGGTGCTCAGAGGCAAAGTAAACCTACTCATAGATTAAGGGGCAGATTAACAAATATTTCACCAAATCACAAGCATTTCATCAAGCACATGGTAAACAACCATAGTTCATAGGTAATCAATCAACTATGCATACTGAACGAATAGATAAATCTTAACAAGTACTTGACAAAAATCAATTGATCATAGGAATTTAATCGAACCAAAATAAGATGCAATAGGTGATAGAAAGAATACCTGCACTTACCTTGTAGAACCAGACTGGCTGATTAAAATAATGTGTGCGGTCTCCTATGTCACACGTGTGAAGCAAGCTTTCTCATGGTGCCTGTTGTTGAAGCCTTGCACTTGGGCTCCTCGAGGGCATGGCCCACCATGCACTGCTTACCTCCTGCCAGCGCAGCGCAGACCGGACTCACCAGACATGTGAGCGAGTGAAGCGATGCCTAGTGTGGGAAATCAACCGATGAAGCGATTGGAAGGTGCAGGTGCGCTTCTTCTACCGAGACCTCGATTCACACACACACGGCACAAAAACTGAGGTGCAACTATGGCCTAGTCCTAGCATCCCGCGCACGCAGCGCACAGTGCAGCGGCGGTCGAGGCCCACGCTCACACGCCTTCTTGCACCCACGACCACTCCTACCATGCACCCACTTGTACCCGAAAAAATAGGTGGCATAGTGAATCTGTGTGGAAAGCAGTGGCCGGTGGAGGGAGTTCTAGAGAACAAGAAAAATTGTGGCTCTCTATATGGAGGAAGAACATGAGGCAAAGGGAAAGGTACTCTTCAAAATTCTGGAATAGATTAAGTGATTCTTGATTGAGTTACCCTAACCCTAGGGGCTACGGGGCTTTAAATAGCCATCCCACAAAAAACAAAAAGACCATTAAACCCTTAGGGTTTTTTATAGACGCAATAATAAAATAGAAAATGTATAAAAAACCCTTAGGATTTTTATAGACTCAATTAAGACATAGTGTGGGCTAAATGGGAAAAAAGTAAAATCCTAACTCTAGGTAGTTTGTCCTGACATGGAGCTTTTGTAGCAGCTACGACTTCGCTTTAGGACCTTCTAATTTATGATCGACGGTACAGATGGGGTGTCTATTTTGTGCTGAAACCAACAAAGTGCTCACTGTCTTCGCACTGGGTAGCCAGATTAGGACAACCTGACTCCTCGGCCCCCTCTGGAGGGGGGGAGTCACTCGTCGCCCATTTACTTGAGTCAAACTTAGTCAACACCATGAAGAGACTGCTACCATTCCCGACCAGTGTACCCGGATTGGGCTGACCCGACTCCGCGGCTCCTCTGCCCGGTAGTCAATCACCGCCTATTTACCCAAGTCACATGCGGTCAAGACACAACAGATCTCATCTTCTTTGACTCCCGTTGACAATCACTCATCATCTTCTAGATCCATGAGGCCCATGATGTTCAACATGGCTCCTCAATCTCCTCTTTGATGAGTGCATTGTCAACACTTTCTTAATCATTGCTTTAGAACCTGCAAACACCTGTGGAAATATGAAAAAACCAAACACAAGAGAATAGAAAGAAGAAAATAAAATAAAAGGTTTAACCCTAATGACCAAAAGCCAAACAAAAGCTATAAAATGTCATTATGGTTAAACAGAAAAGAAATCAACAAAGATTTCAAAACAAAAAACTCAAACGAGTGCAATCTCTAAATTATAAACAAGGATATCCATAACAGTAAAGGCAAAAGAGAATAAAAACTCCCACTGAAATCCATAAGAGTATAAAACTCCCCCTGAAATCAATCCCATAGAAAGCCAAAATATCCTCATAGGCTCTTCTAAAAGATCAGTTATCCCAAAATTTCTCCCCCTTGTTGACAATTGTATTAATTAAGTGAGACTAAAAGCACTCAAAGCGACAGAACTCAAAGCAACTCAACTTAACTCCCCCTGAAATGCAGCTCCCTCGAAAAATATGCAATGAATGCAACTAAGGTGCAAATGGTGTGTAAAAAGTAAGCTTCTCAAATATGATTAACTGCAATTACAAAAACTAGCAAGTATAGCAGTGAATAATGTCTAAGAAACATGGCATGATCAGTGCAGTAGAAGATATCCAAAGAAAGTCATTAGCACGCATTTTCATATTTTTGTAAATAAAAGCATAACCATATTTTCTAGTTAACAGGCACGATAAAGCATGAAGTGAAAAAGCTAACTGATATCTACCGAGACATGCACATCCAGTACTAACTGCTTTAGTAAACTTGTTATCTTTATATTTTTAGGCTTTTTCTTTCTTTTTTTCTTTTGATTTTGTGCAAGGGGTTATTTGCATGTCAACCTTATGCTAACCAACCAAGTCAAGCCTAGACTAGAATAGGATCATCAGAAGCTTAAGACATTGGTGTTGGCATACAATACAATGTCCTAGTTCATACCAAAGTGATATAGTAAGCAGTCCAGAACAATGCAATGTGACATAGCAAACCCACCAGGATCTTTTCACTTAAGCATAAAAAGGCATGGATTTTTCATTTTGCGTGATTTTTTAACATTTTTAGAGCACATTTTCCATGTAAAGCATATAGATGTCCAAGTTGCATATTTGCATCAAAGTAAAGGATTTAGCTACTAGGCATGTAAAAGATAGCAAAAGCATTCAACCTACACATGTTAGAGACCAGAATTAGTGGTGAAAATGTTTTCAATTTTAAAGCACAAAAGTTATGCATATGACAGGTATCAGATATATCATTTGAAGTAAAGTGAAACATGATCATCGATAGGTATTCAAAAGCATATACTAGTAGGTACAAGTAAAAGCAGTTTAATCATATAACAGAAGCAAGCTCAAAGTGTGTATATATGAATATGCATGATATGTACTCACACAAAAAACTCAACAAAGAGATAAAAAAGAAATAAGAGACTCAAAAATATCCTAGAAAGGATAAACAACTCCCAAATCGCCTTGATAAACAACTCCCAAATCCCCTCGCAAACGCTCAAAAGTAGACTAATCTATGGGTTTGGTGAGAATGTTAGCCAACTGATGATGAGTATCAACATGAATAAGGTCAATGAGACATTTCTCATATTGATCTCTCAAAAAGTGAAGGCGCACACCGATATGTTTGGTTTTTGAATGAATACATGGGTTTTTCCCTACACTAATCACGTTGGTGCTGTCACAAAACAAAGGCACTCTAGCGAGGAAAGACAACCCAAAATCTCTAAGAATGGAAATCATCCAAACCAACTGTGAGCAACAGCTAGCAGCAGCTACGTACTCAGCCTCTGTGGTAGAAAGTGCAACTCCAATATTGTTTTTGAGAAGACCAAGAAACAAGTGATGAACCAAGTAACTAACAGGTACCAGAAGTCGACTTGCGATCTAATCGGCAACCACAAAAGTCAACGTCCGAAAAACCACACAAATCAAGAGATGACGATGCTGAATAGAATAAACTGAGATCGGGCGCATAAGTAAGGTACCTAAAAATGCACTTGACAACTTACCGATGTGATGTGCGTGGTGAAGACTGGAAGCGAGTGCACACTCCCACGACAAACTGGATGTTCAGTCTCATTGCCATCAAGTATAGAAATGAACCGATCATCCCTCAATACTCTCTCTCTCGTTGACCTTGACGGCACTCTCATCCTAGTCTAGGCCCCCAGATGTTCCCATGGGGGTCATCTGAGGCTTCAGCTCACCACCGAAGTCAAACTTCTTTAGCATATCCTTGGTGTACTTACTCTAGTGGATGAAGATGTCATCCTTGGTCTTCTTGATCTGTAGCCCTAGGAAGTACTTGAGCTCACCCATGAGGCTCATATCGAACTCGTTGTGCATCTTCTCAAAAAACTTCACTTGACCATTGTTCCTAAAGGTGGTGTATTCCTTGGAGCTCGAGGAACTGAAGCTGGAGAACCATCTACGATGTCCCATCATGTGGCAAGAGCATCCCGAATCCATGATCCATATGTCCTCCAAGCCTTGATCCTACAAAATCAATGGTCATAAGAAAGAGCAAATGGTCTGACACTAGGTTTAGCAAAGAGCTAAACCGGTGTCAAGCCATTTGCTCAAAGGAAGAAAAGCGGAAAGGAGTGTAAAACTCAGGACCAAAACGTGACTCAAAACATGGTCCTATAAACAACTCAAAGTCATGGCCACGAGGTCCAAAGTCATATTCAGAAAGACCTGGAACTCTACTAGAGCTAAAACCACCCACCGGAGCACAGGCACAAAAGTTGTCTCCTTACCACCACCTACAAGACGTGCCCTAGCCTCTAGGCTCTCACTGCGTCAAGGGACTCTCTGTCTACCACCCTACTGGCAGAACTGCTCCTGCCCACCTTGAGCTCTCTCATCTATCTCAACCTGCTTCCTCCTGAAGAAAAACTCCTCAAGATACCTAGCTCTCTAACAAAACTCACAATGATAGGTCGGCTTCTTGGGATGTAGTTGAGTCTTGGGTTTCTTGGGCTTGGTGTTGTTCGGTGATGGCTTTTTGGTGTGAGAGGATCCTGGAAGAGAGTCAAGAGAGGTAAGAAGGTATTTGGGTTTGGGTATCTAGACAGGCTTCTTGGGTAGAGCTTTAGGTTGTTCTTACAACATTCCATCCTTGGGCTAACTGGCCTGAAAGGACTCCGTGGAGTAGGTCTTGGGATATCTCTCCTCTAGGGTCATCTTACTCCACTCTATTGCCCTACTCAGAGCGCTCTCAAAATCAGCTTTTGTATAGGTGTAACCTACTCCAAACACATCTTGTTTTTTGAACTGTTGGATCATCATACCTAGTTGAGGCTCTCTGGCACTCACCCAACTCTGGATCTGACGGAGGTAAGAGTTTTCATTCTCAGCATATGCTAACTCCTATCTCAAGAAAGCTAGCACCTTCACCTGAGAAAAATAGACCCCGCACTCTCTATCGATTTGGGCAGACTTCTCAAGATTCTTAAGTTCAGCGTTCTTCTAAATCAGCTTCATCCTTAGAGACAAACAATTCTCATAGACAATGGAAGGAACTGACAAAGTCTCTAACTCATGCTTGGTTTGCACCAACTCAGCTCTAAGGTTCTCAATCTCTCTCGACTGCTCATCACCCTTCACTCTCAACTCAGCTAGATCAGCTAAAAGGGATGAGCAGACTCTACAAGGCATGATATCTAAGGCTTGAGCATCTTTCATCTCTAGTTGAGCGCTTTCAAGCTTAGTGTCCAAAGCATCTATCTCATCCACCCTCTCTGTATACCTGGACTTCAACGAAGTCTGGTCACCTAGCAACACCACACACGTGGGACACTCACTACCCTCAGGCAAGCAGGAGGAACAGTTAAGACTCTCAATCTTTCTGTTAGCAATAGCAAGCTCACTAGTAAGCTCATCTAACCTCTTCTTGGCCTTTCTAAGAAGATTATCCCTATACTTAAACTCATGACTATTTTCTTCAAGTAACTCAACAACTTCATGCTCATATGAAGATACATTTTCATCATTGTTGTTGAAGTTGTCGGAGAAGCTCTTGTCATATTTATCCTCAAGAGCTATTGTGTAGAACCTCTTGCGGGATCTTCGGCTATGACGAGAGCGAGTCTTCGGCTTGTCCCTGAAGGCCATGAAGTAGAGGCCAGCGGGATCATCGATGTCCTTCTCCTTCCCTTTCTTGATCACGATCTCCTCATCACTTGAGCTCGATGAAGAGGAAGAAGAGGATGATCGCTTGATGTAGTTTTTCTCCATCTCGGTGAAGAAAGCCTTGTCTTGCCTTCTCTTCTTGTGTCGGTATTCCTTCAGGGCATTTTGAAAGAAGTTCGTCTCGGGCTTGCCCTTGCTGAAGGTATTCTGGTTGGAGTTTTTGTGCTTATTGGAGTCGTAGGAGCCACCCTCGGTGCCCTTCTTGTAGTTGTTCCACTTAGGGCAGTTGGTGATGAAGTGATATGGATCACCACACTCAAAGCAACCAGGTTTTGTGCCATGTCATTTGAACATTCTATTATCATAAAAACAATGAACCCGACTATTGAACAAGCATAAATCATCATCTCCTAACAGATCAAGTTGATCCTCAGTGATAGACATTAAAGAGGATAAAGCATAGCCCAAATAAAATGCATTAGTAGAAGGTGTCGCAAGAGCCAAGGTTTTGGAACTAGAGCTAGTGAGATTTGATCTCAACTGGATATCAACCTCTGAAGCTTTGAGCTTACTGAAAATCTCTATGATAGTCAATGTATCGTAAGAAGAACTCTCAACAATTGAAGATACCTTAATCTCCCAAACCTTAGGGTCCAAGGTATGAAGAACATTGAGTGCCTATTCATGGTCTGAGACAAGCTGATCCTATTCGACCTTGTTGACCCGAAGATTGTTAATGATCGACTGAAAGTGACCAAACAAAGCCTCAAGAGTCACACTTGGCTTCTGTGAGAAATTTTCATATTCTCGCATGTATGTCTGGTAGAGCCTAGCCTTGACCTGAGCTGTCCCCTCATGGTGTACCTGAAGGGTATCCCAGATCTCTCGAGCAGTGTCGAGATGGCTAACACGCTCAAACTCACTGGGACCTAAACTAGAAAACAAGATGTTCACTGCCTTGTTGTTGTTGTCATGCTCAACGATCCTTTCAGGAGTATTTCACTCAGCAGACAGTAGTACAGTGTAAAAAGCATGAACGCACATGTCCGAGATACGTGAGCTTTGGCTCAATAGATAGGCTTGCATGCGAGTCTTCCAATAATTATAACCAAAAGCCTCAAGTGATGGGACCTTCCCCGACGAACCCATAGTCGCTAACTTGGGTTAGAACCAGTTAAGGTATGGAAAAACCATAACCAATCTATGATACAACTTGTAGGACCGAAAATAATGATCAGAGGGGGTGAATGGGTGCCTCAACAAATTCTTTCGAATAGATGGCCTTCCCTTAACACCCAATGCTGCTCTAAAAACAACTAGTGAAGGCGAACAAATTTTCACAATGAAATCCAAAATAAACCTAGCGCTATCACTCTCCTATCAAATATGATGTGATGCGACAGATTGAGAGATAACAAGCACCAAAAATAATCTAGCCTAAAAATAACCAGTGTCAGAAATGAAAAGAAACAACCATAGTGCTCAGAGGCAGAGTAAACCTACTCACAGATTAAGTGGCATATTAACAAATATTTCACCAAATCATAGGCATTTCATCAAGGACATGATAAAAAACCATAGTTCATAGGTAATCAATCAACTATGCATACTAAATGAATATATAAATCTTAACAAGTACTTGACAAAAATAAATTGATGAGAGGAATTTAATCGAACCAAAATAAGATGCAGTAGGTGATAGAAAGAATACATGCACTTACCTTGTATAACCTAATTGGCTGATTAAAATAATATATGCAATCTCCTGTGTCACACGTGCAAAGCGCACTTGCGCGTGGTTCCTATTGTTGAAGCCTTGTACTTTGTCTCCTCGAGGGTGTGGCCCACCACGCACTCCTTATCGCCTGCCATCATAGTGCAGATCGGACTTGCCAAACACGTGAGCGCGCGAAGTGATGCCTAGTGCAGGGAATCGACCGGTGAAGCGATGGAAAGGCGCAGGCATGCGGCTTCTATCGAGACCTCAATTCACACACACATGATGCAAAAACCAAGGTGCAATTATGGCCTACTGTTGGCTTCCCCCGCACACAGCGCATAGTGCAGCGGTGGTCGAGGCTTGCGCTCACATGCCTTCTTGCGCCCATGGCCGCTCCTATCGTGCGCCACTTGTATCGGAAAAACTGGTGGTACAATGAATCTATGTGGAAAACAGTGGCTGGAAAAGGGAGTTCCAGAGAACAAGAAAAAATATGGCTTCGTATATGGAGGAAGAAGAAGAGGTAAAGGTAAAAGCACTCTTCAAAATTCTAGAATGGATAAAGTGATTCTTGATTGAGTTACCCTAGCCCTAGGGGGCTAAGGGGCTTTAAATAGCCAGCCCACAAAATACAAAAATACCATTAAACCCTTAGGGTTTTTTAGAGACGTGAGAATAAAATAGAAAATGTCTTAAAATCCCTTAGGATTTTTAAAGACTCGATTAAGACATACTGTGGGCCAAATGGGCAAAAACTAAAATCCTAACTCTAGGTAGTTTGTCTTGACACGGAGCTTTCGTAGTAGCTATGGCTTCGCTTCCGGACCTTCCAATGGGGTGTCGGTTTTACACTGAAACCAACAAAGTGCTCACCGTCTTCGCACCGGGTACCCGGATTAGGTCGACCTTACTCTGCAGCCCCCTTGGACCAGCAATCGCTTACCACCGTTTACCTAAGTCAAACCCAGTCAACACCACAACGAGTCTCCTATCGTTCTTAACCCCTGTACCGAGATTTGGGCCACATGACTCTATGGCTCCCTTTGTCTAGCAGTCACTTATTTCCCATTTACCTGAGTCACACGCAGTCAAGACATGACAAATCACCTCTTCTTTGACTCCCGTTGACAATCCCTCATCATCTTCTAGAGCCATGAGGCACATGATCTTCAACATGGCTCCTCAGTCGTGTAAACATTAAGCCAAAGTTGAATAAACCACTAGGGACCACCAAAGTGGCTCATGGGTTCACTGGCCGATAGTTTGACCGATACTTGGTGGAGAAGGTGGTAAGTGGCCACAAGAAGGTATCGGTCGATGGGAATTTTCTTTTCCGTAGCAAGCTACTTGGCCAAGAATTGAAGATGGGAAGTTAGACCCAAGGTAGATCCACAAAAGACAAATCTTTCCAACCAGAGGTTAAGGAAAGCAATGTGCTTGCGGGTATCTATGGGTCCAGTCTTTTTATTTTGCTTGGAAATATATTTGCTCCAGCCACCGGAGGATTTTATGTCAAGACGATGGGTTGGCTTGGACCAGAAAAAGAGGGGGTTGCTGGGAGAAACAATGTCAAGAGAAGTCAAAGATAATATGTCAAGCAAGGTAGGACTCATCGGTCCATGGTGGAAAAGAAAGGCATTGAGGGCATCAGACCAAAAATAGTAGGCAGCGGCAAGCATCGGCTCATTCTTGTAGGGTTCAGTGAGAGAGAGGACGATGTAGTGCCCAATGTCAATCACATCCCAAAAGGTACGGTTGGCAGCCGATACCCTATGGTACCAGTCCCTCCAACCAGGCAAAGCAGAAGGAAAAGCCCTAAAGCTCAAATTCCAATCAGAGAGAAGCATCCTAGAGTTTCTGAATGAGATGCATTCAGTTTCGGCATGTATGATATTAGAGGGATCAAAGTAACCCAAAAGACCCAGAAAGAAACAAGAAGGGTGGTTGTAGGACCGAGGGTAGCGACTAGAGGGGGGTGAATGGGCGCCAAAAAATTATTTTGAATCAATGGCCTTCTCCCAACACCCAACGCACCTCAACAGACAAACAGCAAAACCAAAACAAAACACAAGCTCTAAAATGATCTAGCCTAAAAACAACCGGTGTCCTAATTGAAAAGACACCAACAAAGTGCTTAAAGGCATACTAATAAGGCATTTAACTCACAAGCATTTCAAGCATCACAAGAATAATCATCACGGGCATTTAATGCAAATGCACGCAAAATGAGGAGAAATTACTGTTCATAGTTGTCTCCTGTTCACTTGACCGAAGTCTATGCCTGACTGTTGAAGCCTGCACGCCTGGCAGCCAAAGCTTGTTCCTCGCAGCCGAGGCCTGCACCTGACCGCCAAAGCCTGCACTCCAGCGAAGTCAAGCGACACTTCGCACGGCGAAGCCTGCACGCCGTGTCCCTACGAAGCCCACGCATTGTCCTAGCTTCACATGGCTGAACGCCTCTGGCTTCTCATGCAGCAACCGGTGACAAGACTTGACAGCCCTACGCACAGGCTTGGCAGCCCTATGCACCTAGTGCCCAGAGCATAGAACAGCACACCTGCCACAACTGCTTTGGCTTCTGTGCCGATGCGGTCAGCGCCTCCGGTGCCACGCGCATGGTGCAGCCTCCACGAGAATTCGTCCCCACGCCCCTAGGCGCTGCAGCGCCCTCAAGCGCCCCACCGAAAGCAGGTCAGGGCGCCAAACCAGTTGGCGCCGAAAACTACCGAGCGCGCCACCACCTCCCGATGAAAACCAGCTGTGATGGGTGGGAAAAACCAGCACCTCAGTGAACCGTGAACAGGACCGCCAATGCCCACAGCGTGCAGGAAAAACCCAGAGATGGTTGTAGCAAAAACTGTGATTTGGAAGCTAGTGGGGAGATGAACAGAAGAACAGTAGAAAGAGATTTCTGATTGTGCAATTTGGTAAAGTGAACTCTGATTTGAAAAGTGATTGAGTTGGAAACCCTAGGGGGGATACAAGCCCATTTTATAAGCAGCACATTAAATGGGAAAAGACAGATTTACCCCTAGGGTAATTTACACATATGCAAAAAATAAATTAGAAAAGACCAAAATGCCCTTAGGATTTTTACAGACTTGACTAACACAGACTGTGGGCCTAAAAGGCAAAATAGTAAAATCCTAACTAAAGGTAACTTGTCCTGATGCGGAGCTTTCGTAGCAGGTACAACTTCGCTTCAGGACGGTCGGATCTCCGATGGGCGGTCTTGGATGATTGCGTCGGTTTTACAACTAAACCGACAAAGTGTCCACTGTCTTTGCACCAGGTACCCAGATTGGGCCGGCCCGACTCCGCAGCTCCCTCAGCCCAGCAATCGCTCGCCGCCCATTTACCTGGGTCAAACACTGGTCAACAGACCAGTGGATCCCCTGCCGCTCCTAGCCCATGTACTCGGATTGGGCCGGCCTGACTCCGCGGCCCCTCTGCCTAGCAATCGCTCGCTGCCCGTGTACCTGAGTCACACGCGGCCCAGACATGGCAGGTCTCGACTTCTCTTCACGTCACTTCTCTCATTGACTTTCGTTGACAATCACTCATCACATCTGGAGCCATGAGGCTCATGATCTTCAACATGGCTCCTTAATCTCCCCCTTCATGAGTGCATTGTCAACACTCTCTTCCTCATTGCTTTGAAACCTGCAAAACACATATGGAAACATGAAAACAAAAATACAAGAAGATAGAAGGAAGAAAATAAAATAAAAGGTTTAACCCTAATGACCAAAAGCCGGACAAAAGCCAAAAAAACGGTCATTATGGTTAAACAAAAATAAAAACTCAAACGAGTGCAATCTCAGAATTATCAACAAGGATATCCAAAGAGTAAAGGCAAAAGAGACTAAAACCTCCCCCTAAACTCTTCTAAAAGAATAAGTAACCCAAAATTTCTCCCCCTTGTTGACAATTGGACTCATCAAATGAGACTAAATGCACTCAAAAGAGACAGAAACTCAAACTCCCCCTGAAATGCAGCTCCTCCTCAAAATATGCAATGAATGCAACTAGGGTGCAAGTGGAGTGTAAAAAAGCATGCTTCTTATATATGATTGACTGCAATAACAACATCTAGCAAGTATAGCACAAAATATTGTCTAAGACACATGGCATAATCAATGCAATAGATGATATCCAAAGAAAGTCATTAGCACGCATTTTTAGTTTTTTTTTGCAAATAAAAGCATCTATGTACCCATTCAAAAAAGAACTCTTGACATCCATTTGAAAAAGCTTAAACCTTTTAGAAGCAGTGAATGCCAAAAGTATGCGAATGGACTCAAGATGGGTAACAGGGGCGAAAGTCTCCTCAAAATCAATACCCTCTTTCTGGCAAAAACCCTGGGCAACTAATCGAGCTTTGTTGCGCACCACAACACCATCTTCACCTTGCTTGTTCTTAAAAACTCACTTGGTGCCTATGGGGTTACATCCAGGTGGCAGCTCAACTAGTGTCCAAACCCGATTGCAAAAAGAGTTCTCAAGCTCTTCTTGCATGGGTTTATCCAATTTGCATCAGATAAAGCATGAGCAACATCTCTGGGCTCAAAGGTTGAGAAACCATGTTGAAGAATATGGTTTTGATATTCCAGATGTGATGAGTGATTGTCAACAGAAGTCAAAGGAAGGGAGAGATGAAGACCTGCCGAGTTTGAGGCGCATGTGACTCAGGTACACGGGCAGTGAGCGACGGCCGGGCAGAGGAGCCGCGGAG
Organism: Zizania palustris; assembly: GCA_019279435.1. Classification (NCBI taxonomy): domain Eukaryota; kingdom Viridiplantae; phylum Streptophyta; class Magnoliopsida; order Poales; family Poaceae; genus Zizania; species Zizania palustris. The sequence goes on along the minus strand of JAAALK010000287.1, from coordinate 74,028,310 downwards.
TCGGGCTGGCCCAATCCGGGTACATGGCTAGGAGCGGTAGATGATCCACCGGTCTGTTGACTGGGTTTGACTCAAGTACACGGGCGGCGAGCGATTGCCGTGCTGAGAAAGCTGCGGGGTCGGGTCGGCCCAATCCAGGTACCCGGTGCGAAGACGGTGGACGCTTTGTCAGTTTCGGCGCAAAACTGATAATCTATGATTAATTCGTTTTTAGGATATTAATATTTAGTTTTTAAGTTTAGAATATTTTTATTTGAGTCAGGTGATTTTTCTAATAATTTTTAGTAATTTTCGGAATTAATTTTAGAGACAGTATAATTTATCCTAGGGGTAAATTAGTCTTTTCATGTATAAGGATTCGCCTATAAATAGGCCCCTATCCCCTTGGGGATAGATGACTGTTTCTCATAGATCAATTGACAGTCCAGCTTTTAGTCTCTTAGCCACAATCTCTCTCCCTGGCGAAATTTGTTTTCTACGGTTTGCTCCCGTTTTCCTTCGGTTTTTTTCCCGGTGAAGTATCGCTGCGCTTTGCCATTATTACACAAAGTTTTTTTCCATGCGCCTCAGCATCACCGTGTATTGCCATGATTACGCCAAGCCTTTTCCACGCACTTCATTCCGGCGTGCATTATCACGCAGCCTCACACGTGTGGTCCCCACGGGCGCCAGGCTTGCGCGTTGCTTTGTTTCCTCACAGAAGCCATGGCCGGTCAAAAATAGCTACAGCGCAAGCACGGGCAGAAGAACCAAAAAAGCAAATTTGCTTTTGCTTTCCATCGCGGGCCCCACTGCATGCGGCTGCAGCTTTTGGCTGCAATTTGCTTTCCGCTGGTTTCTTTTTTGCTTCAGTCCGGCGCAAGGAACACGGTGGGAGCTGCATTTTGGCTACAGTCCCACGGCATCACGCACGGCAAGCGAAGACGACGTCGCAGGTAAGTTTTCCAATCTCCTATTTTTTAGTAGATCACTTTTAGAGATAATTATCTATTAATTAATTAGCGAAAACTTGTTTAGAAATTTCGTGGTAATTTAATCTCCCTAAATATTTTAGTACTCGTATATTTTTATGTCAATAATTTTATCGGTTCGTATAAACAAAAAAATATGATTAGTCGCAATAATATTTTTTATTCTAGATTTACGTGCCATATTTTAGGTTTATTACTGAATTAATTCTTAATGATCCATGGTTTATTCATTTGATTAGTATTTATTTCTAGACTAAAATATAAATATTTTGTGCCTTTATCTAGGTGTTTTTATTTACTGCAGTATTTTTATCTAGATTATTTTTAATATCATTTTAATTAGGACACATGTCTTTTTTAAGCTAGACAACTTTAATTCCTGAAATTTGCTTTGCAAATATTATTTGTCTGGTTAAGTTCATTTGGGTGTTGGGATTAAAATATAGTTTAGCAAGAAATTTTTAGGCTCCCATTCACCCCCCCTCTGGTCGCTACTTTCGGTCCTACAAGTGGTATCAGAGCGAGGTTAGGTTTTTCTAATATCTTAATCGATTCTAAACCTAGGTAGTGACCATGACGTCTTCTGGTAAAATCCCATCCCTAGAAGCTTTTGGCTACACTTATTGGAAGACTCGCATGCGAGCATACCTTATGAGCTAGAGCTCGGACATATGGGAGATTTGTGTTCATCCTAATTTCACCATGACGACTATTGCTGCGGATACTGCTGAAAATGTAGTTACCCAGCATCAAAATAATAGTAAGGCGGTGAATATTTTATTTTCTGGTCTAGGTCCTAGTGAGTTTGAGCGTGTTAGCCATCTCACCACTGCTCGAGAGATCTGGGCTACCCTCCAGGCACACCATGAGGGTACAGCTCAGGTCAAGGCTAGGCTCTACCATACCTACCGGCGTGAGTATAAAAATTTTTCACAGAAGCCGAGTGAGATGGTTGAGGCTTTGTTTGGTCATTTCCAATCGATCATTAACAAACTTCGTGTTAACAAGGCCGAGGTTGATTAGCTGGTCTCAGATCATGAGCAGGCGCTTAAGGTACTCGATACCTTGGACCCTAAGATCTGGGAGATCAAGGTCTCTTCTATTGTTGAGAGCGCATCTTCTGATACATTGACTGTCGCAGAGCTTTTTAGTAAGCTCAAGGCCTCAGAGGTCGATATTAAGTTGAGATCAAATCTCACTGATTCTGGATCAAAGACTCTGGCGCTTGCGACACCGTCGGCTAATCCTAATGCCATAACTTGTACTGCCTTTTCCTTGATGTCTATCTCCAAGGAACAACTTGATTCACTAGGAGATGATGATCTGTGCTTGTTTAACAACTGGGTGTGTCGTGTTTATGATAAGTGAATGTTTAAGAGACACGACACAAAATCTGAATGCTTTGAGTGTGGTGACCCAGGTCATTTTATCGCTGACTGTCCCAAGCAGAAGAATTACAAGAAGGGAACCGACGACAACTCCAACTCCGGCAAGTACGACAACTCCACGAAGGGCAAGCCCAAGACAAGATTCTTTCGAAAGGCTCTGAAGGATTACAGGCGTGAGAACAAGAAGCGAGACAAGACCTTCTTCGCCGAGATGGAGAAAAGATACTCTAAGAGATCCTCGTCTTCCTCCTCGTTTCAAGTTCAAGTGATGAAGAGATCATGATCAGGAAGGGGAAGGATAGGGACAATCCGGCGAGCCTCTGTTTCATGGGCTTCGGAGACAAGCCGAAGAGTCGCTCACGTCACAGCCGAAGACCCCACAAGAGCTTCTGCTTAATGGCTCTTGGGGAGAAGAAAGAGAAGGACTCCTCCGACGACTCCGACGACTACGACGATGAGAAGGCATCTTCCTATGAACAAGAAGTTGTTAATTTACTAGAACAGAACAGTCAGGAGTTGAAGTATCAGGAGAAACTGCTTAGAGGGGTTAAGAAGAGGATAGATGAACTTGAGAGTGAGCTAGCCACGGCAAATGGCAAGATTGAGAGTCTGTCTTCTTCCCCTTGCTCGGGTGATAGTGGTGAGTGCCCTAACTGTGAGGGGTTGTTGTGTGACCTAACGACTCTTAAGTCCAGGTACACAGAGAGAGTAGATGAGAGAGATGCATTGGCCACTGAGCTTGAGAGCGCTCAGCAGGACCTAAAAGATGCTCATGTCACTGTCGTCGCACCTTGTGTAGACTGCCCATCCCATTTAGCTAGTATAGCTGAGCTGAGTGCCAAGAGTGATGAGCAGTTGAGCGAGTTAGCTAGAGTGATAACTGAGTTGGAGCAGACTAAGCTAGAGCTTGAGACCTTGACAGTTCCACCCACTGTTTGTGAGAAGTGCTTATCCATTAGAATGGAGTTGATCAAGCTAAAAGCTGAGAAGTCTGTCGAAGTTGATAAAGAGTGTGAGATCTGCTTGTCTCAGGTGGAGGTGTTAGCTTCTTTGAGACAGGTGCTAGCTGATGTACAGAACGAGAACTTTTACCGCTGTTCAATCCTGAGTTGGATCAGTGCTAAAAAGCCACAACTCGGCATGATGATCCATCAGTTCAAGAGACATGATGGTTTTGGGGTAGGTTACACATATACCAAGGCTGATTTTGAGAGCGCCATTAGCCGTGCAGTGGAGTGGAGTAAGATGAATCCTGAACAAAGATATCCCAAGACTCACTCCACTGAGTCTTTCCAGGCTAGTCAGCCCAAGGATGGTGTGCTCCAAGAATAGCCCAAAGCTCCACCTAAGAAGCAGATCTGAGTTCCAAAGCCTAAAACTCTCCACACTTCTCTTGATTCCTTACCTGGACCTTCTCACACCAAAGAAGCTTCATCCAACACCACCAAGCCTAAGAATCCTAAGCCTCAACCACATCCTAAGAAGCCTACCTATCACTGTGAGTTTTGTCAGAGAAACGGGCATCTTGAGGAGTTTTGCTTCAAGAGGAAGCGGGTTGAGCGAGTAGAGAGAGCTCGAGGTGGGCAGGAACAGTTCTACCAGCAGGGTGGTAGACAGAGAGTTCCTCGACGTAGAGAGAGGCTAGAGGCCAGGCCACGTCATTTAGGTGGTGGTAGAGGAGATGGTTTTTATAATCGTGCTCCGGAGGGTGGTTTTCATTCCGGTAGAGTTCTAGATCGTTATGGTTACGACTTTGGACCTCGTGGCCGTGATTTTAGGAAGAACAGAGGACAGCGCTTTGAGCCGTGTTTTGGTCCAGACTCATATGATTCCTTCTGCTTTCCCACATACGAGCAGATGGCTCGACACTGGTTTAACACCTTTGCCAAACCTAGTGTTGGACCGTTTGTTCCCACTCATGATTATTGATCTTGATTTGAGAATTGTGTATCCTTTTTGGGATATTTTGAGTCAGCTTTTCATTGGTATCATTTTTTCTTTCTTTATTTTTATTGAGTATTTTTGTATGCGTTCATATCATGCATAATCATCTATCACATTTTGAGCTTGCTTCTATTATATGATTAATCTGCTTTACTTTCTCTAGCTAGTATATGTTTTTGATTAACTGTCGATGATCATGTTCTGGTCCAGTTCACATGATATATTTGATATTTGTCATATGCATGGCTTTTATGTTTTAAAATTGAAAAATGATCACCATTGCTTCTGGTAACTAGCATGTGTAGGTTGAATGCTTTCGCTATCTCTTACATGCCTGGTAGCTAGATCCTTACTTAGATGCAGATATGCAACTTGGACATCTATATGATTTAAATATGAAAATTGTGCTATAAAAATGATAAAAAATTCAGAAAAATAAAAAATTTATGCATTTTTATGATTATTAGAAAAGATCCAGGTGGGTTTCCTTTGTCGCATTGCATTGTTCTGGACTGCTTACCATAGCACTTTGGTATGAACTAGGATGGTGTAATGTATGCCAAGACCAATGTCTTAAGATTCTGATGGTCCAGTTCTGGCCTAGGCTTGACTTGGTCGGTTAGCATAAGGTTTGACACGCAAATAACCCCTGGCATAAATGAAAAAAAAATAAAAAGGAAAAAGAATCAGTCTAAAAAATTTAAAAAGATGACAAGTTTGTTGAAGCACTTTGTTTTGGACAATGCTTTTCTTGGTAGATATCAGTTAGCTTTTGCATCTCATGCTTTACCATTGCTTGTCAACTAGAAAATGTGGTGATGCTTTTGTTTGCAAAAATCGAAAAATGTGTGATAATGACTCTCCTTAGATATCATCTGTTGCACTGATCATGTCATGTATCTTAGACAGTATATCTTTTGCTATACCTGTTAGATGTTGTAATTGCAGTTAATCATATCTAAGAAGTATGCTTTTCACACTCCACCTACACCTCATCTGCATTTATGGTATATTTTGAGAGGGAGCTGCATTTCAGGGGGAGTTTGTGTTTATGTCTCTTTAGAGTGTATTTAGTCTCACTTGATAAGTCCAATTGTCAACAAGGGGGAGAAATTTTGGGTATATTTTTAGCTTTCTCTGGGATTTATTTCAGGGGGAGTTCCTTGTTTGTAATTCTGAGACTTGCACTTGTTTTTGAGTCTTTATTTTTGGTCATTAGGGTTAAACTTTTATTTTCTTTCTTCTATTTTCTTTTGTCTTTGTTGTTCTGTTTCCACATGTTTTGCAGGTTCTGGAGATGAGCTGAAAAGGGTGTTGACAATGCACTCATCAAGGGGGAGATTGAGAAACCATGTTGAAGAATATGGTTTTGATATTTCAGATGTGATGAGTGATTGTCAACGGAAGTCAAAGGAAGGGAGAGATGAAGACCTGCCGAGTCTGAGGCATATGTGACTCAGGTACACGGGCAGTGAGTGATGGTCGGGCAGAGTGTAGGACCGAAAGTAGCGAACAGAGGGGGGTGAATGGGCGCCTAAAAATTTCTTGCTAAACTATATTTTAATCCCACCACCCAAATAAACTTAACCAGACAAATAATATTCGCAAAGCAAATTTCACGAATTAAAGTTGTCTAGATTAAAAATAACTGGTGATCTAATTAAAATGATATTAAAGATAAACCGAACTAAAAAATTGACTGCAGTAAATAAAATGGGTTCTCAAGAATATTTAATAACGTAATAAAAAACAATAAATATCTTAATAAAATGTTTAGATTGCAGTCTAAAAATAAACTACTAATTAACTGAATAAAATATAGATCATCCAAAAAATTAATTCAGAAATAACCTAAAAATATTTAATGTAAAGACTAGAATTAAAAATACTACTGTGACTAATAAACTTTCTTTACTTTTTATATAAGCAGATTAAATAGATATAAATAAAAATAAACGATTTCTAAAAATAGTTTAACTGATTAAATTAACACGAAATTTCTAAACAAAATTTTCACTAATTAATTAATAGATGATTATCTCTAAAAATGATCTACTAAAAAATAGGAGATTAAAAACTTACCTTCGTCCTCGTTTAAGTCGCCGTGCAGAAAAATCAATGTCGTGGCTGCGTGCGAACCGCCTGCGTGCGTGGAAGACGAAAAAGCTACCGGCGCTTAGGACTGTAAGGCTTTGATCCACGTGCTGCGCCTGGAGAGCTAGCCATCGTAGCCTTCTGCAGCTGCAAGGCTTTGAAACCCGTGCACTGCGAATTCTTGGTTGTCGTGTGCAAAGAAAAAAGGCTCCTGCTTCTAGCCTTGTGCGGTAGCTTGCCAAGCCGGTCAGCCGTAGCTGCTGACCACAGGACCCCGCTAAAAAACAATCACATGCAAAGAGGAAAAACAAGCCAGCAGCAAACGTTTCCTGGCCGATCGTGGTAGCAGCGAAAAACAGAAGAAGATGACGAATAAAAAACTGGACTGTAGATTGATCTCAGAAAAAAACAGTCATCTATCTCCAAGGGGATAGGGGCCTATTTATAGGCGAATCCTAATACATGAAAAGACTAATTTACCCTCGGGTAAAATAAACTTACTCTAAAAATAAATTCCGAAAATTACTAAAATATTCTTAAAAAAATACATGACTCAAATAAAAATATTCTAAACTTAAAAACTAAATATTAATATCCTAAAAACGAATTAAACATAGATTGTCAGTTTTACGCCGAAACTGACAAAGCGTCCATCGTCTTCGCACCGGGTACCCGGATTGGGCCGACCCGACCCCGCAGCTTCCTCAGCCCGGCAATCGCTCGCCGCCCGTGTACCTGAGTCAAACCCAGTCAACAGACCGATGGATCCTCTGCCGCTCCTAGCCATGTACCCGGATTGGGCCAGCCCGACTCCGCGGCTCCTCTGCCTGGCCGTCGCTCACTGCCCGTGTACCTGAGTCACATGCGCATCAGACTCTACAGGTCTTCATCTCTCCCTTCCTTTGACTTCCGTTGACAATCACTCTTCACATCTGGAATATCAAAACCATATTCTTCAACATGGTTTCTCAACACCCTTTTCAATTCATCTACAGAACCTGCAAAACATGTGGAAACAAGAAAACAAAACAAAAGAAAAATAGAAGAAAGGAAATAAAAGTTTAACCCTAATGACCAAAAGCCAAATAGAAGCAAGAAAAAATGGTCATTATGTTTAACCAAAAGTAAAACCTAAAAAACAAGTGCAAATCTCAGAATTACTAACAAGAATAAACTCCCCCTGAAATAAATCCCAGAGAAACCAAAAATATATCCCAAAATTTCTCCCCCTTGTTGACAATTGGACTCATCAAGTGAGACTAAAATGCACTTTAGAGAGACATAAACACAAACTCCCCCTGAAATGCAGCTCCCCCTCAAAATATGTCATAAATGCAGATGGAGTGCAGGTGGAGTGTGAAAAACATGCTTCTTAGATATGATTAACTGCAATTACAACATCTAACAGGTATAGCAAGAGATATACTGTCTAAGATACATGACATGATCAGTGCAATAGATGATATCTAAAATAAAGTCATTAGCACACATTTTTTGATTTTCGCAAACAAAAGCATCACCACATTTTCTAGTTGACAAGCAAAGTAAAGCATGAGATGCAAAAGCTAACTGATATCTACCAAGATAAGCATTGTCCAAAACAAAGTGCTTCAGCAAACTCGTCATCTTTTTAAATTTTTCAGACTTTTTCTTTATATTTTTCATTTCTGCCAGGGGTTATTTGCATGTCAAACCTTATGCTAACCGACCAAGTCAAGCCTAGGTCATAACTGGACCATCAGAAGCTTAAGACATTGGTCTTGGCATACATTACATCGTCCTAGTTCATACCAAAGTGCTATGGTAGGCAGTCCAGAACAATGCAATGCGACAAAGCAAACCCACCTGGATCTTTTCTGATAATCATAAAAATGCATAAATTTTTCATTTTTTAGAATTTTTATCATTTTTATAGCACATTTTGCATTTTTAAAGCATATAAATGTCCAAGTTGCATATCTGCATCTAAGTAAGGATCTAGCTATCAGGCATGTAAAAGATAGCGGAAGCATTCAGCCTACACATGCTAGTTACCAGAAGCAATGGTGATCATTTTTCAATTTTAAAGCATAAAAGCCATGCATATGACAAATATCAGATATATCATGTGAACTGAAACAGAACATGATCATCGACAAGTAATCAAAAACATATACTAGCTAGAGAAAGTAAAGCAGATTAATCATATAACAGAAGCAAGCTCAAAATGTGATTGATGATTATGCATGATATGAACGCACACAAAAAAAACTCAAGAAAAAATAAAAATAAAGTAAAACTGATACCAATGAAAAGCTGACTCAAAATATCCAAAAAAATACACAGCTCCCAAAAAAACAATCAATAATCATGAGTGGGACCAAACGATCCAATGCCAGGTTTAGTAAACGTATTGAACCAGTGTCGAGCCATCTGCGCGTATGTAGGAAAGCAAAAGGAATCATATGAGTCTAGACTGAAGCGCGGATCAAAGCGCGGTCCTCTGTTCTGCCTAAAATCACGGTCACGAGATCCAAAACCATATCCATGATGATCTGGAACTCTGCCGGAACGGAAACCACCATCCGGAGCACGGTAGTGAAAATCGTCTCCTCAACCACCACCTACACGACGTGGCCTGGCCTCTAGCCTCTCTCCACGTCGAGGGACTCTCTGCCTACCACTATGCTAGTAGAACTGCTCCTGCCCACCTCGAGCTCTCTCTGCTCGCTCAACCCGCTTCCTCCTGAAGCAAAACTCCTTAAGATGCCCGTCTCTCTAACAAAACTTACAGTGATAGGTAGGCTTCTTGGGATGTTGTTGTGGCTTAGGGTTCTTAGGCTTGGTGGTGTTTGGTGAATCATCTTTGATGTGAGAGGGTCCAGGTAAAGAATCAAGAGAGGTGTGAAGAGTTTTAGGCTTAGGAATCCATATTTGCTTCTTAGGTGGAGCTTTAGGTTGTTCTTGGATCACTCCATCCTTGGGCTGACTATCCTTAAAGGACTCAGTGGAGTGAGTCTTGGGATATCTCTGTTCGGGAGTCATCTTGCTCCACTCCATTGCTCGACTAATGGCACTCTCAAAATCAGCCTTGGTATAAGTGTAACCTACCCCAAACCCATCCTGTCTCTTGAATTGCTGGATCATCATGCCGAGTTGTGGCTCTTTAGCACTAATCCAACTCAGGATTGAACGGAGGTAAAAGTTCTCATTCTGAACATCAGTTAGCTCCTCTCTCAAAGAAGCTAACACCTCCACCTGAGACAAACAGATCTCACACTCTTTATCAATATCGACAAACTTATCTGCTTTTAGCTTGATCAGCTCCATTCTAATGGACAAACAGTTCTCACAAACAGTGGATGGAACTGACAGGGTCTCAAGCTCTAGCTTAGTCTGCTCCAACTCACCTCTCACTCCAGCTAACTCACTCAACTTCTCATCACTCTTGGCTCTCAGCTCAGCTATACTAGCTAAATGAGATGGGCAGTCTACACAAGGTGCGACAACAGTGGTATGAGCATATTTTAGCTCCTGCTGAGCGCTTTCAAGCTCAGTGGCCAATGCGTCTCTCTCATCTACTCTCTCTGTGTACCTGGACTTAAGAGTCGTCAGGTCACACAGCAGCACCTCACAGTTAGGGCAGTCTTCACTATCACCCAAGCAAGGGGAAGAAGACAGATTCTCAATCTTGGAATTTGCCGTGGCGAGCTCACTCTCAAGCTCATCTATCCTCTTCTTAGCCCCTCTAAGCAGTTTCTCCCTATACTTCAACTCCTGACTGTTCTGTTCTAGTAAATTAACAACTTCTTGTTCATAGGAAGATGCATTCTCGTCGTCGTCGTCGTCGGAGGAGTCAGAGGAGTCCTTCTCTTTCTTCTCCCTAAGAGCGATTGAGTAGAAGCTCTTGTGGGGTCTTTGGCTGTGACGTGAGTGACTCTTCGGCTTGTCCCCGAAGCCCATGAAACAGAGGCCCGCCGGATTGTCCCTGTCCTTCCCCTTCTTGATCATGATATCTTCATCACTTGAACTTGAAGATGATGAGGAAGACGAGGATCTCTTGGAGTATCTTTTCTCCATCTCGGCGAAGAAGGTCTCGTCTCGCTTCTTATTCTCACGCCTATAATCCTTTAAAGCCTTTCGAAAGAATCTTGTCCTGGGCTTGCCCTTCGTGGAGTTGTCGTACTTGCTAGAGTTGTAGGAGTTGCCGCTGGTTCCCTTCTTGTAATTCTTCTGTTTGGGACAGTCGGCGATAAAATGACCTGGGTCACCACACTCAAAGCATCCGGATTTTGTGCCGTGTCTCTTAAACATTCGCTTATCATAGACACGTCGCACCCGGTTGTTAAACAGGCACAAATCATCATCTCCTAGAGTATCAAGTTGTTCCTCGGAGATAGACATCAAGGAAAAAGCAGTACAACTCATGGCATTAGGATCAGCCGACGGTGTCGCAAGCGCCAGAGTCTTTGAGCCAGAATCAGTGAGATTTGATCTCAACTGAATATCGACCTCTGAGGCCTTGAGCTTACTAAAAAGCTCTGCGATGGTCAAGGTATCATAGGACGCGCTCTCAACAATAGAAGAAACCTTGATCTCCCAGATCTTAGGGTCCAAGGTATGGAGTACCTGTTGGCGTAAAAGATTACGCTAACAGGTTTCTATAGAAAAGAAACTAACAAACGAAGTGTTTGTGAAGCAAACTGTTCTAAGCCTCCGAAAGGATAATAACTTAGAATAGTTCGAAAGTGTGTATTGAATAACTTGTATTCCGTCGTTATTACAGGGTGAAATGGGGGGTATTTATAGGCCCAAACATTAAGGAAAAGACCTATTTACCCCTCTATTACAACCGACATTAAGGAAACTATTCGGTTTCCTTAATAGGGCTAAAATGGTAAAAGACTAATCTAATAAGAAAGAAGATAAGTCTTCCATCTTAGCTGGCAGGAAAGATCCTGAAGAACTTTAGTTCGAAGACATACTTCGAACCAATGCCTGTCTTCGTGCTTCGAACGAGGTTCCGGGCATCTTCGAAGATGATCTTCGGAGAATCTTCGAACTGGTTGACTGTCTTTATGCTGCTTCGGTAATAACCCCGAAGATGAGATATTTTCCCCCAACAGTACCTTAAGCGCCTGTTCATGATCTGAGACCAGCTGATCACCCTCGGCCTTGTTAACACGAAGCTTGTTAATGATCGATTGAAAACGACCAAACAAAGCCTCAACAGTCTCACCCGGCTTCTGTGAGAAATTTTCATACTCACGCCGGTAGGTCTGATATAGTCTAGCCTTGACCTGAGCTGTCCCCTCATGGTGTGCCTACAGGGTAGCCCAGATCTCTCTAGCAGTGGTGAGATGGCTAACACGCTCGAACTCACTAGGACCTAGACCAGAAAATAAAATGTTCACCGCCTTACTATTATTTTGATGCTGGGTAATTACATTTTCAGCAGTATCTGCAGCAATAGTCGTTATGGTGAAACTAGGATGAACACAAATCTCCCATATGTCCGAGCTCTCGTTCATAAGGTATGCTCGCATGCGAGTCTTCCAATAAGTATAGCCAAAAGCCTCTAGGGATGGGATTTTACCAGAAGACGTCATGGTCACTACCTAGGTTTTGAATCGGTTAAGATATTAAAAAAACTAACATGGCTCTGATACCACTTGTAGGACCGAAAGTAGCGACCAGAGGGGGGTGAATGGGCGCCTAAAAATTTCTTGCTAAACTATATTTTAATCCAACCACCCAAATAAACTTAACCAGACAAATAATATTCGCAAAGCAAATTTCAGGAATTAAAGTTGTCTAGATTAAAAATAACTGGTGATCTAATTAAAATGATATTAAAGATAAACCGAACTAAAAAATTGACTGCAGTAAATAAAATGTGTTCTCAAGAATATTTAATAACATAATAAAAAACAATAAATATCTTAATAAAATGTTTAGATTGCAGTCTAAAATAAACTACTAATTAACTGAATAAAATATAGATCATCCAAAAAATTAATTCAGAAATAACCTAAAAATATTTAATGTAAAGACTAGAATTAAAAATACTACTGTGACTAATAAACTTTCTTTGCTTTTTATATAAGCAGATTAAACAGATATAAATAAAAATATACGATTTCTAAAAATAGTTTAACTGATTAAATTAACACAAAATTTCTAAACAAATTTTTCACTAATTAATTAATAGATGATTATCTCTAAAAATGATCTACTAAAAATAGGAGATTAGAAACTTACCTTCGTCCTCGTTTAAGTCGCCGTGCAGAAAAATCAATGCCGTGGCTGCGTGCGAATCGCCTGCGTGCGTGGAAGACGAAAAAGCTACTGGCGCTTAGGACTGTAAGGCTTTGATCCACGTGCTGCGCCTGGAGAGCTAGCCATCGTAGCCTTCTGCAGCTGCAAGGCTTTGAAACCCATGCACTACGAATTCATGGTTGTCGTGTGCAAAGAAAAAAGGCTCTTGCTTCTAGCCTTGTGCGGTAGCTTGCCAAGCCGGTCAGCCGTAGCTGCTGACCACAGGACCCCGCTAAAAAAAACAATCACATGCAAAGAGGAAAAACAAGCCAGCAGCAAACGTTTCCTGGCCGATCGTGGTAGCAGCGAAAAACAGAAGAAGATGACGAATAAAAAACTGGACTGTAGATTGATCTCAGAAAAAAACAGTCATCTATCTCCAAGGGGATAGGGGCCTATTTATAGGCGAATCCTAATACATGAAAAGACTAATTTACCCTCGGGTAAAATAAACTGACTCTAAAAATAAATTCCGAAAATTACTAAAATATTCTTAAAAAAATTACATGACTCAAATAAAAAATTCTAAACTTAAAAACTAAATATTAATATCCTAAAAACGAATTAAACATAGATTGTCAGTTTTACGCCGAAACTGACAAAGCGTCCATCGTCTTCGCACCGGGTACCCGGATTGGGCCGACCTGACCCCGCAGCTTCCTCAGCCCGGCAATCGCTCGCCGCCCGTGTACCTGAGTCAAACCCAGTCAACAGACCGATGGATCATCTGCCGCTCCTAGCCATGTACCCGGATTGGGCCAACCCGATTCAACGGCTCCTCTGCCCGGCCATCGCTCACTGCCCGTGTACTTGAGTCACATGCGCCTCAGACTCTGCAGGTCTTCATCTCTCCCTTCCTTTGACTTCCGTTGACAATCACTCATCTCATCTGGAATATCAAAACCATATTCTTCAACATGGTTTCTCACAGAGGAGCCGCAGAGTCGGGCTGGCCCAATCCGGGTACATGGCTAGGAGCGACAAATGATCCACCGGTTTGTTGACTGGGTTTGACTCAGGTACATGGGCGGCGAGCGATTGCCGGGCTGAGGAAGCTGCGGGGTTGGGTCGGCCCAATCCGGGTACCCGGTGCGAAGACGGTGGACGCTTTGTCAGTTTCGGCGCAAAATTGACAATCTATGATTAATTCATTTTTAGGATATTAATATTTAGTTTTTAAGTTTAGAATATTTTTATTTGAGTCACGTGATTTTTCTAATAATTTTTAGTAATTTTCGGAATTAATTTTAGAGTCAGTATAATTTACCCTAGGGGTAAATTAGTCTTTTCATGTATTAGGATTCGCATATAAATAGGACCCTATCTCCTTGGGGATAGATGACTGTTTCTAATAGATCAATCTACAGTCCAGCTTTTAGTCTCTTAGCCACAATCTCTCTCCCCGGCGAAATTTGTTTTCTATGGTTTGCTCCCATTTTCCTTCGGTTTTTTTCCCGGTGAAGTATCGCCGCGCTTTGCCGTGATTACGCAAAGTTTTTTTCCACGCGCCTCAGCATTGCCGCGTATTGCCGTGATTACGCCAAGCCTTTTCCACGTGCTTCACGCCAGCGTGCATTATCACGCAGCCTCGCGTGTGTGGTCCCCACGGGCGCCAGGCTTGCGCGTTGCTTTGTTTCCTCACAGAAGCCAAGGCCGGTCAAAAATAGCTACAGCGCAAGCACGGGCAGAAGAACCCAAAAAGCAAATTTGCTTTTGCTTTCCATCGCGGCCCCCACTGCATGCGGCTGCAGCTTTTGGCTGCAATTTGCTTTCTGCCGGTTTCTTTTTTGCTGCAGTCCGACGCAAGGAACACGGTGGGAGCTGCGTTTTGGCTACAGTCCCACGGCATCACGCACGGCAAGCGAAGACGATGTCGCAGGTAAGTTTTCCAATCTCCTATTTTTTTAGTAGATCACTTTTAGAGATAATTATCTATTAATTAATTAGCAAAAACCTGTTTAGAAATTTCGTGGTAATTTAATCTGCCTAAATATTTTAGTACTCGTATATTTTTATGTCAATATTCTTTAATCAGTTCGTATAAACAGAAAAATATTATTAGTCGCAATAATATTTTTATTCTAGATTTACGTGCAATATTTTAGGTTTATTACTAAATTAATTCTTAATGATCCATGGTTTATTCATTTGATTAGTATTTTATTTCTACACTAAAATATAAATATTTCGTATCTTTATCTAGGTGTTTTTATCTAGATTATTTTTAATATCATTTTAATTAGGACACATGTCTTTTTTAAGCTAGACAACTTTAATTCCTGAAATTTGCTTTGCAAATATTATTTGTCTGGTTAAGTTCATTTGGGTGTTGGGATTAAAATATAGTTTAGCAAGAAATTTTTAGGCGCCCATTCACCCCCCCTCTGGTCGCTACTTTCGGTCCTACAAAGGTGGCAACAAAAGTAGACTCAGCAAAAACAGCGAGTGAACCAGCATGAGAACGCAAGGATCTCGTAGTGAGATCACCGATGATGAGCTCTGAGGGGTGAATCACGCTGAATTTCGGGATCCTAGGTGATCAGATGTCACCTCACCGGTGTCAGCAGCTGGCACCTCTGGACTCGACTGAGGGGGCTCGATCGAAGTGGAAGAAGTGATCAGAGGTCCACCCTCGTCCTCAGTTGAAGTCTCAGAAGGTGTGGGGTCTGCAGGCTATGCAGAAGGCCCACCCTCATCAACAGCGGGAGTGTCATCATCTTTCTCGAAGATGGACTCGCCAAGATCATCATCACCAGAAAGCTCAAAAGAAGGAGTAGGCGAAGGCATGGACTCATTGAAAGAAACCTCGCAATTCTCGACAAGCTACTAGGAGTCGAGGTTCCAAACACGGAAGCCTCGAGAATGCAAAGGGTAACCAAGAAAAACTCCATCCCAGCAACGAGACTCAAACTTGTCCAAATGCCCTCCCTTCTTGAGCATAAAGCCCTTGCAGCCAAACGCTCGCAAGTGACTCACCTTGGGTTGTCTGCCAAACCGCAACTCATATGAAGTCTTACCTAAGTAAGCTCTAAAAAAATGTGGTTGACTAGATAGCAAGCCGTGTTTATGGCTTCAACCCAAAAGTGCCTAGGAGCCCTATGCTCATCGAGCATCATTGTGGCCATCTTGACCAGCGTGCGATTCTTTCATTCCACGACGGCATTCTATGGGGAGTGTAAGGAGCAGAAAACTGGTGCTCAAGACCCTGATCACTACAGAAGCTAACGAACTGAGAATTCTTGAACTCAAAGCCATTGTCAGAGCGAATTGCTCGCATCCGACCATTGTTCTCATTCTTCAGCTTCAGGATCAGATCATGAACAAACTGAAAAGCCTCATCCTTAGACTCCAAAATGAAAACCCACGAGAATCAAAAAAAGTCGTCAACTATCACAAGGGCGTACCACTTCCCACCGACTAAACGTACCCGATCTGGACCAACAGTATCCATGTGTAAAAGCTCTCCTGAGTACAAAGTCATCACCTGAGTCACAGGGGTGTGAGAAGCGGCAACCATCTTCCCATGACGATAGGGATAGCAAACTAGATCCTTCTCCATCTTAAGCTTGGGCAATCCTCGGATGAGGACCATAGAGCTCAATCTGACTAGCTGTGGGATCGAAATGGTGACTAGAGGGGGGTGAATAGACGCCTCGACACAAATTTTAATGTCAGTTCAAACCAGTGCACAGAATGATCCACTCGAAAAGGCCAAACCACAAACGGCTTTAAATTTACACTTCTCAAGCCAACTTCTTAGTTCATTCTCATTAGAGACTCAAACAAGCAAACCAGAATGAATATGGACAATTTACTCAATTTCAAATCAAAATTCAGAACTAATGTCAAGTTTCAGACAATGAATAGTAAATACCGAAAACAATAAAAGAACTTGACAATTGTATAGTTTCAGATTGCAATTCCTTCTCTATTTCATTTCAGCTCAAACAAATTAACTTCAGAAATTGAATTGTATCAAGAATTCTGAAAACTTACACAAGTTATCAAGCTAATTCTGAGATTTTGAAAATATCTCTCAACTTCAACACTATTCAAAATCCGGCTCAGCCAAAACCACTCAGGATTTCATTTAGGTTCAGAAAACAAACTAAATCCAAACTTGAATCAATTGAACAACTTTCAGCAATTGAAAACAGATTCACTTTCAAAAGATTCAAGCAGAACTTCCTGGATGAACATTGAATTGTATAGTAGAACCATTCATTTTGAATAAGTACATCAGGAACACATCACAGTTTTAATTCTGGATTGTATTCAGAAAAATGGTACTGATCTCTATATACTAATACTGTAGAATATCATACTTTCATCCAGAAAAACAGTTTCAGATCAGAAAGTTCCCTTCTCAGCAATGTTTTCAAACAATTCTATTTAGTAACTGAATAAAACAATTTTCAATCTCATCACAGCAAGCATTCAATCAAACTGAAACAGATTCTAACACTATTCATGATAAGGGAATTTTTCAAGTGATCAATAATACTGATTCTGAAAACTAACAAGAACTGAGATAGAAACACTCAATCTGATACATTCAATTCTGCAGCAAAACTGAACTCAAAACAGATCTGCAATATTTGGTGGTGAATAATAGCACTGAAAAACAGAACTGAAACCTGATTCAGTTTTCAGAACCTTTCAATTCTGTTTGCTTCAATCTGCAAAGCGAACTCAACCAAAAATCTGAACCAAAAGTGAAAGTTCAGAACCTCTACAAGATTTTGAGTAAAAAATCAGTACTCAAATTTTTGGGCTGGGATTCACACAAATCCAGAGTACACCACTCTGTTTTCAGATTAGAACAAATCACATAGCAATTCAAAAGCAGCATTATGATTCAGCCAATTTAGATATTTTTTACTCTGCAATTGAACCAATCAGAATCAGCAATCATCTGAACAGATTGTTGATCTCACAACAAAAACCCTTGACCAAGAGAACAGAAGCAACAATGGTTTGCTATTTAATCAACAAAATATGCCCTGACTGTATCCTCATCCATTCAGTCAACCATACAAATACTCAACAGAATATCAAGCACTAAAAATCAATCCATCAATATTTCAGACATAAACACATCTCCAAATCAGATGAAATCTTGAATGATTTCTAGATGCAGTAGGGAGATACAATACTACACAGAACTAGATGATTCACATCTTTCAACATGACCCATTCAATCACATAATCAGATCACTAACAAACATGAATGGGCTAGGCAATTGAACAAATACCTTGTAAACCAATTTCAGCACAATCAGATAAAAACAGTTCTGCCAGAAAAACAGATCCAGGTACCTCACTTGGGATCAGCAGAAGAAATACACAGACTCATCGAAAATAGATGCAAGTTTCGAAAATGGATTATTCATAACTTGTAATACGAAAAGTATATAGACATCCACATATATTTCTGTAGCAAAATCGCAAGAAAATTTGAGATCAAAATTGCATACAGGAAAGGAATACCTCCAGCGCTGCTAGCTTCTGTAGCTTGTCATTTATTGGCAGAGGTGTTCATCTTCCGGCAAAGCGCTGGCCGATCCAGCAAGCTGCCTCAGAACTGTTCACGATCACGGTTGGAACATTTTCGGATGAACAACAATTGCTAGCAAAAACGAAATTGAGTTTTGATTGTTCTGGATAAAAGCACTAACCGGCCATGGAGAGAGAGGTAGGGGATATTTATCCACCTACTCTAAAGTTTCTAGAAGGTCAATTTACAATCAGCCCCCTAGACTAAACCTTATTACAAAACTGAAATTTCAAACTAGAAAATATTCTTTTCTAAAAAGGAAAATTACACTTGACACCTTTTTAATATATTTTCAGAATATATATTCCAAAAATATACTAAAAAATACACACTTATTACACTAAAATTTAGACTAACAATTTGACACTATTTTTATTGAAAAAGTAAAAAACATTAAATGTTCCGACGATTTTTAGCGAAAACCGACAAAGCCTCTCCCGATCGTCGATGCCCGACGTCAGTCCACGATTTCAACTGCCAGCAAGTCTCTCCTGCTCTCGATCCCTCGAGTCGCCTCGTCACTTACACTGGCTTCCCTTTCGCTAACTCGAACGACGCTTCGTCTCGATCAATCTCCAACTCGACGTCTTGTTCGACCTCCATGCGTACTCTTGAGTACACTCTAGACTTCGACTGACACCCTTGACCATCTGGCATTAGACTCCCCGTCTAACCCTGATCCCGTGCCATCAACAGTTGACGAGTAACTCCAGCCTGCACACATGAGACAAACACAAACACACACCCCAACTCCAACACATCCTGACTCAACTCGTGAATCCAACCTGTCAATCACTCATCATTTTTTTGAACAATAGTGACACAGCTCACTATGTTCCTCACTAGCAGATCAAAGCTCAAATGACATAACCTACTATGCCACCTCCAGAGCTCAGAAGAAGATCCAACGATCAAACAACGAGAAGGACCAAAAGAACTAGAGAAATCAATCCGAAAAAACTTACCAAAAGGTAAGATCTAGCAAACCAAAGATCCTCTAGAATCAACAACACAAGACATGTCCTTCTTAAAACGAACCTCTAAGTCATCCTCAAGAAGTTGCGAAACAGAGACCAAATTAAAACTCAAGTTTCCAACCAAAGCAACATTCTTCAAAGAGAAATGCTCAGAGATTCGAATTGAACCAATGCCATGTACCTTCCCTTGACCATTGTTCCCGAATGTGATGTACTCCTTGGAGCTCAGGGATGTGAGGCTGGAGAACCATCTGCGATGTCCCGTCATGTGGCGAGAACATTCTGAATCCATGATCCATACGTCCTCCAGGCCTCGATCCTACAATATCAATGGTCATAAGGGGGAGCAAACGGTCCGACACCAGGTTTAGCAAAAGAGCTAAACTAGTGTCGAACCATCTGCTCAAAAGAAGGAAAGCAGAAAGAATCATAAGTGTTTAGACCAAAATGTGACTCAAAGCGCGGTCCTCTGTTCTACCTAAAGTCTCGGCCATGAGGTCCAATGCCGTATCTAGAACGACCTGGAGCTCTGTCGGAGCGAAAACCACCCTCAGGAGCACGGGCACGAAAATCGTCTCCTCTACCACCCCCTACACGACGCGCCCTGACATCTAGCCTCTCTCCGTGTCGAGGGACTCTCTGTCTACCACCTTGCTGGTAGAACTACTCCTGCCTACCTAGAGCTCTCTCTGCTCTCTAAACTCGCTTCATCCTGAAGCAAAACTCATCAAAATGCCCGTCTCTATGACAAAACTCACAATGATAGGTGGTCTTGTTGGGATGTGGTTGAGGCTTGGGGTTCTTGGGCTTGGTGGTGTTGGGTGTAGACTCTTTGGTGTGAGAGGGTTCAGGTAGAGAGTTAAGAGAAGTGTAGAGCTGCTTGGGCTTTGGGATCTAGATAGGCTTCTTGGGTGGAGCTTTAGGTTGTTCTTGGAACACTCCATCCTTGGGCTGACAGGCCTAAAAAGACTCAGTGGAGTGAGTCTTGGGATATCTCTGTTCTGGAGTCATCTTACTCCACTCCACTGTACGACTTAGGGTACTCTCAAAGTCAGCTTTTGTGTAGGTGTAATCTACTCCAAACCCATCCTGCCTCTTGAACTGTTGGATCATCATGCCGAGTTGTGTCTCTCTGGCACTCACCCAACTCAGGATTTGACGGAGGTAAGAGTTTTCGTTCTGAGCATCAGCTAGCTCTTCTCTCAAAAAAGTTAGCACCTCCACCTGAGACAGACAGATCTCACACTCTCTATCAATTTGGACAGACTTCTCATCTTTTAGCTTTATTAGTTCCAATCTCAGGGACAAGTAGTTCTCACAAACAGTGGGTGAAACTGACAATGTCTCAAGCTCAAGCTTAGTCTGCTCCAGCTTAGCTCTGACTCTCTCTAACTCACCCAACTGCTCATCTCCCTTTGCTCTCAGCTTAGCTAAAACAGCTAAATGAGATGAGCATTCTACACAGGGCACGACAACAGTGGCATGAGCATCTTTCAGCTCTAGCTGAGCACTCTCAAGTTCTGTGGCCAAAGCGTCTCTCTCATCTATCCTCTCTGTGTACCTGGACTAGAGTCGACAGGTCACACAACAACACCTCGCAGTTAGGGCACTCACTGCTATCACCCAAGGAAGGGAAAGAATACAGACTCTCAATCTTGCCATTGGCCATGGCAAGCTCACTCTCAAGCTCATCTATCCTCTTCTTAGCCCATCTAAGAAGTTTCTCCCGATATCTCAAATCCTGACGGTTCTCTTCAAGTAATTAAATGACTTCTTGTTCATAGGAAGATACCTTTTCATCGTTGTCATCGTTGGAGTTGTCGGGGGAGCCCTTGTCTTCCTTATCCCCAAGAGCCATTGAGCAGACGCTCTTGCGGGTCTTTGGCTGTGGTGCGAGCGACTCTTTGGCTTGTCCCCAAAGGCCATGAAGCAGAAGCCCGTCGGATCATCCTTGTCCTTCCCCTTCTTGATCATGATCTCCTCATCGCTTGAGCTCGATGAAGAGGAAGAAGATGATGATCTATTGGAGTAGCTTCTCACCATCTCGGTGAAGAAGGCCTTGTCTCGCTTCTTGTTCTCACGCCGGTAGTCCTTCAGGGCCTTTCGAAAGAACCTCGTCTTGGGCTTGCCCTTTGTGAAGGTGGAGCTGTCGTGCTTGTTGGAGTCGTAGGAGCCATCGCTGGTGCCCTTCTTGTGTGTGTTGCGCTTGGGGCAGTCGGCGATGAAATGACTTGGATCACCACACTCAAAGCAACCATATTTTGTGCCATGCCGTTTGAACATTCTTTTATCATAGACACGATGAACACGGTTATTGAACAGACAAAGGTCATCATCTCCTAGCAAATCCAATTGGTCCTCAGTGCTAGACATCAAAGAGGACACAACACAGCTCAAAGCAGCAGGATCAGCAGAAGGTATCGCAAGGGCCAGGATTTTTGAGCCAAAACCAGTGAGATTTGATCTCAACTGGATATCAACCTCTGAGTCCTTGAGCTTACTGAAAAGCTCTGCGACAGTCAAGGTATCATAGAAAGCGCTCTCAACAATAGAGGATACCTTGATCTTCCAGATCTTAGGGTCCAAGGTATGAAGAACCTTGAGCTCCTGTTCATGATCTGAGAACAGCTGATCACGATCGGCCTTGTTGGCCAGAAGCTTGTTAATGATCGACTGAAAGTGACCAAACAAAGCTTCAACAGTCTTGCCCGGCTTCTGTGAGAAATTTTCATACTCATGTCGGTAGGTCTGATAGAGCCTAGCCTTGACCTGAGCTGTCCCCTCATGGTGTGCTTGGAGGGTAGCCTAGATCTCTCGAGCAGTGTCGAGATGGCTAACGTGCTCAAACTCACTAGGACCTAAACTAGAAAACAATATGTTCACCGCCTTGTTGTTTAGGTCATGCAGAGCGACTATCTCAGGGGTAGTCTGCTCTGCAACCAGAAGCACAGTAAATGTGGTGTGAACACATATGTCCCATATCCCTGAGTTCTCGCTCAATAGATAGGCTCGCATGCGAGTCTTCCAATAATTGTAGCCAAAAACCTCAAGGGACGGAACCTTGCCAGAAGAAGATATGATTGCTACCTTGGGTTAGAACTGGTTAAGGTATGGAAAAACCCTAACCAGACTTTGATACCACTTGTAGGACCGAGGGTAGCGACCAGAGGGGGGTGAATGGGCGTCTAAAAAATTGTTTTGAATCAATGGCCTTCTCCCAACACCCAACGCACCTCAATAGACAAACAGTAGAACCAAAACAAAATACAAGCTCTAAAATGATCTAGCTTAAAACAACCGGTGTCCTAATTGAAAAGACACCAACAAAGTGCTTAAAGGCAGACTAACAAGGCATGTAACTCACAGGCATTTCAAGCATCACAAGAATAATCATCACATGCATTTAATGCAAATGCACGCAAAACAAGGAGAAATTATTGTTCACAGTTGTCTCCTGTTCATTTGACCGAAGCATGTGCCTGACTGCCGAAGCCTGCACGCGTGGCAACCAAAGCTTGTTCCTGGTAGCCGAGGCCTGCACTTGACTGCTGAAGCCTGCACTCCAGCGAAGTCAAGCGACACTTCTCACTGCGAAGCACAAAGTTCGGCTACCGTCTGAACTTTTTTTATTCAAGGATAACAAGTTCGGCTAACATGATTTTTTTTTGTCCATCAATGACCAATGTGACACAAAGTAAAGCACGGTAATTGGCAGACCCTCTTATTTTGCAATGTTTGTACAAAATAATTGCTGCTCATCATCCAATTCAGTTGTTTATCCCAAAATAGATGCCCACAGCCTACCGTCCATAAATGTTGGGCCTGAACCCTTGCTATTGTCATCACATTGTATCACCACCGTCAGCTTCCTTGTAGAGTTTGTGTTCTCCAATGTACTGGATGGCTTCATCACAAATAAGATATTTTATCGATAGGCATCTTCTTATGCATACTCTGTAATTGGATCATGCATGAATGCAGGACTATCATGTCAGTATACAATATAGGATGTTGGGGACATAAAAATAGTAGTTATCGAAGAATGGTACCTTACTCTAGATGAACTTATCTGATTTGGCACAATCTCATCAACAGAAATGATGTTATCCTGAAAAAGATTTCAGAAGGGACATAAGCAAATGACATATTTGATATTTGTCATATGCATGGCTTTTATGTTTTAAAATTGAAAAATGATCACCATTGCTTCTGGTAACTAGCATGTGTAGGTTGAATGCTTTCGCTATCTCTTACATGCCTGGTAGCTAGATCCTTACTTAGATGCAGATATGCAACTTGGACATCTATATGATTTAAATATGAAAATTGTGCTATAAAAATGATAAAAAATTCAGAAAAATAAAAAATTTATGCATTTTTATGATTATTAGAAAAGATCCAGGTGGGTTTGCTTTGTCGCATTGCATTGTTCTGGACTGCTTACCATAGCACTTTGGTATGAACTAGGATGGTGTAATGTATGCCAAGACCAATGTCTTAAGATTCTGATGGTCCAGTTCTGGCCTAGGCTTGACTTGGTCGGTTAGCATAAGGTTTGACACGCAAATAACCCCTGGCATAAATGAAAAAAAAATAAAAAGGAAAAAGAATCAGTCTAAAAAATTTAAAAAGATGACAAGTTTGTTGAAGCACTTTGTTTTGGACAATGCTTTTCTTGGTAGATATCAGTTAGCTTTTGCATCTCATGCTTTACCATTGCTTGTCAACTAGAAAATGTGGTGATGCTTTTGTTTGCAAAAATCGAAAAATGTGTGCTAATGACTCTCCTTAGATATCATCTGTTGCACTGATCATGTCATGTATCTTAGACAGTATATCTTTTGCTATACCTGTTAGATGTTGTAATTGCAGTTAATCATATCTAAGAAGTATGCTTTTCACACTCCACCTACACCTCATCTGCATTTATGGCATATTTGAGAGGGAGCTGCATTTCAGGGGGAGTTTGTGTTTATGTCTCTTTAGAGTGTATTTAGTCTCACTTGATAAGTCCAATTGTCAACAAGGGGGAGAAATTTTGGGTATATTTTTAGCTTTCTCTGGGATTTATTTCAGGGGGAGTTCCTTGTTTGTAATTCTGAGACTTGCACTTGTTTTTGAGTCTTTATTTTTGGTCATTAGGGTTAAACTTTTATTTTCTTTCTTCTATTTTCTTTTGTCTTTGTTTTTCTGTTTCCACATGTTTTGCAGGTTCTGGAGATGAGCTGAAAAGGGTGTTGACAATGCACTCATCAAGGGGGAGATTGAGAAACCATGTTGAAGAATATGGTTTTGATATTTCAGATGTGATGAGTGATTGTCAACGGAAGTCAAAGGAAGGGAGAGATGAAGACCTGCCGAGTCTGAGGCATATGTGACTCAGGTACACGGGCAGTGAGTGATGGCCGGGCAGAGTGTAGGACCGAAAGTAGCGAACAGAGGGGGGTGAATGGGCGCCTAAAAATTTCTTGCTAAACTATATTTTAATCCCACCACCCAAATAAACTTAACCAGACAAATAATATTCGCAAAGCAAATTTCAGGAATTAAAGTTGTCTAGATTAAAAATAACTGGTGATCTAATTAAAATGATATTAAAGATAAACCGAACTAAAAAATTGACTGCAGTAAATAAAATGGGTTCTCAAGAATATTTAATAACGTAATAAAAATAATAAATATCTTAATAAAATGTTTAGACTGCAGTCTAAAAATAAACTACTAATTAACTGAATAAAATATAGATCATCCAAAAAATTAATTCAGAAATAACCTAAAAATATTTAATGTAAAGACTAGAATTAAAAATACTACTGTGACTAATAAACTTTCTTTACTTTTTATATAAGCAGATTAAACAGATATAAATAAAAATATACGATTTCTAAAAATAGTTTAACTTATTAAATTAACACGAAATTTCTAAACAAAATTTTCACTAATTAATTAATAGATGATTATCTCTAAAAATGATCTACTAAAAAATAGGAGATTAAAAACTTACCTTCGTCCTCGTTTAAGTCGCCGTGCAGAAAAATCAATGTCGTGGCTGCGTGCGAACCGCCTGCGTGCGTGGAAGACGAAAAAGCTACCGGCGCTTAGGACTGTAAGGCTTTGATCCACGTGCTGCGCCTGGAGAGCTAGCCATCGTAGCCTTCTGCAGCTGCAAGGCTTTGAAACCCGTGCACTGCGAATTCTTGGTTGTCGTGTGCAAAGAAAAAAGGCTCCTGCTTCTAGCCTTGTGCGGTAGCTTGCCAAGCCAGTCAGCCGTAGCTGCTGACCACAGGACCCCGCTAAAAAACAATCACATGCAAAGAGGAAAAACAAGCCAGCAGCAAACGTTTCCTGGCCGATCGTGGTAGCAGCGAAAAACAGAAGAAGATGACGAATAAAAAACTGGACTGTAGATTGATCTCAGAAAAAAACAGTCATCTATCTCCAAGGGGATAGGGGCCTATTTATAGGCGAATCCTAATACATGAAAAGACTAATTTACCCTCGGGTAAAATAAACTGACTCTAAAAATAAATTCCAAAAATTACTAAAATATTCTTAAAAAATTACATGACTCAAATAAAAATATTCTAAACTTAAAAACTAAATATTAATATCCTAAAACGAATTAAACATAGATTGTCAGTTTTACGCCGAAACTGACAAAGCATCCATCGTCTTCGCACCGGGTACCCGGATTGGGCCGACCCGACCCCGCAGCTTCCTCAGCCCGGCAATCGCTCGCCGCCCGTGTACCTGAGTCAAACCCAGTCAACAGACCGATGGATCCTCTGCCGCTCCTAGCCATGTACCCGGATTGGGCCAACCCGACTCCGCGGCTCCTCTGCCTGGCCGTCGCTCACTGCCCGTGTACCTGAGTCACATGCGCATCAGACTCTACAGGTCTTCATCTCTCCCTTCCTTTGACTTCCGTTGATAATCACTCTTCACATCTGGAATATCAAAACCATATTCTTCAACATGGTTTCTCAACACCCTTTTCAATTCATCTACAGAACCTGCAAAACATGTGGAAACAAGAAAACAAAACAAAAGAAAAATAGAAGAAAGGAAATAAAAGTTTAACCCTAATGACCAAAAGCCAAATAGAAGCAAGAAAAAATGGTCATTATGTTTAACCAAAAGTAAAACCTAAAAAACAAGTGCAAATCTCAGAATTACTAACAAGAATAAACTCCCCCTGAAATAAATCCCAGAGAAACCAAAAATATATCCCAAAATTTCTCCCCCTTGTTGACAATTGGACTCATCAAGTGAGACTAAAATGCACTTTAGAGAGACATAAACACAAACTCCCCCTGAAATGCAGCTCCCCCTCAAAATATGCCATAAATGCAGATGGAGTGCAGGTGGAGTGTGAAAAACATGCTTCTTAGATATGATTAACTGCAATTACAACATCTAACAGGTATAGCAAGAGATATACTGTCTAAGATACATGACATGATCAGTGCAATAGATGATATCTAAAATAAAGTCATTAGCACACATTTTTTGATTTTCGCAAACAAAAGCATCACCACATTTTCTAGTTGACAAGCAAAGTAAAGCATGAGATGCAAAAGCTAACTGATATCTACCAAGATAAGCATTGTCCAAAACAAAGTGCTTCAGCAAACTCGTCATCTTTTTAAATTTTTCAGACTTTTTCTTTATATTTTTCATTTCTGCCAGGGGTTATTTGCATGTCAAACCTTATGCTAACCGACCAAGTCAAGCCTAGGTCATAACTGGACCATCAGAAGCTTAAGACATTGGTCTTGGCATACATTACATCGTCCTAGTTCATACCAAAGTGCTATGGTAGGCAGTCCAGAACAATGCAATGCGACAAAGCAAACCCACCTGGATCTTTTCTGATAATCATAAAAATGCATAAATTTTTCATTTTTCAGAATTTTTATCATTTTTATAGCACATTTTGCATTTTTAAAGCATATAAATGTCCAAGTTGCATATCTGCATTTAAGTAAGGATCTAGCTATCAGGCATGTAAAAGATAGCGAAAGCATTCAGCCTACACATGCTAGTTACCAGAAGCAATGGTGATCATTTTTCAATTTTAAAGCATAAAAGCCATGCATATGACAAATATCAGATATATCATGTGAACTGAAACAGAACATGATCATCGACAAGTAATCAAAAACATATACTAGCTAGAGAAAGTAAAGCAGATTAATCATATAACAGAAGCAAGCTCAAAATGTGATTGATGATTATGCATGATATGAACGCACACAAAAAAAACTCAAGAAAAAATAAAAATAAAGTAAAACTGATACCAATGAAAAGCTGACTCAAAATATCCAAAAAAAATACACAGCTCCCAAAAAAACAATCAATAATCATGAGTGGGACCAAACGATCCAATGCCAGGTTTAGTAAACGTATTGAACCAGTGTCGAGCCATCTGCGCGTATGTAGGAAAGCAAAAGGAATCATATGAGTCTGGACTGAAGCGCGGATCAAAGCGCGGTCCTCTGTTCTGCCTAAAATCACGATCACGAGATCCAAAACCATATCCATGATGATCTGGAACTCTGCCAGAACGGAAACCACCATCCGGAGCACGGTAGTGAAAATCGTCTCCTCAACCACCACCTACACGACGTGGCCTGGCCTCTAGCCTCTCTCCACGTCGAGGGACTCTCTGCCTACCACTATGCTAGTAGAACTGCTCCTGCCCACCTCGAGCTCTCTCTGCTCGCTCAACCCGCTTCCTCCTGAAGCAAAACTCCTTAAGATGCCCGTCTCTCTAACAAAACTTACAGTGATAGGTAGGCTTCTTGGGATGTTGTTGTGGCTTAGGGTTCTTAGGCTTGGTGGTGTTTGGTGAATCATCTTTGATGTGAGAGGGTCCAGGTAAAGAATCAAGAGAGGTGTGAAGAGTTTTAGGCTTAGGAATCCATATTTGCTTCTTAGGTGGAGCTTTAGGTTGTTCTTGGATCACTCCATCCTTGGGCTGACTATCCTTAAAGGACTCAGTGGAGTGAGTCTTGGGATATCTCTGTTCGGGAGTCATCTTGCTCCACTCCACTGCTCGACTAATGGCACTCTCAAAATCAGCCTTGGTATAAGTGTAACCTACCCCAAACCCATCCTGTCTCTTGAATTGCTGGATCATCATGCCGAGTTGTGGCTCTTTAGCACTAACCCAACTCAGGATTGAACGGAGGTAAAAGTTCTCATTCTGAACATCAGTTAGCTCCTCTCTCAAAGAAGCTAACACCTCCACCTGAGACAAACAGATCTCACACTCTTTATCAATATCGACAAACTTATCTGCTTTTAGCTTGATCAGCTCCATTCTAATGGACAAACAGTTCTCACAAACAGTGGATGGAACTGACAGGGTCTCAAGCTCTAGCTTAGTCTGCTCCAACTCACCTCTCACTCCAGCTAACTCACTCAACTTCTCATCACTCTTGGCTCTCAGCTCAGCTATACTAGCTAAATGAGATGGGCAGTCTACACAAGGTGCGACAACAGTGGTATGAGCATATTTTAGCTCCTGCTGAGCGCTTTCAAGCTCAGTGGCCAATGCGTCTCTCTCATCTACTCTCTCTGTGTACCTGGACTTAAGAGTCGTCAGGTCACACAGCAGCACCTCACAGTTAGGGCAGTCTTCACTATCACCCAAGCAAGGGGAAGAAGACAGACTCTCAATCTTGGAATTTGCCGTGGCAAGCTCACTCTCAAGCTCATCTATCCTCTTCTTAGCCCCTCTAAGCAGTTTCTCCCTATACTTCAACTCCTGACTGTTCTGTTCTAATAAATTAACAACTTCTTGTTCATAGGAAGATGCATTCTCGTCGTCGTCGTCGGAGGAGTCAGAGGAGTCCTTCTCTTTCTTCTCCCTAAGAGCGATTGAGTAGAAGCTCTTGTGGGGTCTTTGGCTGTGACGTGAGTGACTCTTCGGCTTGTCCCCGAAGCCCATGAAACAGAGGCCCGCCGGATTGTCCCTGTCCTTCCCCTTCTTGATCATGATATCTTCATCACTTGAACTTGAAGATGATGAGGAAGACGAGGATCTCTTGGAGTATCTTTTCTCCATCTCGGCGAAGAAGGTCTCGTCTCGCTTCTTATTCTCACGCCTATAATCCTTTAAAGCCTTTCGAAAGAATCTTGTCCTGGGCTTGCCCTTCGTGGAGTTGTCGTACTTGCTAGAGTTGTAGGAGTTGCCGCTGGTTCCCTTCTTGTAATTCTTCTGTTTGGGACAGTCGGCGATAAAATGACCTGGGTCACCACACTCAAAGCATCCGGATTTTGTGCCGTGTCTCTTAAACATTCGCTTATCATAGACACGTCGCACCCGGTTGTTAAACAGGCACAAATCATCATCTCCTAGAGTATCAAGTTGTTCCTCGGAGATAGACATCAAGGAAAAAGCAGTACAACTCATGGCATTAGGATCAGCCGACGGTGTCGCAAGCGCCAGAGTCTTTGAGCCAGAATCAGTGAGATTTGATCTCAACTGAATATCGACCTCTGAGGCCTTGAGCTTACTAAAAAGCTCTGCGATGGTCAAGGTATCATAGGACGCGCTCTCAACAATAGAAGAAACCTTGATCTCCCAGATCTTAGGGTCCAAGGTATGGAGTACCTGTTGGCGTAAAAGATTACGCTAACAGGTTTCTGTAGAAAAGAAACTAACAAACGAAGTGTTTGTGAAGCAAACTGTTCTAAGCCTCCGAAAGGATAATAACTTAGAATAGTTCGAAAGTGTGTATTGAATAACTTGTATTCCGTCGTTATTACAGGGTGAAATGGGGGGTATTTATAGGCCCAAACATTAAGGAAAAGACCTATTTACCCCTCTATTACAACCGACATTAAGGAAACTATTCGGTTTCCTTAATAGGGCTAAAATGGTAAAAGACTAATCTAATAAGAAAAAAGATAAGTCTTCCATCTTAGCTGGCAGGAAAGATCCTGAAGAACTTTAGTTCGAAGACATACTTCGAACCAATGCCTGTCTTCGTGCTTCGAACGAGGTTCCGGGCATCTTCGAAGATGATCTTCGGAGAATCTTCGAACTGGTTGACTGTCTTTATGCTGCTTCGGTAATAACCCGAAGATGAGATATTTTCCCCCAACAGTACCTTAAGCGCCTGTTCATGATCTGAGACCAGCTGATCACCCTCGGCCTTGTTAACACGAAGCTTGTTAATGATCGATTGAAAACGACCAAACAAAGCCTCAACAGTCTCACCCGGCTTCTGTGAGAAATTTTCATACTCACGCCGGTAGGTCTGATATAGTCTAGCCTTGACCTGAGCTGTCCCCTCATGGTGTGCCTAGAGGGTAGCCCAGATCTCTCTAGCAGTGGTGAGATGGCTAACACGCTCGAACTCACTAGGACCTAGACCAGAAAATAAAATGTTCACCGCCTTACTATTATTTTGATGCTGGGTAATTACATTTTCAGCAGTATCTGCAGCAATAGTCGTTATGGTGAAACTAGGATGAACACAAATCTCCCATATGTCCGAGCTCTCGTTCATAAGGTATGCTCGCATGCGAGTCTTCCAATAAGTATAGCCAAAAGCCTCTAGGGATGGGATTTTACCAGAAGACGTCATGGTCACTACCTAGGTTTTGAATCGGTTAAGATATTAAAAAAACTAACATGGCTCTGATACCACTTGTAGGACCGAAAGTAGCGACCAGAGGGGGGTGAATGGGCGCCTAAAAATTTCTTGCTAAACTATATTTTAATCCAACCACCCAAATAAACTTAACCAGACAAATAATATTCGCAAAGCAAATTTCAGGAATTAAAGTTGTCTAGATTAAAAATAACTGGTGATCTAATTAAAATGATATTAAAGATAAACCGAACTAAAAAATTGACTGCAGTAAATAAAATGTGTTCTCAAGAATATTTAATAACATAATAAAAAACAATAAATATCTTAATAAAATGTTTAGATTGCAGTCTAAAAATAAACTACTAATTAACTGAATAAAATATAGATCATCCAAAAAATTAATTCAGAAATAACCTAAAAATATTTAATGTAAAGACTAGAATTAAAAATACTACTGTGACTAATAAACTTTCTTTGCTTTTTATATAAGCAGATTAAACAGATATAAATAAAAATATACGATTTCTAAAAATAGTTTAACTGATTAAATTAACACAAAATTTCTAAACAAATTTTTCACTAATTAATTAATAGATGATTATCTCTAAAAATGATCTACTAAAAATAGGAGATTAGAAACTTACCTTCGTCCTCGTTTAAGTCGCCGTGCAGAAAAATCAATGCCGTGGCTGCGTGCGAATCGCCTGCGTGCGTGGAAGACGAAAAAGCTACTGGCGCTTAGGACTGTAAGGCTTTGATCCACGTGCTGCGCCTGGAGAGCTAGCCATCGTAGCCTTCTGCAGCTGCAAGGCTTTGAAACCCATGCACTACGAATTCATGGTTGTCGTGTGCAAAGAAAAAAGGCTCTTGCTTCTAGCCTTGTGCGGTAGCTTGCCAAGCCGGTCAGCCGTAGCTGCTGACCACAGGACCCCGCTAAAAAAAACAATCACATGCAAAGAGGAAAAACAAGCCAGCAGCAAACGTTTCCTGGCCGATCGTGGTAGCAGCGAAAAACAGAAGAAGATGACGAATAAAAACTGGACTGTAGATTGATCTCAGAAAAAAACAGTCATCTATCTCCAAGGGGATAGGGGCCTATTTATAGGCGAATCCTAATACATGAAAAGACTAATTTACCCTCGGGTAAAATAAACTGACTCTAAAAATAAATTCCGAAAATTACTAAATATTCTTAAAAAAATTACATGACTCAAATAAAAAATTCTAAACTTAAAAACTAAATATTAATATCCTAAAAACGAATTAAACATAGATTGTCAGTTTTACGCCGAAACTGACAAAGCGTCCATCGTCTTCGCACCGGGTACCCGGATTGGGCCGACCTGACCCCGCAGCTTCCTCAGCCCGGCAATCGCTCGCCGCCCGTGTACCTGAGTCAAACCCAGTCAACAGACCGATGGATCATCTGCCGCTCCTAGCCATGTACCCGGATTGGGCCAACCCGATTCAACGGCTCCTCTGCCCGGCCATCGCTCACTGCCCGTGTACTTGAGTCACATGCGCCTCAGACTCTGCAGGTCTTCATCTCTCCCTTCCTTTGACTTCCGTTGACAATCACTCATCTCATCTGGAATATCAAAACCATATTCTTCAACATGGTTTCTCACAGAGGAGCCGCAGAGTCGGGCTGGCCCAATCCGGGTACATGGCTAGGAGCGACAAATGATCCACCGGTTTGTTGACTGGGTTTGACTCAGGTACATGGGCGGCGAGCGATTGCCGGGCTGAGGAAGCTGCGGGGTTGGGTCGGCCCAATCCGGGTACCCGGTGCGAAGACGGTGGACGCTTTGTCAGTTTCGGCGCAAAATTGACAATCTATGATTAATTCATTTTTAGGATATTAATATTTAGTTTTTAAGTTTAGAATATTTTTATTTGAGTCACGTGATTTTTCTAATAATTTTTAGTAATTTTCGGAATTAATTTTAGAGTCAGTATAATTTACCCTAGGGGTAAATTAGTCTTTTCATGTATTAGGATTCGCATATAAATAGGACCCTATCTCCTTGGGGATAGATGACTGTTTCTAATAGATCAATCTACAGTCCAGCTTTTAGTCTCTTAGCCACAATCTCTCTCCCCGACGAAATTTGTTTTCTATGGTTTGCTCCCATTTTCCTTCGGTTTTTTTCCCGGTGAAGTATCGCCGCGCTTTGCCGTGATTACGCAAAGTTTTTTTCCACGCGCCTCAGCATTGCCGCGTATTGCCGTGATTACGCCAAGCCTTTTCCACGTGCTTCACGCCAGCGTGCATTATCACGCAGCCTCGCGTGTGTGGTCCCCACGGGCGCCAGGCTTGCGCGTTGCTTTGTTTCCTCACAGAAGCCAAGGCCGGTCAAAAATAGCTACAGCGCAAGCACGGGCAGAAGAACCCAAAAAGCAAATTTGCTTTTGCTTTCCATCGCGGCCCCCACTGCATGCGGCTGCAGCTTTTGGCTGCAATTTGCTTTCTGTCGGTTTCTTTTTTGCTGCAGTCCGACGCAAGGAACACGGTGGGAGCTGCGTTTTGGCTACAGTCCCACGGCATCACGCACGGCAAGCGAAGACGATGTCGCAGGTAAGTTTTCCAATCTCCTATTTTTTTAGTAGATCACTTTTAGAGATAATTATCTATTAATTAATTAGCAAAAACCTGTTTAGAAATTTCGTGGTAATTTAATCTGCCTAAATATTTTAGTACTCGTATATTTTTATGTCAATATTCTTTAATCAGTTCGTATAAACAGAAAAATATTATTAGTCGCAATAATATTTTTTATTCTAGATTTACGTGCAATATTTTAGGTTTATTACTGAATTAATTCTTAATGATCCATGGTTTATTCATTTGATTAGTATTTTATTTCTACACTAAAATATAAATATTTCGTATCTTTATCTAGGTGTTTTTATCTAGATTATTTTTAATATCATTTTAATTAGGACACATGTCTTTTTTAAGCTAGACAACTTTAATTCCTGAAATTTGCTTTGCAAATATTATTTGTCTGGTTAAGTTCATTTGGGTGTTGGGATTAAAATATAGTTTAGCAAGAAATTTTTAGGCGCCCATTCACCCCCCCTCTGGTCGCTACTTTCGGTCCTACAAAGGTGGCAACAAAAGTAGACTCAGCAAAAACAGCGAGTGAACCAGCATGAGAACGCAAGGATCTCGTAGTGAGATCACCGATGATGAGCTCTGAGGGGTGAATCACGCTGAATTTCGGGATCCTAGGTGATCAGATGTCACCTCACCGGTGTCAGCAGCTGGCACCTCTGGACTCGACTGAGGGGGCTCGATCGAAGTGGAAGAAGTGATCAGAGGTCCACCCTCGTCCTCAGTTGAAGTCTCAGAAGGTGTGGGGTCTGCAGGCTATGCAGAAGGCCCACCCTCATCAACAGCGGGAGTGTCATCATCTTTCTCGAAGATGGACTCGCCAAGATCATCATCACCAGAAAGCTCAAAAGAAGGAGTAGGCGAAGGCATGGACTCATTGAAAGAAACCTCGCAATTCTCGACAAGCTACTAGGAGTCGAGGTTCCAAACACGGAAGCCTCGAGAATGCAAAGGGTAACTAAGAAAAACTCCATCCCAGCAACGAGACTCAAACTTGTCCAAATGTCCTCCCTTCTTGAGCATAAAGCCCTTGCAGCCAAACGCTCGCAAGTGACTCACCTTGGGTTGTCTGCCAAACCGCAACTCATATGAAGTCTTACCTAAGTAAGCTCTAAAAAAAATGTGGTTGACTAG
This sequence comes from Zizania palustris, assembly GCA_019279435.1. NCBI lineage: Eukaryota > Viridiplantae > Streptophyta > Magnoliopsida > Poales > Poaceae > Zizania > Zizania palustris. The sequence goes on along the minus strand of JAAALK010000287.1, from coordinate 73,993,722 downwards.
ATAGCAAGCCGTGTTTATGGCTTCAACCCAAAAGTGCCTAGGAGCCCTATGCTCATCGAGCATCATTGTGGCCATCTTGACCAGCGTGCGATTCTTTCATTCCACGACGGCATTCTATGGGGAGTGTAAGGAGCAGAAAACTGGTGCTCAAGACCCTGATCACTACAGAAGCTGACGAACTGAGAATTCTTGAACTCAAAGCCATTGTCAGAGTGAATTGCTCGCATCCGACCATTGTTCTCATTCTTCAGCTTCAGGATCAGATCATGAACAAACTGAAAAGCCTCATCCTTAGACTCCAAAATGAAAACCCACGAGAATCAAAAAAAGTCGTCAACTATCACAAGGGCGTACCACTTCCCACCGACTAAACGTACCCGATCTGGACCAACAGTATCCATGTGTAAAAGCTCTCCTGAGTACAAAGTCATCACCTGAGTCACAGGGGTGTGAGAAGCGGCAACCATCTTCCCATGACGATAGGGATGGCAAACTAGATCCTTCTCCATCTTAAGCTTGGGCAATCCTCGGATGAGGACCATAGAGCTCAATCTGACTAGCTGTGGGATCGAAATGGTGACTAGAGGGGGGTGAATAGACGCCTCGACACAAATTTTAATGTCAGTTCAAACCAGTGCACAGAATGATCCACTCGAAAAGGCCAAACCACAAACAGCTTTAAATTTACACTTCTCAAGCCAACTTCTTAGTTCATTCTCATTAGAGACTCAAACAAGCAAACCAGAATGAATATGGACAATTTACTCAATTTCAAATCAAAATTCAGAACTAATGTCAAGTTTCAGACAATGAATAGTAAATACCGAAAACAATAAAAGAACTTGACAATTGTATAGTTTCAGATTGCAATTCCTTCTCTATTTCATTTCAGCTCAAACAAATTAACTTCAGAAATTGAATTGTATCAAGAATTCTGAAAACTTACACAAGTTATCAAGCTAATTCTGAGATTTTGAAAATATCTCTCAACTTCAACACTATTCAAAATCCGGCTCAGCCAAAACCACTCAGGATTTCATTTAGGTTCAGAAAACAAACTAAATCCAAACTTGAATCAATTGAACAACTTTCAGCAATTGAAAACAGATTCACTTTCAAAAGATTCAAGCAGAACTTCCTGGATGAACATTGAATTGTATAGTAGAACCATTCATTTTGAATAAGTACATCAGGAACACATCACAGTTTTAATTCTGGATTGTATTCAGAAAAATGGTACTGATCTCTATATACTAATACTGTAGAATATCATACTTTCATCCAGAAAAACAGTTTCAGATCAGAAAGTTCCCTTCTCAGCAATGTTTTCAAACAATTCTATTTAGTAACTGAATAAAACAATTTTCAATCTCATCACAGCAAGCATTCAATCAAACTGAAACAGATTCTAACACTATTCATGATAAGGGAATTTTTCAAGTGATCAATAATACTGATTCTGAAAACTAACAAGAACTGAGATAGAAACACTCAATCTGATACATTCAATTCTGCAGCAAAACTGAACTCAAAACAGATCTGCAATATTTGGTGGTGAATAATAGCACTGAAAAACAGAACTGAAACCTGATTCAGTTTTCAGAACCTTTCAATTCTGTTTGCTTCAATCTGCAAAGCGAACTCAACCAAAATCTGAACCAAAAGTGAAAGTTCAGAACCTCTACAAGATTTTGAGTAAAAAATCAGTACTCAAATTTTTGGGCTGGGATTCACACAAATCCAGAGTACACCACTCTGTTTTCAGATTAGAACAAATCACATAGCAATTCAAAAGCAGCATTATGATTCAGCCAATTTAGATATTTTTTACTCTGCAATTGAACCAATCAGAATCAGCAATCATCTGAACAGATTGTTGATCTCACAACAAAAACCCTTGACCAAGAGAACAGAAGCAACAATGGTTTGCTATTTAATCAACAAAATATGCCCTGACTGTATCCTCATCCATTCAGTCAACCATACAAATACTCAACAGAATATCAAGCACTAAAAATCAATCCATCAATATTTCAGACATAAACACATCTCCAAATCAGATGAAATCTTGAATGATTTCTAGATGCAGTAGGGAGATACAATACTACACAGAACTAGATGATTCACATCTTTCAACATGACCCATTCAATCACATAATCAGATCACTAACAAACATGAATGGGCTAGACAATTGAACAAATACCTTGTAAACCAATTTCAGCACAATCAGATAAAAACAGTTCTGCCAGAAAAACAGATCCAGGTACCTCACTTGGGATCAGCAGAAGAAATACACAGACTCATCGAAAATAGATGCAAGTTTCGAAAATGGATTATTCATAACTTGTAATACGAAAAGTATATAGACATCCACATATATTTCTGTAGCAAAATCGCAAGAAAATTTGAGATCAAAATTGCATACAGGAAAGGAATACCTCCAGCGCTGCTAGCTTCTGTAGCTTGTCATTTATTGGCAGAGGTGTTCATCTTCCGGCAAAGCGCTGGCCGATCCAGCAAGCTGCCTCAGAACTGTTCACGATCACGGTTGGAACATTTTCGGATGAACAACAATTGCTAGCAAAAACGAAATTGAGTTTTGATTGTTCTGGATAAAAGCACTAACCGGCCATGGAGAGAGAGGTAGGGGATATTTATCCACCTACTCTAAAGTTTCTAGAAGGTCAATTTACAATCAGCCCCCTAGACTAAACCTTATTACAAAACTGAAATTTCAAACTAGAAAATATTCTTTTCTAAAAAGGAAAATTACACTTGACACCTTTTTAATATATTTTCAGAATATATATTCCAAAAATATACTAAAAAATACACACTTATTACACTAAAATTTAGACTAACAATTTGACACTATTTTTATTGAAAAAGTAAAAAACATTAAATGTTCCGACGATTTTTAGCGAAAACCGACAAAGCCTCTCCCGATCGTCGATGCCCGACGTCAGTCCACGATTTCAACTGCCAGCAAGTCTCTCCTGCTCTCGATCCCTCGAGTCGCCTCGTCACTTACACTGGCTTCCCTTTCGCTAACTCGAACGACGCTTCGTCTCGATCAATCTCCAACTCGACGTCTTGTTCGACCTCCATGCGTACTCTTGAGTACACTCTAGACTTCGACTGACACCCTTGACCATCTGGCATTAGACTCCCCGTCTAACCCTGATCCCGTGCCATCAACAGTTGACGAGTAACTCCAGCCTGCACACATGAGACAAACACAAACACACACCCCAACTCCAACACATCCTGACTCAACTCGTGAATCCAACCTGTCAATCACTCATCATTTTTTTGAACAATAGTGACACAGCTCACTATGTTCCTCACTAGCAGATCAAAGCTCAAATGACATAACCTACTATGCCACCTCCAGAGCTCAGAAGAAGATCCAACGATCAAACAACGAGAAGGGCCAAAAGAACTAGAGAAATCAATCCGAAAAAACTTACCAAAAGGTAAGATCTAGCAAACCAAAGATCCTCTAGAATCAACAACAGAAGACATGTCCTTCTTAAAACGAACCTCTAAGTCATCCTCAAGAAGTTGCGAAACAGAGACCAAATTAAAACTCAAGTTTCCAACCAAAGCAACATTCTTCAAAGAGAAATGCTCAGAGATTCGAATTGAACCAATGCCATGTACCTTCCCTTGACCATTGTTCCCGAATGTGATGTACTCCTTGGAGCTCAGGGATGTGAGGCTGGAGAACCATCTGCGATGTCCCGTCATGTGGCGAGAACATTCTGAATCCATGATCCATACGTCCTCCAGGCCTCGATCCTACAATATCAATGGTCATAAGGGGGAGCAAACGGTCCGACACCAGGTTTAGCAAAAGAGCTAAACTAGTGTCGAACCATCTGCTCAAAAGAAGGAAAGCAGAAAGAATCATAAGTGTTTAGACCAAAATGTGACTCAAAGCGCGGTCCTCTGTTCTACCTAAAGTCTCGGCCATGAGGTCCAATGCCGTATCTAGAACGACCTGGAGCTCTGTCGGAGCGAAAACCACCCTCAGGAGCACGGGCACGAAAATCGTCTCCTCTACCACCCCCTACACGACGCGCCCTGACATCTAGCCTCTCTCCGTGTCGAGGGACTCTCTGTCTACCACCTTGCTGGTAGAACTACTCCTGCCTACCTAGAGCTCTCTCTGCTCTCTAAACTCGCTTCATCCTGAAGCAAAACTCATCAAAATGCCCGTCTCTATGACAAAACTCACAATGATAGGTGGTCTTGTTGGGATGTGGTTGAGGCTTGGGGTTCTTGGGCTTGGTGGTGTTGGGTGTAGACTCTTTGGTGTGAGAGGGTTCAGGTAGAGAGTTAAGAGAAGTGTAGAGCTGCTTGGGCTTTGGGATCTAGATAGGCTTCTTGGGTGGAGCTTTAGGTTGTTCTTGGAACACTCCATCCTTGGGCTGACAGGCCTAAAAAGACTCAGTGGAGTGAGTCTTGGGATATCTCTGTTCTGGAGTCATCTTACTCCACTCCACTGTACGACTTAGGGTACTCTCAAAGTCAGCTTTTGTGTAGGTGTAATCTACTCCAAACCCATCCTGCCTCTTGAACTGTTGGATCATCATGCCGAGTTGTGTCTCTCTGGCACTCACCCAACTCAGGATTTGACGGAGGTAAGAGTTTTCGTTCTGAGCATCAGCTAGCTCTTGTTAGAGAGAACACTCGCATTGGTAGGGATGACACTCAAGAGTTGGGGCAATTTTCTTCTCTTTCAACTCACTCAAATGCCATGCCAACCCAAATGGTTGGGGATACATATTTATAGGCTAGCCATGTAGCCCAAGATGCTAGATGCTAGTCTAAGATGCTAAAGCAAAGATGCTAGTCTAAGATGCTAAAGCAAAGATGCTTAGTCTAGTCTAAGATGCTAAAGCAAAGATGCTAGTCTAAGATGCTAAAGCAAAAGATGCTAAAGGTGCTAAGACTACAAACTTGTCCACACATGGACATCACACATGCCATGCCAAACAACATGTCATGCCAAAACACACACACACATAGACTTATCCTCTCAGCTCTTCTCTCAAAAAAGTTAGCACCTCCACCTGAGACAGACAGATCTCACACTCTCTATCAATTTGGACAGACTTCTCATCTTTTAGCTTGATTAGTTCCAATCTCAGGGACAAGTAGTTCTCACAAACAGTGGGTGAAACTGACAATGTCTCAAGCTCAAGCTTAGTCTGCTCCAGCTTAGCTCTGACTCTCTCTAACTCACCCAACTGCTCATCTCCCTTTGCTCTCAGCTTAGCTAAAACAGCTAAATGAGATGAGCATTCTACACAGGGCACGACAACAGTGGCATGAGCATCTTTCAGCTCTAGCTGAGCACTCTCAAGTTCTGTGGCCAAAGCGTCTCTCTCATCTATCCTCTCTGTGTACCTGGACTAGAGTCGACAGGTCACACAACAACACCTCGCAGTTAGGGCACTCACTGCTATCACCCAAGGAAGGGAAAGAATACAGACTCTCAATCTTGCCATTGGCCATGGCAAGCTCACTCTCAAGCTCATCTATCCTCTTCTTAGCCCCTCTAAGAAGTTTCTCCCGATATCTCAAATCCTGACGGTTCTCTTCAAGTAATTAAATGACTTCTTGTTCATAGGAAGATACCTTTTCATCGTTGTCATCGTTGGAGTTGTCGGGGGAGCCCTTGTCTTCCTTATCCCCAAGAGCCATTGAGCAGACGCTCTTGCGGGTCTTTGGCTGTGGTGCGAGCGACTCTTTGGCTTGTCCCCAAAGGCCATGAAGCAGAAGCCCGTCGGATCATCCTTGTCCTTCCCCTTCTTGATCATGATCTCCTCATCGCTTGAGCTCGATGAAGAGGAAGAAGATGACGATCTATTGGAGTAGCTTCTCACCATCTCGGTGAAGAAGGCCTTGTCTCGCTTCTTGTTCTCACGCCGGTAGTCCTTCAGGGCCTTTCGAAAGAACCTCGTCTTGGGCTTGCCCTTTGTGAAGGTGGAGCTGTCGTGCTTGTTGGAGTCGTAGGAGCCATCGCTGGTGCCCTTCTTGTGTGTGTTGCGCTTGGGGCAGTCGGCGATGAAATGACTTGGATCACCACACTCAAAGCAACCATATTTTGTGCCATGCCGTTTGAACATTCTTTTATCATAGACACGATGAACACGGTTATTGAACAGACAAAGGTCATCATCTCCTAGCAAATCCAATTGGTCCTCAGTGCTAGACATCAAAGAGGACACAACACAGCTCAAAGCAGCAGGATCAGCAGAAGGTATCGCAAGGGCCAGGATTTTTGAGCCAAAACCAGTGAGATTTGATCTCAACTGGATATCAACCTCTGAGTCCTTGAGCTTACTGAAAAGCTCTGCGACAGTCAAGGTATCATAGAAAGCGCTCTCAACAATAGAGGATACCTTGATCTTCCAGATCTTAGGGTCCAAGGTATGAAGAACCTTGAGCTCCTGTTCATGATCTGAGAACAGCTGATCACGATCGGCCTTGTTGGCCAGAAGCTTGTTAATGATCGACTGAAAGTGACCAAACAAAGCTTCAACAGTCTTGCCCGGCTTCTGTGAGAAATTTTCATACTCATGTCGGTAGGTCTGATAGAGCCTAGCCTTGACCTGAGCTGTCCCCTCATGGTGTGCTTGGAGGGTAGCCTAGATCTCTCGAGCAGTGTCGAGATGGCTAACGTGCTCAAACTCACTAGGACCTAAACTAGAAAACAATATGTTCACCGCCTTGTTGTTTAGGTCATGCAGAGCGACTATCTCAGGGGTAGTCTGCTCTGCAACCAGAAGCACAGTAAATGTGGTGTGAACACATATGTCCCATATCCCTGAGTTCTCGCTCAATAGATAGGCTCGCATGCGAGTCTTCCAATAATTGTAGCCAAAAACCTCAAGGGACGGAACCTTGCCAGAAGAAGATATGATTGCTACCTTGGGTTAGAACTGGTTAAGGTATGGAAAAACCCTAACCAGACTTTGATACCACTTGTAGGACCGAGGGTAGCGACCAGAGGGGGGGTGAATGGGCGTCTAAAAAATTGTTTTGAATCAATGGCCTTCTCCCAACACCCAACGCACCTCAATAGACAAACAGTAGAACCAAAACAAAATACAAGCTCTAAAATGATCTAGCTTAAAAACAACCGGTGTCCTAATTGAAAAGACACCAACAAAGTGCTTAAAGGCAGACTAACAAGGCATGTAACTCACAGGCATTTCAAGCATCACAAGAATAATCATCACATGCATTTAATGCAAATGCACGCAAAACAAGGAGAAATTATTGTTCACAGTTGTCTCCTGTTCATTTGACCGAAGCATGTGCCTGACTGCCGAAGCCTGCACGCGTGGCAACCAAAGCTTGTTCCTGGTAGCCGAGGCCTGCACTTGACTGCTGAAGCCTGCACTCCAGCGAAGTCAAGCGACACTTCTCACTGCGAAGCACAAAGTTCGGCTACCGTCTGAACTTTTTTTATTCAAGGATAACAAGTTCGGCTAACATGATTTTTTTTTGTCCATCAATGACCAATGTGACACAAAGTAAAGCACGGCAATTGGCAGACCCTCTTATTTTGCAATGTTTGTACAAAATAATTGCTGCTCATCATCCAATTCAGTTGTTTATCCCAAAATAGATGCCCACAGCCTACCGTCCATAAATGTTGGGCCTGAACCCTTGCTATTGTCATCACATTGTATCACCACCGTCAGCTTCCTTGTAGAGTTTGTGTTCTCCAATGTACTGGATGGCTTCATCACAAATAAGATATTTTATCGATAGGCATCTTCTTATGCATACTCTGTAATTGGATCATGCATGAATGCAGGACTATCATGTCAGTATACAATATAGGATGTTGGGGACATAAAAATAGTAGTTATCGAAGAATGGTACCTTACTCTAGATGAACTTATCTGATTTGGCACAATCTCATCAACAGAAATGATGTTATCCTGAAAAAGATTTCAGAAGGGACATAAGCAAATGACATATTTGATATTTGTCATATGCATGGCTTTTATGTTTTAAAATTGAAAAATGATCACCATTGCTTCTGGTAACTAGCATGTGTAGGTTGAATGCTTTCGCTATCTCTTACATGCCTGGTAGCTAGATCCTTACTTAGATGCAGATATGCAACTTGGACATCTATATGATTTAAATATGAAAATTGTGCTATAAAAATGATAAAAAATTCAGAAAAATAAAAAATTTATGCATTTTTATGATTATTAGAAAAGATCCAGGTGGGTTTGCTTTGTCGCATTGCATTGTTCTGGACTGCTTACCATAGCACTTTGGTATGAACTAGGATGGTGTAATGTATGCCAAGACCAATGTCTTAAGATTCTGATGGTCCAGTTCTGGCCTAGGCTTGACTTGGTCGGTTAGCATAAGGTTTGACACGCAAATAACCCCTGGCATAAATGAAAAAAAAAATAAAAAGGAAAAAGAATCAGTCTAAAAAATTTAAAAAGATGACAAGTTTGTTGAAGCACTTTGTTTTGGACAATGCTTTTCTTGGTAGATATCAGTTAGCTTTTGCATCTCATGCTTTACCATTGCTTGTCAACTAGAAAATGTGGTGATGCTTTTGTTTGCAAAAATCGAAAAATGTGTGCTAATGACTCTCCTTAGATATCATCTGTTGCACTGATCATGTCATGTATCTTAGACAGTATATCTTTTGCTATACCTGTTAGATGTTGTAATTGCAGTTAATCATATCTAAGAAGTATGCTTTTCACACTCCACCTACACCTCATCTGCATTTATGGCATATTTTGAGAGGGAGCTGCATTTCAGGGGGAGTTTGTGTTTATGTCTCTTTAGAGTGTATTTAGTCTCACTTGATAAGTCCAATTGTCAACAAGGGGGAGAAATTTTGGGTATATTTTTAGCTTTCTCTGGGATTTATTTCAGGGGGAGTTCCTTGTTTGTAATTCTGAGACTTGCACTTGTTTTTGAGTCTTTATTTTTGGTCATTAGGGTTAAACTTTTATTTTCTTTCTTCTATTTTCTTTTGTCTTTGTTTTTCTGTTTCCACATGTTTTGCAGGTTCTGGAGATGAGCTGAAAAGGGTGTTGACAATGCACTCATCAAGGGGGAGATTGAGAAACCATGTTGAAGAATATGGTTTTGATATTTCAGATGTGATGAGTGATTGTCAACGGAAGTCAAAGGAAGGGAGAGATGAAGACCTGCCGAGTCTGAGGCATATGTGACTCAGGTACACGGGCAGTGAGTGATGGCCGGGCAGAGTGTAGGACCGAAAGTAGCGAACAGAGGGGGGTGAATGGGCGCCTAAAAATTTCTTGCTAAACTATATTTTAATCCCACCACCCAAATAAACTTAACCAGACAAATAATATTCGCAAAGCAAATTTCAGGAATTAAAGTTGTCTAGATTAAAAATAACTGGTGATCTAATTAAAATGATATTAAAGATAAACCGAACTAAAAAATTGACTGCAGTAAATAAAATGGGTTCTCAAGAATATTTAATAACGTAATAAAAAATAATAAATATCTTAATAAAATGTTTAGATTGTAGTCTAAAAATAAACTACTAATTAACTGAATAAAATATAGATC